>VWZO01007131.1:805-40327 GCA_013396975.1 Bucco capensis
AGTTGTTTTCATTTAATACAAGAAATCTTCATACTTTTTGTCTGCTGCCTTTCTAGGGAAACATGGAGTAGGTGGAAGATAGAAAAAAGCAATGAAGGTAAAGACATGTTTTCATGTTGCACTTCATAAAAAATTAACTAGGCTCAGAGACATTTACTGTGCTTTAAAGTGTTGCTTGAAAGCAATTGGCATTGCAGTTTTATTTCCCAAAATATATGTACTCAGAAATTATGGTAAACAAATGAATGTAACCATTGTGTAGAGAAGGAACAGTACCTGACAAAAATCCCAAAACTTAATCCGTTACATCCACGAGGTCACTTAAAGTCAATATTTAATATCTGTTAATTACAGATGATAACACAAGGAGCAGATAAAGGTATGGAAGAATAGAAATACAGCCAGAAAGTTTCAACCAATTAATCAATATGAAATAGTCTCAGTGTTACAGTGAAGTCCATTTAATTCAAGTAGATAACAGGAATTTTCAGGCAATACTTCTACATGTCTAGAAAAGTCCAGGGCCCATCTGGAGCCTGCTTCAAGTGCTTTATGCTGCCTAACATGGAGAATTTATGCTTATCAATCCAAATTGGCTCTTTTTAATCACAGAATCATTAAGGTTGGAAAAGACCTCTAAGCTCATCAAGTCCAATGACCAGCCTATCACCCCCATGCCACTAACCCATGGCCCTAGGTACCACATTTTATGTTCTTTGAGCATCTCCAGGGATGGTGACTCCACCACCAGCCTGGGCCAATGCCTAACCACTCTTTTTCCTACATCCAACCTGAACTTCTTCTGGTGCAACTTGAGGCCATTTCCCCTTATCCTACCACTAGTAACATGGGAGAAGAGACCTACTCCCACCTTGCTAATGGGAATTTATGCAAGTGTCAGGACTGCAGTTGACCCAAGTATTTGAGGTGAGACACATGTCCCAGTGCCTCTGCTCCTCACTGGTTCCAGGGTCAGCACCACAGATGTGAGTGACCCTCAGGGACCAACCTGTCACAAGCCACAGTCCCCTCCTGCCAGCCCACAAGTGTCTGCTAGGAAAACCAGTCCTCAAATATTAATGTTTCTGGTGATTGCTGCTGAGACAAAGCTGTCTTCAGTCCACCTGAAGGCATCTCATCCATGGCTTTAATAATGTGACAAAAACAGAGTGCTTGGCCACCACTTTAGGTCCAAGGGAGTCATGTGGCAGCCAGTCTCCCTCCCTGCCTGCCTTCAAGGTACAGCTACATCCTATGGACATAAATCCCTCTTCATTCCTTGCACTACCCCCCAGCTGTAGGCACTTAGCTTCTACTGCTGGTGTGACTTTCTCTGGAAGGCCCCAATGACACATCTTCCATCATTCTGGGCCTGCTGCAGCCCTGAGGGACTTCAGTGTGATATGATGCAAGTTTATTTCACCAGACACTTGTTATGGCCATTGCCATGGCCAGGCTGGCTCTCCTCACCACTCAAAGGTATTTCTTGGTCTACATCTATCTTCTGAAATCACCCAGCAGAAGACAATGGTGGGAATCTCCCCAATGTTCCTGTTGCACAACTCCTCCATACCTAGCAAGAGAACATCAGTGCTACACCTGCTCTGCCCTCACCTTCACCACTTCTCCCTTGAGTCTATCCACATAGGTCTGGTCACCAGCTCAGAGAAGATGACAGCTGTAGCCCAAAGGGTGAAACAACATTCCTAAAAGAAGGAAAACAGTCATAGTTGTGGCTGACTGCTTAGTTGATCAATATTAGGCAGATGCTCAAATCATAGTTCAGGCTGGAAGGGACCTTTAGAAGTCATCTAGTCCACTCCCCTGCACTCAGCAGGGACATCTGCAACTAGATCATGTTGCTCAGAGCCCTAAACAGCCTGACCTGGAATGGCTCCAGGACATCTACCACCTCATGGGCAACCTGGGCCAGGGTCTCACCAACCTCACTGGGAAAAATTGCTTCCTTATACTTAGCCTAAATCTCCCTCTTTTACTTTAAAACCATGAGCCTTTGTCCTATCACTACAGGTTCTACTATATAGTTCATCCCCATCTTTCTCACAAGCCTCCTTCAAGTGCTGGAAGGCTGACACCACATTTATCTGAGACTATATCCAAGTGGAATGCTAGAATTTGGAGAGAAAGAGAATCCCCAGCATGGTGGGAATTGGAAAGGACCTCTGGAGGAGATTATCTATAGTCCAACACCCCTGCTAAAGCGGGGTCACTCAGAGCACCTTGCCCAGGATTGCATCCAGGTGGAGTTGGAATCTCTCCAGAGATGATGTGAGCAACATGTTGATGTTGTGAAAAAATAATTTCTTTACTGTGTTTCCTGGCTGCAAGTATTGTTTTCATCCTCTGAAGAATGCCTAGAAACATGGTGGCTTTTGAGGGAAGGAGTAACTCTTGAGCAAGGTTTCTGTAGCAGCAGTTCTGGCTGGCAATGCCAGCAGCAGGGCTGCAGGCTGGGAGGATTTCACCAGGATTAATGTTCAACCAAGAGTTAGAAAAGCAGCAGATTAGCTTTTTTAGCAGAGCAAAGTTGGGAGACTGAGTGTAGGGTGAAATTCAACCTGATAAATCTGGGGAAGAGAAAGGACAGGGAGGAAATAGAAAGTGTTCAAAGCTAAATTAATGCATGCCCAAGGGTTATGCAGAGCACCTCACAGTAATTGCACAGGGAATGTTCAAGTTGGGTGTTTTTTTTCTATTTTATTTTTAAAGCCAGTGTGAAGGAACATAGAAATGTAAAAGTAATCAACAGTGGTGGGGGGAAAGGCAGAGAGGAGTTATAAAACATCAAATAGAGAGCAGGATTGGAACAATTGCATAATGAAGTTGAGAGCGTAAAAGCAACGATAAGAGAAGAAAAGGCAGAGAGTGAAAGGAAACTTTACAGGGAGGTAAAAATAAAACTAGAACAGATTTCAGGTACAGTGCAGGAATAATAGGCTAGAAATTCAGTCCAGGTATCTGCCAAAGCTAGGGCAAGATATTCTCCAGAGTGACCATGTTAAAAAGACTGAAGCATTGCTTTACAATTTGGAAGGTGACTGAGATCTAAACCTTCCACACAGTCATCTTCTCAGAGAAGAAGCAACTCCCAATGTGTTTTCTGTACTGCTGTTAATTAATGTCCCAAGGAACCTTCTAGGCAGCATGATGATGGCTGCTGGGCAAACATCTGCAACAAAGGCACCTGGTCCTGAGGACAAGGTGACAGGCAAGCATGACCCTTTACCAAGAGGTCTTCTAACCTTAGTGAGCTCAGCCAGCCACAACCACCCAGCAGGCACACACAGGCCTGCCAGCTTCAGGACTTTTACCATAAACCCCGTCCTAAAAGTCCTAACATCAAACAGGTTCCAAAGGAACAGCCTTCAGAAAGGGCAAAAGGAATCTTGATTGCTCTCAGAGAAAGAAGCTGCAATTAGTCTGCCTTGACTTCAAATCCCAACTGCAAAGAACAGAGTTTCAATTTTGCTCTGAATGAGTGACCTAAGCTCCTCCCTGGTGGAAGACTTCCAAATTCATGGACCAATGCACATGACCTTACAGGTCAGGTAGACGTTTCCTGTGTCCCAGGGGACACCAGGCATGTAATAAGGTGCACTACAGATGTTGGCCATACTTTTTTCTCCTTGGGCCTTCCCAACACAGAGCTCTTCACTCCTCGAGCCCAGATGGAGCTTACCAAGGACATGGGCAAGGATGCACACATGCTACCCCCAACTCAGCCAGGGGACATCTCTACTAGTGCCCCACAAAGATACCACCTTCCCCCCATCTGGTGTCTACCAGCAGCTGCACCATCCACACTGGGGTTGGGGCTGTCTTGTGTTTGCTTTTGATAACAGCTCCCTTTAGCTGAACGGTATTTTCAGCACTATAGAGGCTTGAAGGACACATTCTCCCTGAATTTAAGATGCTGCTTCAACCTTTCCTTTCATTCACATAATCTCTTCTATTAAAGGAAGACTTTACAGAAATAGACTCACCAGAAGCAGCGACTGAGTCACGGGGACAAAAAAACCTGACAACAGCTCTTCAGAAGCCAACTGGGGATCAAGTGCCTCAGCCAGCCTCCTTCCATAGATCAACCTTCCTGCCCAAGCCTAAAACAAGCATTAGTGGGTTTATGCTCTTCTCAGGTAGTAAAGGCAATCAACAGGAACTGGAAAGCAGATAGAGAAGTGGTAGATTTGCCTCACTGTGCTTATTATTTGACTTAGAGGTGGTGGTCAGGCTCTTCTGCCCACAGATACAAGATGTTTTTTCCCCTTTCCTGTTATGGCACAATGGATAATTTAGTCACTGAACACTGTGACTAGTGGTGTGCCCCAGGGGTCAGTACTGGGGCCAGGACTGTTCAATATATTCATCAATGATCTGGAGGAAGGAGGAGAGTGTTCCCTCAGCAAGTTTGCAGATGATCCCAAGCTTGGAGCAGTGGCTGGCACACCAGGAGCTGTGCTGCCATCCAGAGTGACCTGGACAGGCTAGAGACATGGGCAGGGAGAGACTTAATGNGCCAGAGCACTGGCCCAGGCTGCCCAGGAGGCTGTGGAGTCTCCTTGTCTGGAGCCATTGCAGAGCTGCCTGGACACATTGCTGTGTGAGCTGGTCTAGGTGCTCCTGCTCTGGCAGGGGGGTTGCACTAGATGATCTTTCTAGGACCCTTCCAACCCCTGACATACTGGGATTCTGTAACCTAAATGGGATTCAAACCCTCACCAAGGCAATTCTCCGAAGATCACAGAGTGGTTTGGGTTGGAAGAAGCCTTTCAAGGTCATCTAATCCAACCTCCTTGCAGCAAGCAGGGACATCAACTAGATCAGGTTGCTCAGAGCCCCACACCACTTGACCTTGATCCCCCATCCCTCCCTCTCTGCAGGCTCCCCAGCATTAGGCATTACTTGCAGGGATGGATGCTGAGCTAGTTCCAGCAGCTACTCCCAAGCAGTGTCTTCTCCATGATTTTCTCAATAGGAGAGAGTATGAAGCCAAACTCATTAGCTTTTATGTTTATCAAATTGCCTCAGATGCACTCTGAGCCTCAACAACACTTTAAAAATTGGAGAAACATCCTTGTTTCAGTATCTTGGTTTTCCCAAGTATCTCAATGACTAAGGAAAACCATCAGAGAGCTGCAGATATTTTGTGCCATGTTAATCTTTCTTTGAAGTTGTAAAAAAACCAAAAACCCAACCATCAGGACTTTTACCTTCTATATTCTCAGAAAAAAGTGAAACTAGCAAGTCTGAGAGCTCTGCATCTCCCTTTCTGCTACCACTAGAGGGAGAAACTTAATCCTGGGATCTCAGGACTTCCAGGCTCTTTTGGAATAGAATCAGAACTATTTCTATTCTATGGAAAAACATTTGTCCCTGTGTGATAAGCCAGGATAACCCAAATGGAGAGTCTCAAAAAATGAAGTAGGATAAACATTACTTCCCTCCCAACACCACCACCCTCAAATAAACTCCAGTTTCAACCCTCCAACCTTGTGAATTTAAACACTGCTGCAATTGTTCTGCTTTGCTGGTAACACAAATCCTTCTACTGTGTTTACTCCCATTGCGTCCAGGGCAGGAGAGGCCAAACAGGAAGAAAGGAGAATACTGGGGTTCTATCCATATGGGAACAAAGGATGTTTTCTAGTGGCTGAAACTAGTTCTGATTGAAAAAAATCCCAAACAAAAAAACAATAAAATTTGCTATTAACTGTTAGAAATACTGAAAATTGATTCTGGACTGAAAATATCATTTAAATAAGCTTTAAAAAGTCTAGTATTCTGGATTTACAACCCACTCCTCCTCCCTTTTCTGACCTTAATTTAACTGAAAGACTTGTACTGGTGAATACTTCTTACATCACTCTATTGTAAACACTTGGAACTATTAATGATTGCTTTTGATGAGTATTTATAGCAGTGACAAGGATGTTCCACTAGTGTGGAAAATGTCTTTGCAAATCATTTTCAAACATGAGTGCAAAAAAAGGTTACCAATGAACCCTCCCCTGCCTGCCCAGGTGTCAAGTGTCTCAGCCTCAGGCATGCTGAGTGGCCACTGCAAGGGCTGCTGGGCACCTGGCTTCATGAACATATGCCAGTCAGAGGAAGGAAAAACCATCTTCCCAAACAAGGCAGTTTGTAGATTCAAGGCTTGGCCACTTTCTTTCTGGGATAGAATCAAGAATGGGCAGGTTGGAAGGGAGCCTAAAGATCATCTAGTTCCAACCTCCCCACACTGAGCAGGGATGCCAATCACTAGCCCAGGTCACCCAGGGCCACATCCAGCCTGGCCTTGAACACTGCCAGGGATGGAGCAGCCACAACCTCTCTGGGCAACCTGTGCCAGTGCCTAACCACTCTCTGGGGAAAGAACTTCCTCATCATCTCCAAACTAAATTTCCCCTCCTTCAGCTTATAACCATTCCCCCGTGTCCTAGCACAGTCTGACTGCTTAAAAAGTCTCTCCCCTTCTGTCTTATAATCCCTCTTTAGGTACTGGAAAACTGNGTCCTTTTGCTCTCCAAAAAGAAGCAATATCACTGACCCTCAAGGTCATGAGGAATGAATCTTTGCAAATCTTAGGCTTAATGGAATTGTAGTTGCAAAAAAGATCACATTCCTAAGGAAAAACTTAGCCCCAACTCATTCCTCCCTGTCCTTTAGCAGCAGTTGCAAAAGGGCTTGGTTAACTCCTCACAATTTCTTTTGGAAGGGGCTCCTGAAGGCTCTCTGGTTGAACCCCTTGTTGAAAACAGAGCCAAGTTCAAAGGCAGAGCATCCTCCATTCAAGCTTTGACTACTGAATTCCTCAGTGCAAGGATACACTGGGGACTCGCATTCAGCTTTTCCACAAGGAACCCAAGTCTTTGCCTGCAAAGCTGCTCCTCAGCCAGTCTCCAGCCTCTGCAGTTGCATGGATTTACTCCAAACCAGGAGCAGGACTTTGCATTGTCTATGATGCCCTTCATGAGGGTCATCAGCTCATTTCTCCAGCCTGCCAAGACTGTGTTGGAGAATACTCCTATTCACTACTTCCCATAGCTTGGTGCCATCTCATGACTACAGAGCCATAGATCCTTTAGGTACAGTGCCAGAAGACTGCCTAAACCCACACAAAGAACAGGAGATTGTTTCATCTGTCCCTAACTCCTCTTGCAGTGTCCAAGGTTAGCAGCTCAGCTCTATGTCCAGTGTTTCATCCTAAAGAAACTGAGGTATCTTGCCTACAGTTTTGACTGGAAGACTGCCAGTGGCCATGTGCTTTATTGTCAGACTCTTCTGTAGGTCAGATGTTTAAAGCTTAGATATTGTTCTCCATCACCACACTCAGCCCAAGTTCTACCTCTCCTCAGCACACATTAAGCTAGGAAAACCTTGTGTCATGGTTAAACCCAAGCCAGCATCTAACCACTATGCAGCTGTTCTCTCAATCCCAGTGGGATGGGGAAGAGAATGAGGGGAGTAAAATAAATCTTATGGGTAGAGATAAAGGTAGTTTAATAGGACAGAAAAGGAAGAAAATAATAAAGGCAATAATGATAAAAATAGAATATACAAAACTAATTATGCACAGTGCAATTGCTCCCCACTTGGTGACTGATGCCCAGTCAGTTCCCGGGCATGATATCATATGGTATAGAACATTCCTTTGGCCAATTTGGGTCAGTTGTCCTGGCTGTGTCCCCTCCCAACTTCCTGTGCCCCTCCAGCCTTCTCATGAGCAGGGCATGAGAGGCTGAGAAGTCCTTGCCTTACTCTAAACTCTACTTGGCAGCAACTGAAAACACCAGTGCGTTATCAACATTATTCTCATGCTAAATCCAAACCACAGCACTATACCAGCTACCAGGAGGAGAATTAACTCTCTCCCAGCTGAAAGCAGGACAACTTGTTATTCTAATTCTCATACAAATAGTGAATTAAAAGACAGAGCTGAGCAAGTCATGTGAAGTCTTCCACTTGCAGAGGCTGGCATAGGGAGGAGCAGCACATCCTCCCCCACCAGCCACACACCTAGGAAACCAAAGCATCACTTAAAACAAGCTTTTCTTTTTTTTCCTGCTGCTTTACTTGATGCTTTTTTTCTAGACCAGCTGCTATCTCCCTCCTGAATGTGAGGTGGCTTTAGCACCATTTCTGTTAAGAGACTGAGAACTAAAACTGTTGTTAAAAGTTCTGACCCATCACGTCTACAGCATTTTGTTGGCATGGTGGTGAGGATGACAGGGTTTGGGAGTTAGAAACTGCAGCTGTATTGGTTTGATCCAAGTGATTTTCTTCTCCTGTGATGATTTCAACTCAGCAAGCTTAAGGCAGCATCTCATATTTCCTCCCCCTCTTTGTGTGCATGTGTCTGGATACATGCACACACATCTATATGAAATGGAAAACATTCCACAGTCAATTTTCCTTTCTGAAAGGATTTCCACCAGCCTTACAGAGCAGCAACATATGCAGGATGCATGTCACTCAAATATTTCCTTTAACAGCAAAGTTTGTGTCAAAATCTGCTCAGACAACTCTGAAGTCTAACCCCGAGTTACAGGTTGGGCTACATTCTAAGGATGAAATATTTCAGTGAGATCATAACAGCTAAATCACTCCATTGTCATTCCAACCCCAACTCAGGTTGGCAGAGCTCCTGCTCAATGATGTCACCATTGCTACCTTGCTGCACTTGTGAGCAGAGCTCAGTTAGCATAAATGAGCTTCAATCGATGAGAAGTATTAACATTCCTCATTTTTACCTTGGAGCATACTTGGATCAGCTCCTCTTTTTTTTTCCAGGGTTTTAAAAATTCATATGGGTGAGTTCAGTGGCAGGCTAAAATATACTGCAGAAGCATGGTCAGTGTGCTGGAAGGGGATGGAGATGACAAATACCTCTCATGATCTCCATCATGTCCAAAGAGCACCACCCAATTTGCAGGTTGGAAAGACTATCCAAGCCCAGCCCTGAAAGAGCAAGGACAGATGCAGGATGGATTTCACCATCCTTCCACACATTAAACACTGTCCCACTTTGCATCAACTCCCTCCAAAATAAATAACTCAAGAGCTACACAACATAAATAACAGCAGAATGGTTAGGGGAAAAAAAACAACCCATCTCTCCATCTTCTAAAAATAGCTTCCTTTTGGCTAAGTTGTTCCTTTATGTCTTTCCTTGAGAAAATGGTGATGAGCAGAATACTGATCAGGAATCACTAGCAGAGGCTGCCTCAGGAGTATCATTAAGAGGCACATTTCTCCCACCACCTCCTGTTTTTCCAATGAAGGAGAGGGTATTTTCCATCTCCTCTCTCTCAAGGTTGGAGCAGTGACTACCCACTCCCTGCTCCCCTTCATCCATTCAGCTCTCAAAGCTTTCTCAGCCCAAGACATGTCTCTCACTGCCCCACAGGCTGGTTCAGCTCCTGAGCTCCCGTACTTGCAAGGGAGTGCCAATAGGACCCACAGACACATATGGAAGGGAAGCTGCATCTAACTAGCCTTCACCAGGTCATATCTTAACTCTATCTACATCAACTCTGAACACAAAGGTTGCATCCTGACCAGGGTTAAGCTGAGGAAACTCCCATCCTCACTCTGCTCCATTGCCACAACAAAGCTTCAAGGACTGAGTGAAACTCTCCTCACCTCAGAGCTCACACAAAAACTCTGCTCCACTGCTTTGAGAAGTTTGTCCCCAAAGCAGAAGAGACTTTGAAAAATACAAAAATGAAAAAAAAAAAGGTTTAACATGTAAACTGATGCTAAAGGCATTTGAAGAGGGACATCACCACCCTATCTCTCCTTCCAAAGGCTGAGGCCACCGAGAACTGCAACACTGTTGGGGCTTGACCCAGAGGCTGGGAGGAGATGGGAGCTTTGCTTTTCCATACAACACCCTGAACCCCTCTGGAGGAAGACCTTGGGCAACAAAAAGGTCTTAACTATCCCACACTGCAATGTTTGTGCTCTGAAGCTTTTTATCAAGCATCATCAACAAAGCAGTAGGGTTGTTTAGTCTGAAAAAAATGAGGCTCAGAGGAGACAGTCTCACTCTCTACAGCTTTGTGAAAGGAAGGTGGTAACAAGGTGGTGGTTGATCTCTTCTCCCAAGGAAGAAGTGATAGGACAAGAAGAAACAGCCTCAAGTTATGCCAGGGGAGATTTAAGTTGGATATTGGAGAGGGCCTGTTTGCAAAGGCCTGCAGGGAAAGGACAAGGGGCAATGGTTTGAAATTGGAGAGGAATAGATTTAAACTGGACATTAGGAAGAAGTTCCTCCCCATGAGGGTGGTGGAACACTGGCACAGGTTGCCCAGGGAGGTGGTTGAGTTGCCATCCCTGGAGGCATTGCAGGTGAGGCTTGCCAGGGCTCTGGGCAAGCTGATCTAGTTGGGGATGTCCCTGGCCACTGCAGGGGGGTTGGACTAGATGAGCTCCAGAGCTCCCTTCCAACCCAATCCATTCTAGGATTGGGAACAATTTCATCCCTGAAAGGGTTTTCAAGTCCTGGAAGAGTCTGCCCAGAGCAATGATGGAGTAACCATCCCTGGAGGGGTTGAAAAGCCATGGAGATGTGGTGCTGAGGGACATAGCTTAGCGGTGACCTGACAGTACTGGATTACTGCTTGGACTTGGTGATCTTAAAGGTATTTTCCAACCTCAACATTCTGTTTTTTCCTCTGTGTGTGTTTTCAAATTTTCAGAGACCTACTGAAATGGAGGAGAAATATTTGTAATGGTGGTGCTTGAGCTATATAGGCTGTGAGGGAAGGGAGTGAGAGGAGTCAAAAGTTGTACTAAGCATCCTCTGAGAGCCAAATAAATGGAGGGAAAAAGGTCAAACCAGAGGCTACCCACAGTTGAGGTTTATTTCAGGACCCCTTCTTCTAGCACAACTAGGGGAGCCCCAGCCCTTTCAGCAACAAGCTGTTCCTGCTATTGCTGGCTTGGGACAAAAAGCATACTGCTGCTAACCTCTCACATCAAGTGAGCAGACAAACAGCTGAATTGCTGACCCCCAATGGCCTTTTCCCTGGGATTTGTAGGTTTGCACAAAGCCGCCAACGTTTTACATGCAGCCCTCGACGGAGGCCGGGATTGTGCGGGAAACACTGTTTGGAGTGCACACTCTTAACCCAATTGTTTGTGTACAATGTTCCTCCTCTCTGAGGCCAAACACTCTAGGTCTCTGGGTTATTTTTATTTATTTATTTTCAACTTTAAGCTGCTTGGCCATGCACAACTTGGAGATCCTGGGTTTACCTCCACTGCCTTCAATGTCACGATGTAATACACACACACACAGTCACAGGGCCACAAAGATGATTAAAGGACNAAGGGATATTCCTCTTTGTTACAGCCTATTCTCTTCTTTTCTTGTCATTTTTCAGCTAAGCTCTCAGAGCTCAGTAGCTACGAGCTCTAAAATAGTCAAAACACTTTCTTGGCTAGGAACATGCAAGTTTTCTGTGGCTGATTGCAAGGAGCAGCAGCAACATGCATCAGGTTTCTTTGGTGAGTGGGAGATATTTTAGCAAGTGCAGTTGACTCAGCCCCAGTTTGGAATAAACAATTCTCTTCCCCCTCACTTGCAAATTGATTGATTTCACAGGTTCTTAGAGGCTTCTGTTGATTGGCAGCAGCTCTCAAACATCCGTAAGGAAGCACCATTTCCCCTCGGGATGGAGAGCCACAGGCAAGCCTCCAGCACAAGGTGCCAAGCTGCTGTAGAGCAGCACCTCTCCAGTAAACCCCAGGCTGACTCCTCCTGTCCAGTAAACCCCAGTGCCTCCAGCAGCCTGCCCCTTGGTAGAACAGTTTAAACTGCTCAAACACACCAGGAGAAGCAGGTGCTACAGTAGAGCACTTTAAGGACTACAGGCTCAAGGCAATGGAGGTTTTCCAGCATCCCCAAGTAATCAACCCTCACACCTCAGAGGATAAGAAAGCACAAGGGATCCAACAGTTACTTGCACAAGCCAAGGATGAAAGCACAGAACACCACAATGCTGGAATTCAACAACAACAAAACAGCAATTCAGGCCTAACAGCCAGCACAAAACAAAAAAATCACCATTGTGCATTTGCTTCCCAATCCTCTGAGCTTTCAGCTCCTAAAAACTCCAACATATACTAGTCTGTACTCTTCAGCTAGACCAAAGCCTCTCCTGCCTTTTTGGTTTTAGTGCAAAGACATACTAATTGTTGTGAACACACAAAGTATTACCTGGAATGACACTTCAGATGCAAATTAAAGGCTCTGTAAAATCATCGTAAGGCAAGAGCACCATGGTTTATTAACAGCAGATTTGCAAGGTTAATTTTCAATTAGGTGTTTCTTATTAGTTTCCTAGCTGTCTTGCTATTATTAAATTTAAAGAGGAAGATATTTTCAATGTGTCCAGCTTCTGTGGCATTATTACTGATAATTATTCCTATTTTCCAATTTGTGTTACTCATGTCTTGCAAAATTTGTAATTAATGAGCAAATAATTATAGCAGCACTTACTCGAGCTGCTTTCTTTCAAGCTGTGTCAGCTTTTGCATTAGGATCCCCATTTTTCAAGGGTTTATAACTCAAGCATAAAAATTCACTCTGGGCAGAGCCTTGTCATAAGAGCTGTCTGCTGAGCATGAGGCTTTTTGTTTTGCAGTGTTTCTAAGCAGACTTATTCAGTTCCTTTAAGTTATGGACATGTAAAGGAAATCTGAAACTTCCAAGGGTGTTAAGTTTCCAGCTCTCCATGCTCCAACCTCACTGAAATACAGACATTCTATTTTTAAGATGAATTAAGATGCCCAGCATCTCCAAAGACCAGAACCAGGTTTTTAATGCCTGGTGGTAATTAGCTTTACAAAACACAGAAGAGAACTTGACATTCAGAGGTGTTTATGGTCCCAAACCAGTTAAGCTTTCATACCCCCACTCAGTTAAGGCACAGGAGTGATCCTTTGGAGTCAGCAGACCCACCCCTGCTCCCCAAGATGCATATGCATTCATCACCCATCATTCAGCACAACAAAGCTTCTCTTTTAACCCCAGTTTTAGGTTGTTCCTATTCACTGCAAACTGTTGTCCCCAAGCTTATGAAAGCTGAGCATCACAGGATTCAGTTCTTCAGGATACTGAGGAGTCAACAGGCCTTAAACCCCCAGGGCTCAAAGAGCATCTTCTTGACAAAGTGCTCAGCATTGTGCCATGTGCTGTCTGGTACCAGGATAAAACCTCAAGGGGAAAAGCAGCACATCCAAAACACAAGGTTTGCTCTACAGCTTCATACACTTTGCCACAGAATAAAATCTCATAGAAACACCTCTGGAGCAAAGAGATTCTAGAGAATTTAGGCACTCCAGGAAAGCTCATCCCAGCTGCTTCATCTAGACACTCTACACCTTTGGTCACCCAGCAAACCCCAGCTGCTCCCTTCCTCACTGCCTGGCCTTCTCTATACCTCCCAGAGCAAAGAGCTTTGCAACTGTCATCTTGCTCCTGGCAAGGCACTCTTAGAGCTGTTTGACCTCAATTCTGAGTTTAATTAAAGCAAGACCACTGTAATTCAGCAGATGGGAACAGCAACAAGTCAGCAGCACTGTGTGCATCATCAGCTCCAGTTCACTTTAGGGAGACTTTAAAGAGCAAGGTGGATTAAAACACCTTCAGTAACAAACAAACAGTAAAAACACACACCAAAAAAAAAACCCAACAAACCCAAATATTACTGGGAAACAGAGCCAGAAACCAGTCAAAACCAGAGAATGGTGAGACTTACCTGCATCAGCCACAGTCAGTCACAGAAAGCAAGGTTTATCCTCTTGAAAACCTAGGCAGCTTATCCCTCAGGAGAAAGACTTAGGAGCTTGGGGCACCTTTTACTTACTCTCTCCTTTGACTAGCATCAGCTGAGGCTCCTCACACCCTCCTTTGATGTCATTAAGTCCTCAGGTTTGAGTTAATTCCTAATGAGGGGAACCCTTTTCTTAATCTCTGAGTCAGTGCAGAGCTATGGCACTGGAGCCTTTCTCCACAATGACTAGGGGAGTGCAAATATACCTTCTCCCTGGGACCACCTTCATGACCAGCTTGTGTTTTATAAGCCCATACATTAGAAAACCCCCCAATGATTTGCAAACCACACCACATGATAGGAATGCTGATATCTTTATTTCTGCAAAGCATATCTGCAGGGCCTAGCCCAACCATGGCTGATGCTGTTACTCTAGAATAAACCTTTCCCACAAAAACTTCCCAACTGTTCCTCCTCATTTTAGGTGCTTCTTGGTCCTCCAGGTAAATATTTTCTCTTGCTGACCTAGTGTTATGAGCTTCCCCAATTTGCTAGATCTAGTCAGAGGAATCTCTATGTGCTGATATTCCCTGGGTGGTTGATGGCCTCACATTTTGCCTGTAACCATGGTGCTGCTGGATTTATCATGGCTGCATGGCACAATGTCTATCTCATTCTTCTTGCCTGGCAGCTTTGTATAGCTTTTATTTAGCTGTAAAAATAATTTACATTTCCTGAGCATCGGAATGCAAGATAAAATAGAAGTATGACACGGAGAGCTGGAGATCTTATGCAAATTTATTTATAAGTATAAATCACATTTAGAATGCAAAATTACACAAATGTCTTCTACAAATGGCCCATCTCTTAAAGAAATTCATTCTTTCCCTTTGTAAGAGTAATGCCTTAACTTATTATCTACATACAACGTGGATGGAAACTCAGGAGTGAAATTTGGGCTGCTGCTGAGGTCACTGGTGATAAGGGAATTTTTTTCACTTCTAGGTGAAATCCCTCCAGGTCACCAGCCCATAGCTCTTTCCATGAGCTGCTCCCAGCCTGGGATGAAATTCTGGCTCCACTGAAGTCACCAGCAAGCTCTGGGTTGGCTTTCCTGAGGCCACAATGTTCAGTGATGCACAAGAGTCACAGTGACATCATGAGTGCACCTCAGAGTACACACATCACACACTCCCCAAACACCTGGTCCAAAAGTTGTGTGATTTAAATATTCCAGGATAACATTTCTGGGCTAATTCCAGTACACCCAAGCATCATGAATCTAGGTGATTTTGATTATCTTTTGGGGTTTCAGACTGGTAGAGAATGGATATGTTTAAAGTGGGATGCAAGCAATGGGAGTTTTTCTGACTCTGAAGTTACCATGAGCAAATAATCTAACAGGAGTTATTTTTATTTCAAGATGATCAGAGATTTTCAATAGAAATATGGCTTCAAAAAGTTTCTGTTAATACTTTTGACAGTTTCTCTCTGCTCTAACCTCAGTCTTCTCCTTTCATCCCCTTCTGGTGCTTGGTTACTTTAACACTGTCTCCTCTTACACAAGAGCTCTGCTTTATACACATGGGAAAGAAATTCACTGGTTGTTTTCTTGACTTGCCAAGAAAATAATCCATAAGAGGTCTGAGTTATGATGAGCAATTTCAATATAATATCCCTTCTACTTGCTGGAAGAAGCATCCAAACCATCTCAGAAATCTCCATGCTTCCCATCCTTCTGCCAGAGGCAATTCTCTACCATGCAGTCCTACTTCCAGTCTATCTTATCCCCCCAAAAAACCCCCCAAACAACAACAAAAATAAACAAAAAAGAAACAAACACACCAAAACCCCAACTAAAAATACACCAAAAAACTGGAGAATTGTTTCCTAAGAAGGACAAAAAAAAATATTAAGTGCCAGTGCCCTGCTCTTCCTTTAGCTCTGCTTCCACGTCGAGGGCAAACACAACTCTTGATTCAAAGGTAACACAGAAAATGTCTTCTCCTTTAGCCAGAAAGCAGCTCTGCAGGCTGTTTGCTACCTGAACCTGTGTAATCCTCACCAGCCACATTTAGGAGCTCACTGTGCTACAGATGAAAGCACCCAGCTGCTTTTTTCTGTGTCTTGAAGATCACTTGTAGACAAAGACAGCTATCCAAAGGTCCCTTCCAATCCAAACCTTCTATGGACTCTCTGACCACCTTAGACATGTTAAAGTAGTTATTTAGCATTTTGTAGTACCTGATGTGCTGTTTAACTCTGCCTCTTGCCTGCCACACAGCACTGCTTGCCTCTCTGGGGGTACAGCTGGGGTGGTGAACCACAAGATAAGATGCTTCCCAAGTTGTGTTCCTCCTGCTTCCATCTTGCTTGCCAGCTTGGAGGGAGCCCAGGCAGTGAACATCTGCCTGCTGAGCTCCTCAGGAGACCTCTGAGCTTCAAAGAGGATTTTTAATGATGGAGCTGGGCATTCAGCTGCTGACAGATGATCAGATGAGCTGGCCACCCACACCTGGGAGGACTTGGTATGACTGAAACATTCAAGTGCCCCCATGGCTGTTAGCACATGTGCTACTGCTTCAGGGACATCCCTTGGGAAAAGAGGACCTCGATCCCACAGTCACAACTAGAGTTGGGAGCACAAGGAACATAGGCTCACGTAAATTTTGCCTTTCAAACAGCAATAAGTAACACATTTATTTATTCATTCATTTTTTATTTCACCTTCTGAGGAACTGTGCAGGGCAGAAACTCCAGGATTACAACAGAAAATATTCATAACCTGATCCTCTGGACTTTCCCACGTTAGAAACTTTGTCATTGTTTTCAACCATCCTACAGAATTTCCTGAAACAAAGCATAATTTCTGGTTAAGTCTGACAATTGGATTTCAAAACACAAGTAAAATGGATGTTTTATACTCTATACATTTAGTTTATTATAGAGTCACAGAATGGTTTGGGTGGGAAGGAACCTTTCAAGGTCATTTAGTCCAAACCCCCTGCAGTCAGCAGGGACATCTGCAGCTAGAGCAGGTTGCTCACAGCCCCAAACAACCTGACCTGGAATGGTTCCAGGGATGGGACATCTCCCACCTCTCTGAGCAACCTGGGACAGGCTTTCAACACCCTCAGTTTTCAAGTTTCTTCCTCATATCTAGTCTAAACCTCTCCTCTTTTAGTTTCAACCATCACCCCTTGTCCTGTCCCAACAGACCCTGCTAAAAAGTCTCTCCCCATCTTTCTTCTAGGCTCCTTGAAGTACTGAAAGGTTGCAAGAAGATCTCCATGGAGTCTTCTCTTCTCCAGGCTGAACAAGCCCAACTCTCTCAGCCTGGTCTCACAGCAGAGGGGTTCCACCCTTTGGAACCTTCATTTCTCACAAGCACAATACCTTTCCTAGCCAATTGTTGCCAGAAGGTGCCATGGTGATGTGGGCAGAATGTTCCCCAGTATCACATTGATCTTGATACTTGTAGGGTGGCAACTTCTACTGTGAATAGCAGGAAAGTGATGGCTATGGATGTTCAGCTTTGCATCCTCACAGAATCACAAAAGTTGGAAGAGACCTGCAAGATCATCAAGTCCAAGCATCCCTAGCACTCCCATGCCACTAACCCATGGCCCTAAGGAGAGCAGCTAGATGTTTCTTCAACCCCTGCAGGGATGGTGACTCCAGCACCTCCCTGGGCAGCCTGGGACAAGACTGAAACCTTTCAGGGAAGGAATTCCTCCTTATATCTAATCTAAACCTCCCCTAGTGCAACATGAAGCCATTCCCTCTCATCCTCTCACTTGTTAACCCTGAAGAAGAGACCTACCCCAACCAAATGCAGTCATCCAGACATCCAAATGATGGAGAAGAAATGAAGAGATGGAGAAAAAAAACGTATGAATGAGAACTGTTGTAATTAAGAAGAGCCAAGTTAACTGGAGACTGGTTTAACGAATATAGAGCAGTTTTACATCTCAGGAGGGACTAATACTGTTACAACCTCAGGCAGAGCCCCAAGGCCCCAGGCAGGAGGAGTTTCTGTGCTTCAGTCCCACTACAGACAATTGGATTTCAGCACATGTTTAAGTACGTGGCTGAGCAGGGAGATCTCTATAAAAGCACAACCTTCCATTCTCCCAAACCATACGGGTCTGACTTCCCAGATGGAGTGACAAAATCAAGAAATAGCCTCTAAAAATAGCTCTCCCAAAGATGCACTGGCTGAAGGCTGCTTCCTGTGCTACCATTTGATGAGCCTCGTGTGTGATTTCTTCGGCAGCGCTTTCCATTTAACTCTGATTTGGAGCATGCAAAGCTGCTTTTAGAGTTGTAAGCAGAGGAGAAAGAGGCATCCAGGAAGCAAATATAGAGAGCTCTTCTGGCTTTATGGGAGCTGCAGGAACAAGGAAAATGATTTTAGAGCAGCAGCAAAACAAAAGTGATGCTGGGAGATGCTCTAGCATGGCAATCTGTATCGTGGGTCCCCGCCGGCCCCTCCCGCCAGCGTGCAGAACATTACATATTCTGTGCAGCTCCAAAGGAACCTAAAGGAGCCAAAAATTGTCAGAGCAGAAATCCCCAGTGTGGAAGGGATCTCTGCCAGCACGGCTCCCACCCCGGCTCGGCACGGCGGCCGCACGCGGCTCCCTGACAGCTCCTTCTGTCCACTGCGACGAGAGGAGCTGGAGGAGCTGCTCCCTCCGTGCACGGCATTGATGGATGGGGATGGATGGCAGACATTCCTGTTTGGCCTCTGCTGGAAGGGGCCTTCTGAAAAATCATCAACTTCTTTTTTAGTCAAGAAAAAAATTACACTAGGAATTTTAAATTCCTCCCCACTTCAGCTAGGTCAGGGAGCAAATCATCTCCCAGGGATGCTGGTGGTGGCATTTAAGACCTGAAGGAGAGAAAGGAGGAAAGATCAGTCTTGGTCTGGGTCCTGATCTTGGTTTTGATCTTGAGCTTATCAATATCTAAGGGCTGGGGGGCAAGAGGCTGGGGCCAGGCTCTGCTCAGTGGTGCCCAGGGCCAGGCCAAGGAGCAGTGGGCACAAACCCAGCAGGTTCCATCTGAACAGGACGAGAAACTTTTTCCCTGTGAGGGTGCCAGAGCTTTGGTCCAGGCTGCCCAGAGAGCTTGTGGAGTCTCCTTGTCTGGAGAGATTCAAAACTCACTTGGAGGTTATGCTGAGCAAGCTGCTGGGGGTGAGCCTTCTTTAGCAGGGGGGTTGGATTAGATGATCTCCAGAGGACCCTTGCAACCCCTACCATGCTTGGATTCTGTGGTGGCAGCCCCCAGTCTTCAAGCTCTTTCTTGAAGACTCAAGAAGTCAGTCTCGCAGGTGGGCTTAACAGTAATTACTTTCCCCTTCTTGATGCTGGAGAACAGTTGGGCAATGGCAAATGGGCGAAGGTGAGGTAACTGCTCCAGACAGAGAGCTACACTTCTCATTATCTGTGTCTTTTGCCAAACTATGTCAAGAAATAGATAGCTGATAGATAACACAAAACATTTGTGTTCAGCTTTCCAGGATGATGGAGTAAGTCATGCCTTGCTTTTCCACCATTTCAGTTTTCCCTCATCCATGAGTTTTCTTGGGTTTATGCAAATAATAAGGATGGATTTCCTGCAGGTCTTTGACACTGCTTTAATAACACACACTCTGGAAGAGCTTTCCACCCTCTGGCTGGGTTAATATTTGTTGCTGTGGTCACAGAAGTGAAAAAAAGCTAAGAAAAAAACCCTGTTTGTGAGAAAAGTGTGCCCATCTCCTCAGCTCAGGAGATACTGAGTACCAGAGGAGTGGGAAAAACAACTCCCAGGTCCTGCACAGCCTAGAAGGAATAAAAAAAAAAAAGCAAAAGACCAACTTTTCCAAGACTTTTGGCACCAGCAAGGTACCTAGAGTGAGAAAAAATAGCCTGACCGTGGCTAGGATCTCCTCTCTTGGCACTTGTCTCCAAGTCACAGCCTCAGCATCTGCAGCAGGTCAAAATAAAGTTCTTCTATTTCTTTCTTTCTTTCTTTCTTTCTTTCTTAATCGCTCTCCAGTTTATTAAAGCTTTAGGAATGACTTTTCTAATCTGAGCAAAAGCTCTAGATTTACCCTTACAAGAGACTTTTAGAAGATCTAAGAAATATTAAAACCCGAAGAGGGGAAAACAAAAAGATATCTGGAGTGGGAAGAAGCTGAGCTGTAAAAGCTTTGGAGGAGAAAGGATTAGAAGCCAGCTTTTTTTCTAAAGAATCTATAGAGAGAAAAAACAACAACAACACCACAAACCACTTTGGAAACAATCATTTACAAAGTTCAAAAGTATATGGCAGCCTTTGCTTCAGGAAGATAAGGGCAACAAACACCACCCACGGGCACGAGGAGTTAAGCTCAATTCCTTCTGTCAGCAAAAGTGATTTGACAAAATTGATATTTCTTTTTTTTTTTTTCTGGGAAGAATACTTTGCTTGCTTCCAATTCTTTTTTACATTGCTAATAAGTCTCTTAGCAGTCGATGAGAAGTGCCTCTTGCAGCAGGAACAGGAGGATCGCCCTGAGCGCAGCCAGAGGTCTCCTCTCCGGAAAGAACCTGATTGAAGGCGAGGAGAATTTCGCCTGAGGAGGTTCACTGCAGGTGTTTGGTCCCTTTTCTGTAACCTGCACTGTTACAGAAGCTGTTAATAATTATTATACACCAGCAATCTTCAGAAACATGATCTAGGACTATCCTGACCTTTTTACCTCGCCTGTTATCCAGAAATGAGAAGGCATATTTCAGGGCTACATGTTTGGAGAGCAGAAAAGAGTCTACCTGGCTGACAGACTGTCTAAGGCTCAGGAACCTGAAAAATTGGTTCAAAATGATCCCCAAACTCTCTGAAACATCCTAAGTCTGACACCTGCTGAACCAGGTCAACTTTTTAAGGCAATGTAAGGTCACAATAAGTCAGGGTTGGCCCAGGCTGCCCAGGGAGGTGCTGGAGTCACCACCCTGGAGGGGTTTAAAAACATTTAGCTGCTCTCCTTAGGGCCATGGGTTAGTGGTATGGGAGTGCTAGGGATGGTTGGACTTGGTGATCTTAAAGGTCTCTTCCAACCTTTGTGATTCTGTGAAATTCAGTAAAAAAGCTATGGATGAGGGAGGAAAGTGCTCAAAGACAGCCCTCTCCAGCCAGCACTCATGGGTCTCACTTCCCTGAGCTCCATGATGTGGCACATTTCCCAAGGAGATGCTGAAAACCACCTGGCTGTGCTCTCTGGAGGTGAACCCAAGCAGGAGCTGGATTAAGGCAGGAAGAGAAATAATAGGTCCAGGAGACAGAGAACTAGAACTTTCTGACACGTCACCAGAACAATCTGAGAGCAAAAAAGTCTGTCACTTGGTGGATAAACACAATTATATGAAGTCTGCTCAAAGGTGGTGAGAAGCCCCAAGCTGCCCTCAGAACCTCACTGGCACCTTGCAGAAGCAGCTCTGCTCCCAAATCCAGCTCCAAAGAGCCTGTCACTACCCCTTCCTGTGCTAGCAAGGGCACAAAGGCTGAAAAAGTGGCTTTAGAGCTCCTAAGAATCACAGCTGGTGATGCCTGCATGGAACAATAAGCTGTTTTCCAGGAGGTTATTGTCAAGGGTTGCTTGTTCTGTGGCACTTTGCATGGAAAAGAGAAATAATGCACCTTGGGAAGCTGCCTGGAAAATAAATGCAGTATGTTAATTCACCCAGAGGAAAGCTCACTTGGGCAAAGAAAATATTGAGATGATGAAGAAAGAGGATCAGTTTCCAGCTTTGGATGTTCTGGGCAACTCTTGAATTGATTCATGCATAGAGCAGAGATTAGAGGTGTCTATGGCCAGTCCAGGCACTATTAAAAAGCATCTGACAAAGTTACAAATCCAAATCCTGCATCCAGAAAAGAGCCCAAATTCTTTCAATCAATTTATTCCATTTTAATTCCTTGGTTATTTGGATTTTTTTTTTGTTCCAAAGGCTTTCTTGTGACGATTTCTGTCAAAGAGCTAAGTAAATATTTTCTTGTGCTGCGTGGAAGATGATGTCAGGCAGTGATGGGAGTGAAATACTGACTTTGGATAACTGTTTGTGCCTCTGATGGAATTGACTCATTTTGTGAGATTATAGCAAATGCATTCTGTGATTATATATGCCCCTAGAGGCCTTGTGGAGGTGAGATTGTGCATCTCACAATGTGATTTTTACCAGGGAAGTGAAAAAAAAGGACTAAGTAAATAAAAAATCAGCAGGATGTGACTTCATCATGCACGATTGACATCTGCTCTTATGATTTAAAGGATGGTACTATGAATATCATAGTTGCTAATGTAAAGGAGGAAGAAATCATAGGTCAGTCATGCAATAATAAATATTAACATAGGTTTCCCAAGGCCAGAAATGGCTGAAATGATAATTGGAATGATGATTTTCCCCTTGAATTATGTGATACTGAAAACGCTTTGGTTGCTGCCACTGCTTTCCTGGAACTGCTCCATTAAAGCCAAGCAGATTCCCCTCTCCAGTCTTTCTCATTCCAAGAAATGCTGTCACCTTCTCCTCAGGATTATTTGTCTTTCACACAGGCACCCACCTTGCTGGCTTGGAGAGGTGCAGTGAGCTGCAGGTACGTGGTCCCTGGGGCTCTGAGTCGTCGTCGTGGCCAGGCTTCGTGAACGAAGNCTGAGAATGCAGCACCTCACCTTTGGCATCCCTGTTACATACCTCAGGGGGAAAGGTAGAAAAAGAGGAAAAAAAGCCTCTGGTGTGGCCACAAAACAAGCATCTAACCTTGTCCTCTTCCTTCTCCAACACCAGAATTAAGTGCTCTCAAAACACATTAAAGCAAGAGCCAACACACTAAATTGGAGGAAAGACTGCTCCAACCAACATGACAAGACACCTGAAACTCATGGTGCTTTTTGTGACACTGCTGAATTACTTGGGGGACAGAGAAGACACCAAAACACCCAAAAATGGAGCTGCAGCCTTTAGCTTAATTCATTGAGAAGTTATCTGGCAACACTTTCTGCAGCAAAAAAAATTTCCCCCAGCACAGGCTGGTGCTGGTGCTGGTGCTGGAAAGAAATGCTTTTTTCCAGTGTCTAACTCTCCCCAACTCAGTTCATCCCTCCCCACAATGAAGGCTGCCTGAATCCATCCCAGGAACAGTCTGAAAGTCATGAAAACATTGTAGGAACTAGTTGATGGTGGGTGATTATGGTATTACCTGGGGATTCCTGCCAGCAGTGAGCTCTGGAAATGCTGCTAAATCATGGGTTTTTTCTCTCCCCTGTAAAAATAAAGCCCACAATCAAATCCTGTAATGCTATCTGAATACTGTTGGGTTGGGTTTTTTTTTTCCCTTTAAAGCTTGTAACTCCTTGCTAACAGCAAGCTCAGAGCTGAGCAATCCCCACCCTCTAGCTGGTGGCTAAGGCTGAGATGCTCTGCACGGAGGGATCCGGATGCACCCCGAGTATTTCAGTGTGGTTACACAGACACTGAAAATCAGGTCATCAATTATATCATCTTGCAAGGCAACAACAAATTTAATGACTGTGCTAGGGCAGAGAGAAAAGCTGAGGAAGGAAATAGCATCTTGCTCATGAAATATTAAGGATCAGATCCTTCAAACGTTTCCCCGCGCTGAACTCGGTGGGAGTTTGGCATCTGTGTTTGTGTGTGTTCTATAGGATACCCTTATCCATCACAGACAAGAGCTGAATGTGATGCATGGAGCAGGCACATATCAGCAAGGGTATTTATAATGCATAAATATATCCCATCAAGAGCAGAGCAGGTGATTAGTGACACTTTCCTGAAGAGGTTTCATCAGATCTTCTTGAGGGCTGATCTCCAGCGTTGCTCCAAAAGCCTTTTTCAGCACAGGGCACTAACAAAAGGCAGGGAAGAGGCATCCCTTTTCTTTCTTTTTCCATGTTTACAGCAGCAGCAGATATCACAGGCTTGGAGATCAGCCCTGTGCCTCCTCAGTGGGATGGAAGAACCTTGTAAAAGAAGAAAGATTCCTGAGTTATCACAATGGATTGGAAAACATCCCACTCCACCCCAACCTTTGAACCTCTGCCCTCATCCTGCTCTGCCTTAGCCTTCCTCCAGGCCTCACACAAGACAAAGCTGATTTTGCTCTACCTGAAATAATGCAGGGATGAGGTTTTGTGCATATTCCCTTAAAAGCTGGGAGTGATTCCCTTGGGAATGATGTCCTGAGTGTGTTAATGAGAGGGAATGAGCATCTCTGATGGAGGAAGGCAGCTCTCTCTCCCATCCTTGCTGGAGTCAAAGCCTGGCTGATAACCATGTCCCTGGGTTTTTTTTGAGTCATTTGTGGATTGACTATATAATCCTTGTGCTGAAGCCTGGGAAAACTGCTGTTGATGCCCTTGGCAAATTCTTGTCCTAAAAAAAAATAAAGAAAGAAAAAGCATGAAAAAGAGGCCCAAGTAATTTCCATCCTTTCAGTTCCATCAAATATATCAAATGCAGCACACAGGTATGTAAATGGGAACCTCCATATCTGTAATTTGCCCATTTAGAGCCTGATCTAAAGGCTTTAAAAGTTCATTTGAAATCTTTTCATTGATTTTTAATGGCCTTTAGATCAGGTCCATATTACTCACTGGGTATCATGTTTGTTTCAGTGCAATAGTGTATTTATGAGGTGGATTGCAACACGGACAGATCCACTGCCTTATTATCCAGAGGCAAAGCTTGTGCAATTTAAGCAGCACAGGTGAAACCTAAAAATCAAAAGGAAGTCCCAAATAATGATTAGACCTTTTTTTAAGATGAGATTAAAAAATGCTATTAACTACAAGATAGAAATTAGATAAATATGAGATAAAAATGGGATAAAAATGAGATAAAATATGAGATTAAAAATGAGATTAAAAACTGAGGAGGCCTTCTTTTCTTTATACACTAAAGCCAACATGGAACTTCTCACAATTCCTCATTTCTGACTGCAGCAGTTCAACAACAACAATAAAAAATGACATGTAAATGACTCAAAAACCTCTTGAAGAAATAGCATTTTTTTTTTCCTAATTTGAGGAACCCAGCCCAAGCTCAGCAAGGGATAACAGCATTACAGCCTCTGCACAGAGAGTTGAGCCCCTCATCATTCTAAATCCTTCTCAAATGCTTTATTGCTCTAAGGTGGCTGATACCCAGCCCTACACACCAGGGCTCCTGTAGCATTAACCAGGAGAGAGAGGCTTCCCAAAAGAAACTCTAGCAAAGTAATTGTAAATCTCTAATGATGCATAAAACCAAGCTGAATTGGCCCTGAATTCTCTGCATAAAAGAAATGAGGCAGCAGAGGAACCAATTCTGGTAGCAGCAGAACATACCCCAGTGTGGAAACTGTGTTTATGGTGGTTGCTGCAGTGGAAATCTTCCCACTAACATGGAAGCAATAGAAATACATTACAGATGTCCAAGTGTTGCAACTTCTCAGAATCACAGAACATTCATGGCTGGAAATGACCTCTCAGATCACTGAGTCCAACAACAACAACAACAACAACAAAAACAAACAAACAAGCAAAACAAACCACCCAAGCCCTGCCCTCATGTCCTGGAGCACCACATCTACATGTTTCTTAAACACCTCCAGGGATGGAGACTNATGTGTGACATTAAAAACAAATTATTAGTCAAGAAGAAAATTTCTTCTGGACCAAAACAGTTGACCATCTCTCTCAGTCATAGCCAGTTTTCTGTACCATAAACTCCATGTGTTCCTCGGGTTGTCAAGCCCACCTTGGGATGGCTTCCAGGCTGCCTTTGCACACCATGGCAGCAGCTGCAGCTGTGCCTTCCCCATGACCACATGCCCCAGGTGCTCAGCTGAACATGGGCTAACTACATGGGCAGCAGAGCAGCCCAAAGCCTTGCTCCCCTCCCCTGCTTTGCTCAACAGGAGATCTCTGCTGGGACTTCCCATGGTGACATTCCAGGCTGCATAGGCATGGCCACATAGAATCATGATGGTTGGAAAAGACCTCTGAGATCATCCAGTCCAACCATCCATGTAACACCACTAAACCATGGCCCCAAGCATAAAATCTACACATTTTTTAACCCTTCCAGATGGTGATTCCACCACCTCCCTGGGTAGCCTGTTCCAATGCCTGGGAACCCTCTCAGGGAAGAAATTCTTCCTAATATCCAATCTGAACCTCCTGTGGTGCAACTTAAAGCCATTTCCTCTTGTCCTATCACTCATTACCTGGGAGAAGAGACTGACTCCCACCTTACTATCTCTGCTGGTGTGCCAAAATAAACCCCAAACCTCTCTTTTTCTTAGAAGGTTTAGTCAATTCCTGCTGGATAAGCATCCAATNACCTCCTTTCAGGCAGACAGGGCTGTCCCTGCTGGTGCGCCAAAATAAACCCCAAACCTCCCTTTTTCTTAGAAGCTTTAGTCAATTCCTGCTGGATAAGCATCCAATAAAATATTTAAATGTGTAATTAATGACACCATCTAATTAATGAATGATGCAATCCACAAACTCTAACAAGGAGCCCAGCTCCTTCCAGAAACCTCAATGCACAAGCCTGGACCTTTATCCATTAATCCATCACTGTCCAGAGGCTACTTGCTCCAGAAGCAGATCAGATTGATTATCTGAGAGACCAAAAATCACTTACTCATGCACAAATGAGCACAGCACGTTTCTCCAGGAGCATCAGTGTGGCCATAACCACAATTTCTTTTGAGGTGAGAAGCCCATTCTTCCTCCTGTGTCTACAAGATCTCTGGCTTTTGATTTCCTTTGACACTGCCAAGAGGTATTGCATGGGATGATGCTTTTCTAGCACTAGGGCATCTGTCCACTGTGAACTAGATTGACAAGGCTGAAAGGATTGGGTTTGTTTGCTTTAGCATTTCACAGCTCCAAGAGCCAGACATCTGAAAGCTCAGCTACAGCATTGCACAGTGTCAAAAATCAGCCAAGGCACAGATTTGAAATCTGCATACGTGGGCAAAAAATTGGGTGTATCTGAAATTAATTCCATTTTCCAGGCTTCACCTCGAGAGCAATATTTAGCCATCAGAAGGATGCCTCAATGCCTACACCACAGCTAGGGCATGGGGTTTAGTGTAGCTGCAGATATCAAGTAGGACTTGAAGGCTTAGCAAGGACTTTTCCTGTTATAAAAGTATTTCAAGTAATACTCTTACAAAAAAAAACAACTAAGCAGCAGATGTCACTGATTTAAAGTCAAACTCAAATGAAATGAAATGCAAGTGGCCCATTGGGGCTTGTAGCTATCTGTACCCCACACTACATGTGCAGGATAAAACATACCATTATCTATCTAATCCCTGTGGAAATGATCAGAAGAAAAGGTAAACAATTTTGTGAGGGATTTAAAAAAAAAAAGAATATAAAAAACAAACCAACAACATTGATCTGGCTCTATTCCTACTGTGGTTAATGGAATTTTGAACACTGACAGTAGTAGAAAATGTTAGGGTAAGGATAATGACATTTCCCTGTTAAATATCCTCCTTGTATGTATGTATAACAATAAAGGAATGGGAAAAAATCATGAAATGGGAGAAAAATGCTGGAGGCATAGAGAATCACAAAATCACAAAGGTTGGATCACAAAGCTCATCCAGTCCAACCATCCCTAGCACTCCCATGCCACTAACCCATGGCCCTAAGGAGAGCAGCTAGATGTTTCTTCAACCCCTGCAGGGATGGTGACTCCAGCACCTCCCTGGGCAGCCTGGGACAAGACTTAACAACCCTTGCAGGGAAGAAATTCTCCTTATCATAGAATCCTAGAATGGTTTGGGTTGGAAGGGACCTCTGGAGCTCATCTAGTCCAACCCCCCTGCAGTGGCCAGGGACATCCCCAACTAGAGCAGCTTGCCCAGAGCCCTGGCAAGCCTCACCTGCAATGCCTCCAGGGATGGCAACTCAACCACCTCCCTGGGCAACCTGGGCCAGTGTTCCACCACCCTCGTGGGGAGGAACTTCTTCCTAATGTCCAGTTTAAATCTACTCTTCTCCAATTTCAAACCATTGCCCCTTGTCCTTTCACTGCAGGCCTTTGCAAACAGGCCCTCTGCAGCCTTCTTGGAAGTTCCCTTTAGGTNTTGTCCTGCATATTACTCTGCTCTCTAAGTGAGCAGCAAATCCCAGAATCCTGGCATGGTGGGGGCTGGAAGGGACCTTTGGAGATCAGCTGGTCCAACCCCTCTGCTAAAGCAGCTAAATGCAATTTTCTGTCACAAATGGATAAAATTTTGCTAGAGCTGTGCATTTGCCACTTCAAAATCAGACTTTTTAACCCCAAAGCTGATGCAGAAAGTGCCTGCCTACTTCTAAAGAAGAGGATTACAGGAATGTGGCATGGCAGAAGCTGTGCCAGGAAAACCTGTCTGCGTCAGCCAGCAGTGAGCCCAGGCCACCACGGACCAGGCTGAGCTTCTTTGGAAGGAGTTTGCTTTGTCAGATAACTCAATTTTGCTTAGGGTATGAAGCAGCAGCTGGCAGGAGATGTATACATGCTTTGATCTGATTCACCAATTACTCTGCAGTTCAAAATTTGCAAGGGGGTTCCAGTCCTTGAGATGGATATCCCTGTGCTGGAAAAAATGGAAATCAATAAATCTATTCAGAAAAAAAACCCACAAACCACTATAATTTCATTTTGCTTCTTACCCTAATGTTGAGATATCCACATTTCTCCCTTTCTAGTCCTCCCTGCCTTAAATACATCCTGTGTTATATAAGTAATTGTTTTGAACCCACTCTAGGACACAGTCAGAGACATGACTCCAATAACACATTATCAGTAAAACAAAGCAAAACAGTTTCATGTCCCTGCTGGGTTTGTATATACACTCTTAAATGAGCAGATTCTCTCATTATTCACCCTGATCTGGTCATTGTATGCTTAGCCACAGCTGTCACAACAGGTGCCTGAGCATCCTCCCCCTCCGTGGCACTGCATTTTCTCTCTAGAGTTTGTTGCCAAATTCCTCTGCTGCCTTTCTCTGGTGGCTTTGCTCTTCCCTCTCCAGCTCTTCCCAGATTCAACTTTGTAATTACTTCTGAAATCATCCAGGGCTGGCTGACTCCAGATGCAACAACTCTTCATCTTAAGGATCAGTTCTTCTTTACAAGTTGATCATAGAATCATTGAATCATTTGGGATGGAAAAAAACCTCTGAGATCATTGAGTCCAACCATCCACCCAACGCTCACCATTCAGCTATGTCCCTCAGCACCACATCGACATGTTTTTTTGAACTCTTCCATGAATAGTGATTCCAGCACCTCCCTGAGTACTCTGTTCCAATGCCTGATAACCTTCTCAGTGAAGAAAATCTTCATGTTCTTCATCCCATCACAAGAAACCAGTTTATCCATCCTCTTTGGCCATGCTTCTCTCACTGGAAATTTCTCCATCTTTCTTGCTAGCTCCAGTGACCACTTCTCCTAACCACAATGCACAAGAGCGTGTTCCATAATATGCTTTGGGACTATGGAGCAGTGAGAGGTTGATCCCTCCCTCCTCAGCATCTTCCTAGCCTCTGCTGGACTCTCTCCNGCAGGCCTGTTGCAACTTGAAGCCATTTCCTCTTGTCTCCTTGCTAACCCTGGAGAAGAGACCAACCCCCAGCTCACTCCAACCTCTTTTCATAGAAGAGGCTTGAACTCTGGTACAAACTTCATCAACATTGGCTCACTGCTGGCACCATGAACAATTTTCTTTCGTTTCCTTGTTTGTGAGGGGTCTTTACCCTGTAAGCAAGTCTCCTGGCTATTCATTTTGGAAAATTGTCCCAACTACTTGACCCACTGCCCTGAGGATCTGCCAGGAGTAAGTGCTAGCCAAGCCACTGCAGCTGCCACCTCTATATGCACAGGTACCTCCATTTCTCCCAATCAAATCACAACAATTGTGATTAAAGTTAAACAAGAAGCTAAAGTGAGATGAATGGTTTATTGGTGTTTCATGCTTCCCTACATTGATTAATAGATAAAAGAATTCATCCCTCCACCAAATGAGTTGACAAACTCTGCTGTAATGTATTCCTTGTGCATGATGATCTGTAAGCACAGTGCACTCTAGTCAGGACTGAGCTCCAGCTCCCTCCAAATACATTTTGTCCTGGTTGAGTGCACCCATCAAGTATTTGCATTCCACAAATCTCTTGTATGCAAAGTTGCTCCACATGCTTTTCATTTTAAATGAGAGCAGCAGTGGTCCTTCTTGCACAGAACACCATCACTTGAGGAGCAGGGCTGCAGTGTGGGCAGTTGTGTTGGGCCATGCTATTTCTCAGTGCCCAAAGAATTGCTTTTTTGGGGGTTTTACCTTCCCTTTTGTTTTCCCTGATGTTGTCCTGCATATTACTCTGCTCTCTAAGTGAGCAGCAAATCCCAGAATCCTGGCATGGTGGGGGCTGGAAGGGACCTTTGGAGATCAGCTGGTCCAACCCCTCTGCTAAAGCAGCTAAATGCAATTTTCTGTCACAAATGGATAAAATTTTGCTAGAGCTGTGCATTTGCCACTTCAAAATCAGACTTTTTAACCCCAAAGCTGATGCAGAAAGTGCCTGCCTACTTCTAAAGAAGAGGATTACAGGAATGTGGCATGGCAGAAGCTGTGCCAGGAAAACCTGTCTGCGTCAGCCAGCAGTGAGCCCAGGCCACCACGGACCAGGCTGAGCTTCTTTGGAAGGAGTTTGCTTTGTCAGATAACTCAATTTTGCTTAGGGTATGAAGCAGCAGCTGGCAGGAGATGTATACATGCTTTGATCTGATTCACCAATTACTCTGCAGTTCAAAATTTGCAAGGGGGTTCCAGTCCTTGAGATGGATATCCCTGTGCTGGAAAAAATGGAAATCAATAAATCTATTCAGAAAAAAAACCCACAAACCACTATAATTTCATTTTGCTTCTTACCCTAATGTTGAGATATCCACATTTCTCCCTTTCTAGTCCTCCCTGCCTTAAATACATCCTGTGTTATATAAGTAATTGTTTTGAACCCACTCTAGGACACAGTCAGAGACATGACTCCAATAACACATTATCAGTAAAACAAAGCAAAACAGTTTCATGTCCCTGCTGGGTTTGTATATACACTCTTAAATGAGCAGATTCTCTCATTATTCACCCTGATCTGGTCATTGTATGCTTAGCCACAGCTGTCACAACAGGTGCCTGAGCATCCTCCCCCTCCGTGGCACTGCATTTTCTCTCTAGAGTTTGTTGCCAAATTCCTCTGCTGCCTTTCTCTGGTGGCTTTGCTCTTCCCTCTCCAGCTCTTCCCAGATTCAACTTTGTAATTACTTCTGAAATCATCCAGGGCTGGCTGACTCCAGATGCAACAACTCTTCATCTTAAGGATCAGTTCTTCTTTACAAGTTGATCATAGAATCATTGAATCATTTGGGATGGAAAAAACCTCTGAGATCATTGAGTCCAACCATCCACCCAACGCTCACCATTCAGCTATGTCCCTCAGCACCACATCTACGTGTTTTTTTGAACTCTTCCATGAATAGTGATTCCAGCACCTCCCTGAGTACTCTGTTCCAATGCCTGATAACCTTCTCAGTGAAGAAAATCTTCATGTTCTTCATCCCATCACAAGAAACCAGTTTATCCATCCTCTTTGGCCATGCTTCTCTCACTGGAAATTTCTCCATCTTTCTTGCTAGCTCCAGTGACCACTTCTCCTAACCACAATGCACAAGAGTGTGTTCCATAATATGCTCTGGGACTATGGAGCAGTGAGAGGTTAATCCCTCCCTGCTCAGCATCTTCCTAGCCCCTGCTGGACTCTCTCCTTGTCTCTCTTGAACTGGGGAGCCCAGAACTGGACCCAGGACTCCAGCTATGGCAGGAGGGGTGGATTAGATGATTTTTAAGTTCCCTTCCAACCAAAACCATTCTATGATTCTATAATTTGGCCTCACTAGGGCAGAGTAAAGGGGGAGAACCTCCCCTTGACCTGCTAGTCACACTTTTAGCATACTCTAGGAGACACAAGGAGTGCCCACAAGGGCACATTGGTGGCTCATGGTGAACTTGTTGTCCACCAGCAGTCCCAGGTTCTTCTCTGTGGAGCTGTTTTCCATTAGTTCAACCCCTAACCTGTCGTGGTCTGTTGGGTAACTCCTCCTCAGGTGCAGAGATTCATTCTTCTCTTTCTTAATCTCCTTTTTTTCCTAGATTACTTTAGAGTTAATTATTGCTAGTGGGGGTGGCTGGACCCTTCCCAGGATGGGAAATCTCCTCTATCTGAACACAGGCACATACTAGTCCTACAGAAAACATAAATCTACACTAGAGAGGAGGAAATAAATAGAGGTGAACAGGGAGGAACAAACCAGAACTGAAAGCCAATGTGCTGGACAACCAGCAGTGCACAGAATGACAGAGAAAGGAGCTTACTCATAGCTGTTTTTTTCCTCCCATCTTGTTGCAATTGCTTTAATTTTTGGCTTTACTTAACTTTCTTTCTCCCAGAATCATTGGGTAGAATAAAAGGAACCTTGACTGCAGGAGTTCTGAACTGACAAGTCTCACTTTTACCTGACATTTCTACAGCTGTAACAGCTCCATGCTCTATATTATTAACCTCTCTCTCTATTGAAGGCTCCAGAAGAGGTGGCTGTGTCAGCTACCCAACCTGAAGTTCAAGACCTCTATGGGTGAGGCAACATTTTAGAGCATAACAACTACAGAAAATCCTTATCAGAGATTGTCTGCGAGGTGGAATTACCAGTGGTTATCAGTCAATAATTGTTAGAGTAACTGATAGGTGAGGCCTAACCCTTCGCAGGCAATTCTTCTGTGGGAATGAGAAAAGCAGCTGGAAGGAATTCATAACAAGAACTTCACAGAGCTCACAGAAATGTGATGTATAAACAGATTATTATTTCCTGTGGATATTGATGATAAATGAACTGCATTTGGTGTGTCTGGGAAATATCACCCCACTTGAAGCTATCAGAACTGCCTGTGGCTCAAGGTAAAAAAAAATCCCACTCCTGGAACTCAGGAGAACTCAGCATAAAGCAAGCACTAAATATCTGGGTCACTAGAAATACCAAAATTGGACATTCCTCTTGCAGGCTTTCCATTTAATTCCTCTTTCCTGAGGGGTTTTGGGCGTAATGAGTCATTGATTATTGCAAGGAGTGCTTCATAGGCTAAATGAATTCATGTAAGAGAAACAGTAAGAAGTGCTAAGTAACCAGATAAATAAATAAAATGGAAAGTCTGTTGGTCATGTAGCTGCAAGTGAGCCCCAGGGGACTCCCATATCTGTAAATCAGCCACTCAGTGAACTTTGCCAAGAGCTGCACTCCTCTTCCCTCAGCTTTACCTCTACCTGCAGGAACAAAACCTATAGGAAAAGCAAAACATAACCAGAGCTCTGTTCCCTTGCAGGAAATTAGATAATCTGTAACAAGATGATAGCTAATCACATGAGAAAACACATGCAAAACAAAAAAATGTCTTTTCTATTTAATTTAGAGAAGTCTAGGGTGACTCAGTGCAAGAAACAAGCATTTCTAAAGAGAAACCAAAGCAGGAAGAGTGCAATCCCTACATTTGTGGTTAAAAAGAGCAAAGGATGATGTTTGGAGAAGCTGGTTGCATCTCTGAAATGAATCTTCAAATACTTTTTGGGGCATGGGTCAGGTCTAAAGACATGAGCTGGCTTTTCACAGGGCTCCCAGTAAGATTAAATGCTCATGACAAAGACATTGAAAGAAGGAGGATGCTCAATGCAAAGATGAAAGAGGAGCCACCTTCCTCTTGGCACATCTCTGGTTCTTCCTTAGCTTAAGTCACATCAGTTATCTCTCAGTATATTTCTACAGAATGTGATTTCCCAAGTCAGCCACCCAAGAGTAAGTTTGCAGTTGGCTAGCAAGTAGTACACACAGAGGAAAAAACACACTTAAAAAAACAACACAATTCCTCCTGACCTTACCTTCAGCCTAGGCACACTGCAAACTAGCTTGGATCACAAAGACTTTGCACCATTCAAATTATTTAGGAGATGGTGGGGTTGTAGTTTCTGGAGATCCCAAACTCCCTGTATTGTATAAATCCAGAGTAAATGTAGTTTGATTGTACATGGAGCTCCAGCATACATGCAGATCTTAGTTCCTTTGATGGTTTTCCACATTGAGAAGGTTTCCCATCACACTCTGAGGACATTTATTTGCACTGGTCTCATTTTATCTCTGCCAGACATGTCCTTTGCTGTTCACAGCCTTGGAAACTGAATTTTAGATGTTTGCCAGAAACATGCCATGAACATCCAAGCAACAAAAGCTAACAACCACCTCAGCTTGCAAATAGAGATTTCTTCCATTTATACCACAGAGAAAAAAAAACCTTTATGTAGAAAAATATTCCTAGAAATCACAATCCAAGCAGGGAGAAATGCTAACTTCAATAAATAAATTAGTCATTGACAATATGCACTCAGATTTAGCCCAAAATGTGCTACTTACTCATTTTTCACTGCCATTCTCTAGGGGTAAGAGCCACATCTCCTGTTGTGGGACTTGTACAGTGAAATTAAAGCACATGAATCTCTTGGGGAGCAGTGGCTGCAGAGCTGCCAGGCACACAGGGACCTAGGGGTGCTGAGTGACAGCTGAACAGGAGCCAGCAGTGTGCCCAGGGGGACAAGAAGGCNGAATGGTACTCACCAAGGACTACTGCTATAGGGTGACCTTAAGAAGCAAAATCAGCCCATGGCACTTGGGTAGAATAGAATCATAGAATGGTTTGAGTAGGAAGGGACCTTTCAAGGTTATCTAGTCCATCTCCCTGCAGTCAGCAGGGACATCTGCAACTAGAGCAGCTTGCTCAGAGCCCCAAACAACCTGACCTGGGATGGTTCCAGGGATGGGACATCTCCCACCTCTCTGGGCAACCCTGGGACAGGCTCTCACCACTCCTACTGTAAAAAATTTCTTCCTTAGATCTAGTCTAAAATACTGAAAGTCTGAATAATAATTAGATACATATATACTTGTCTGAATTTTTAACTAATAACATGCTCTGTTTTTTCCCTTTGTTTTATTGATAATACTTCAAATATATTCACTAAAAGGTTCAATGGATTTTGTTACAGATATACTACACTCATCTGCTGTTCCCCAAGGATAGATCTCCTACCAGTCATATAGTACCAGTCATAAAATCCTGATCTCTGGTTTATGGCCCACCAATCATTTTGTTTGCTGAGCAGGCTGACGTGGAGAGAGGACTGATATCCAATTTAAGCTGCAGGAAGTCAGAAATCATAGAATCATTTCAGTTGGAAGAGACCTTTAAGATCATGAAGTCCAACCATTCCCCAGCACTGCCAGGTCACCACTGAGCCATGTCCCTCAGCACCACATCTCCATGGCTTTTTAGCTCCTCCAGGGATGAGGACTCCAGCACTGCCCTGGGTAGCCTGGGTCAGGCCTGGACAACTCTTCTAGGGAAGAAACTGTTCCTCATGTCCAACTTAAATCTCCCCTGGCACAACTTGAGGCTGTTTCCTCTTGTCTTATTGCTTGTTACTTGACAGAAGAGACCAAGTCCTAGCTCACTCCAACCTCCTTTCAGGGAGTTGTAGAGAGTGAGAAGGTCTCCCCTGAGCCTCCTCTTCTCCAGGCTGAACCACCCCAGAAACAAAAGTTCTCAGGCTGAAGATGAAGTAGAAATAACATCTTTCCCAACTGGAAATATGGTGTTTAAAACAGAGCAAGGAGTCCATGGCCTCCCTGGAGATCTCTGGTTTCCCAGACAAATGGATGGATTATAACAAACCATTGTGCATTATTTTCTGTCCTCAATAACCTAGCTCCCATGCTGGCTGCAGTAATGAAATGGGAAACTAAAGCTTGGGAGGAGATCTTCAGCTGCAGTAATCCAGCCCTGCTTGTTGTGTCAGCACACAGCAGGCAGAGAGCATCTCCCAGTCAACACTCAAAGGTTCAATTTTTGTCTTGAATAAAGTGAGAGACACAGAGAGAGAGAGACAGAGAGAGAAATGCTTTTCCAACCTCACCAGACAGGTGAGTAGGAACATCTTTACAAACCTGGATTTGGGGGTGACAGTAATGACAAATATTTGCTTGCCTGACAATTCACAAAGTTGATGTGAATTTCTGAGTTGAATGCAGAGATGCTAATTTTTGACCTGGGATTGATTACAGGATGAAATTCTGTTGATTTAAGGGTTACAATTCACATAAACACGTGCTGAGAACATTCACCAAAAGAGCTGCATTCTGCCTTATCATTATCTTGGGTAAAATGGAGTTTATTTTCTTCCAATTGCATATGTTTCACACTGATGATCCTTGCAACGACTTACAAATAAGGTATTTATACATCACTTAAATCATAGGTTATAATTTATAGGTTAGCTATTTTGGGTTGGTGTCAATCAAAACTGGAAGCTGTATGGCAGACTGAGATGAGGAGAAAGGGACTTTTCATGGCAAGCTTTAACAAACTAATGATGATATTATAAGAGCTATCACAGAAATACCTGCCATCTAATAATAAGCTCATTGCTGTTTATTTAATTGCTCCACCTTGTGCTTTTTTCTTGGTAAAAAGTGAAGAATTCCAGCCCAGTTAAACTTGTGTAAATAGGTGAGTGTGCACTGGGTAAAACCTCCAGCACTGAGCTCAATCAGTGGAGAGTGAAGACTGAGCTTTCAGCCTTCTTTACTGCAGCATGCTACATCCTTCTGAAGAGCTATTTGATCTCCTGCCCAAATAACTCCTGTAAGTTTGGCAAGGTGAAGATGACCTCCTGACCCCATCCCAGCACAGACACAAGGTTGGTTTTGAACCAACTCTGACTTTACAGACACATCAGTACCAATGTGCTGAGTTAGACCAGACAATGGCACATACAGCAGCTGAGTGGGAAGGTGGAAAATCTCTGTAATTTCCTCCTAGATCTGTCTTGCCTTTACCTCCTAGGTCTGTCTTGCCATTTACTCCACCAGGCTGGAATCTCCAAGCTTCCAGTGGTCCTTGGAGCACACACATGAGATGGTGATGGTTCTGTTAGGCAGCCACCTGTTCTCTTGTCATCCACAAGCTGAAATACATTGAAGGCTTTTTTAATCAAACCTTTTTCTTTACATTTCCTTCCCTGTGTTTGCCACTGAGATCTTACCAAACCTCACAGGATGAGAATCAAGCTCCTACCTTACCTCCACATAGAATTTATTCCTGAGGAACCAACTCTTTCAACACCATGAACACCTCAAGGTGTACCAATGTGCTCTGACCCCAGAGGATCATGGTTACCCTGACTGCTCCTCTCAGAAGCTTCCCAGCAGAGACTAGGACAAAGCACAAGTCCTTGACTCCTGGAGCCTGCACAAACCCCCCCATCTCCTCTCTGCTTGCTGTCTGTGCCAGCATGGTTAAACACTGACACTACTCTCTGCCTCCTCATACATGGCAGACCTTGGGCAGCTGCTGATAAATGTGGTTTCAGGATGGGCTGTGTCAGATCACAGCTCTTTGTACTTGTAAAGCCACCTCCCACTGTGATCCATCCAACCATGGCCATATGGAGCAGTGGGAGCACCACTGGTGACACATGCAGGTGGCCCTTGGGTCAGATCTGGCACCAGCACTACCTAGCAGCTCTCCACACTGTGTAGAGTTCCCTTCATTAATCATGCACTAGCACACATCTCTATGGGTAGGATGAGCTCATTAGCCTTCTGGCAGTCATCCTAGGAGAAGGACAACTCTGATTCCAAACCCGGGCAGATGGAGCTCGTTTAGCCCTGTAAGGCCTTCCAGCTAAGAGCTTAAACCTCCATCCTAAGGACCTCGCTGCCAGTGTCCAAGCTTGCTAGGCCCTGGCAGATGAACCTTAGGACTAAAGGGTGGGTCCAGCTCTGTCCATGCTGTGTCTCACCTAAAAAAAATCCCTAGTGCAGGCTCGAGGGTGCTATCTGCTATCCTCTTTTTATCAGCGCGCTTGGAAAAGGCACTGAGGAGGAGCATGGGTGGAGCCCTCCCTGGAGCTTCGTTCATGAAGCCGAGCCATGATGATGACCACACATCTCTTCAGCAACCTGGAGACTGTCCAGCTGGACCACAGGCACAGACCTCCTCCACCTCCTGCCACTGCATGGTGGGCAGCAGTAGCAACGCAATTTGGGCAGCACAGCATGCTAAATGCTCTCCATGGAAAAGGGATGCTCACAGAGAGATGCAGGGCACCAGCTCAAACCATCTCAAGACCTAAACAAGCCAAGGTCTTTCCACTACCTTTGGAGGAAGTGTAGTGGAACAAGTCCATCTTGTCTGGCATCAGCCTTTCTGCTCAGAGAAAATTGGGTGTTCAGACACTGAAACAAAGAAGAAAACACCTCTCACACCAACATCCTGAAAGGAGGTTGGAGCAAGGTAGGGGTTGGTCTCTTCACCCAAGGACCAAGCAATAAGACAAAACAGCCTCAAGTTGCACCAGGGGAGGTTTAAGTTGGACATAAGGAACAATTTCTTCCCCAAAAGGGTTGTCAAGCCTTGACTGCCCAGGACAGTGATGGAGTCATCATCCCTGAATGGGTTTGAAAGCAGTGGAGATGTGATGCTGAGAGCCATGGGTTAGTGGTGACCTAGCAGTGCTGGTTAATGGTTGGACTTCATCATCTTAAAGGTCTCTTCCAACTGAAATGATTCTATGATTCCAGAATTTTTCCTGCCTGGAGCAAATTGTTGTTGCTGTTTTCTTGCAGAAAGGAGCATCTTAGTCTATATGATTTAGAAATATCATTTGCCTTCTTCCCCACAGATGGCAAACTCCTCGGTTTCTGCCACCACTAAATATACAAATAAATCATCAAGATATGATCTGCTAACATATTCAAAAATGATGTTTGGCCTGAATTTATTTATTTCTTTTTTTTTTTTTTTAGCTTCAAACATCAATTTCATTTGGTAATGAGTACATGCTTCAGCTCATAACATTCCATTTTTCATACATTTAGCAAAATTGCTTAACTGATACTTTTTTTCTTTTTTCTTTCTTTTTCTTTCTTCCCCCAAACCAGCTTTATTTCTACCCTAAAAACATGCAAATCCAAGACTGGCACACTTATATAATGTGCAGAATTCCTTCCTATTGCTAAAGTATAAAATATTCATCATATCAACCTTGGTTTTTTACAATATGAATTCAGTATCCCAACTTTTTAATGCAAACCATGTTAAGGTATATGGATTAAATTTTACAGGCCTCTCCATGCACCTATTCCCATTTTTTAGTTGTTCTCACCAAAGGACACCATCTCCAGCACCCAGCCATCCAGCAGCCTTGTTGGACAAACAGATGAGGCACATCCACTGAATGCCAAACACAGGAAGACTTATTTCCATTCACTCCCTACATAATTCACCTCAGGGGAGACCTCTCTCTCTCTACAACTACCTGAAAGGAGGTTGGAGTGAGATAGGGGTTGGTGTCTTCTTCATGGTTCCCTGTGATAGGACAAGAGGAAATGGCCTCATGTTGCACCAGGGGAGGCTTAGGTTGGATATTAGGAACAATTTCTTCACAGAAATAGATGTTAAGCACTGGCCCAGGCTGCCCAGGGAAGTGCTGGAGTCACCATCCCTGGAGGGGTTCAAAAAACATAGATGTGGTACTT
>VWZO01007131.1:43635-67924 GCA_013396975.1 Bucco capensis
CTGAGCAGAGTGTGGCCCCAGCCTCTTGCCCCCTGCACCCTTGAGCTCTTGCTCAGCATGGAGCAGCTCCCCTCTGGCTCTGCTCTGCTCCAGGCTCAGCAGCCCCAGGGCTCTCAGCCTTTCCTCCTGCCACAGATGCTCCAGTACCCTCAGCATCTTCCCAGCCTCTGCTGAACTCTCTGCAGTAGTTCCTTGTCTCTCTGGAACTGGAAAGCCCAGAGCTGGACCCAGAACTCCAGCTTGTGGCCTGGCTAGGGCAGAGTAGAGGGGGAGGAGAGCCTTCTTGGACCTATTGGTCACACTTTATGCCCCCCAGGACTTCTTGGCTACAAGGACACATTGCTGGCTCATGGTGACCTTGTTGTCCACCAGCACTTCCAGGTCCTTCTCTATAAAGCTGCTTTTCACCAAGTCAACCTTTAACCTGTCCTGGTCCATGAGGTTATTCCTCTCCAGGTGCAGAACTCTACACTTGCCCTTGTTGAGGTTCATTAGGTCAGATAATACTGAAAATCTTAATGATTGAAACCTTTAACACAAATCTTTACCAGGTTTGGCTGTATTAGGCTCACATAAAAGTGAATTAAAAAAAGATAAACATTATGCTTCACATATTCAAACCACATAGTGATATGAGTTGTATGGTGAACCAGCTCCTTGTGTTCATGCTATGCCATGGCTGCCACAATGAGGAGGGACAATGCCTTCCTGATTTGCTTCTTGTTCTATAGAAACCAATGGCAAACGTCAAAGCAGCTGCAGTGGGGCTAGACTCCAGATCACCCAACTGATGTTATTTTTAAGAACTATAAAATCCTTTTTTTGTCTTTGTTCCTGGATAAGCAGATACATCTAAAACACTATAAAAACCAACCTGGGTTGAAAGGATGGTACAGAGAGCAAAATATCTAAAAGCCTTGACTAATTGCTTTTGTTTGCTTATTTACACATCGCTGTAAGTATTTGTATGTGCTACCCACTGCCATAACATCTGGGCAGCTCATAATATTTGGAAAGATTCACAGTGAAATGCCTATTGCTCTCTCTAAAAGGCATGCCCATTTCTCTGAGCTGAAATGGAGATTGCTCATTTCTCACTCTCACAATCCAACCGAGTTCTTCCTCTTTTAAACACATTAGTGGTCATGACCTGCAGAAGAAGTCACTTATTCTCAACCACTCCATAGCCAGGTCTCCAGGACAGTCAAACTTGTGTGTCCCTGCTCTGCAGGAGCTGGGGCAGAGATGCTGATGGTGCTGAGCTCCTTCCTGACTCCTTTCTTACCAACATATCCTGTCTGCTCATTTCCATCTCCTGGGAATTCATACTTTCATAGCCAGAGGTGAGCCTCTGTGAAGGGAACATATCACTAGTATTTTTATTAATATATCATGAAGCAAAGTCAGCTGCAAACACATATTTTTAGCCCAACATCAGCCCCCTGGGAGCATGCAGGTTGCTGGGTTTGAAGGGGTAGGTTGCTATTAGTATTGCTCACTTACAGCTCAGCCACACGAAGCATAGATACTCATTGAAAATAATTAACCACCCTAAACCCTCTCACATGCCTGAAACACTAATATTTCTATACCTTACAAAGCATAGATAGCCATTGAAAATAATTAACCACCCTCCACCCTCTCACATGCCTGAAACACTACTATTTCTATACCTCACAAAGCACAGATAGCCATTGAAAATAATTAACCACCCTGAAACACTAATAATTCCATACCTTAAGCAAAACAGAGCACCATTCAGCTGTAAATTTTATGGCTACTATCTCCACCCCTTATGAAGTGTGAAAAGAGGCTTCATATCTGTCAGTCTTCTCTCAGAAATGACTTTCCCTGATTACTTAAACTTTCGTTAAATAAGCTTTGCACAAGCTGTAAAAACAGAACACAGTAGGGAAAAAAATTGGCTCTCTTTTAAAAGTGCTGTAAAGCCTCTTTTTGAATGAGTAATTAGAAATGTGTAAACTCTTTTATGGATATGTGAGAAGCACACACACACACACACAATTTGACATTCCATGCAAGTATTTCTGTGTGCTATCAAATTTCATTGTACTTCGCAGAGACCCAAACTATACAGACCCAAAATACACATACATCAGTGGACATGGGTTATTTGCCAAGAAGGAATTTACATACAGTCCAAGTAAACCACCCTAATTTCAATCTGCAACAATGGAGACTCACATTCTTAAAGAGAAATCCGAGTTGTTTTATCTTGCTGCTCGCACTCGTACAGATTGCAAAGCTGTTGACAGAGCACAATTTGAGCTGGGCCTTTCCAACTGCTTACTGTTATTTTTACTGCCATTGTCAGCTATCTTTTCCATAGCAAGGATCAAGCTTAGAGGAAGATGTTCTGATTCCTCACTAACACAAAAAGATGCTAGATGACCCAGCGGTCAAACAGTGGGGAAAACCCAACTCCCATTGCTCTGCTTAACTCCTTGAAAACTCCCCAAATCCTTAATTAAATCAAGATATGTTTCCATCTTCCTTTTTCCCCCTTCATACACAAGTGTTCCATCCCCAAGCTAGACTCTACAGACACCCAGCAACCCCCTTGTACCTTCATGGCTTTGGGTCCTTCCCCTTAAAACTCACATTATTTGTGCTGAAAACTTGCTTTGACTTTGAGCCTTGTAAGCAGCTCCACGACAAGGGGGGGGGCAAGTAGCTCCATCCAAAAAGTAGTGAAAGGAACCTCTAGAGAAGGGGAGGTAGGTGCCAGCCCTATATGATTGCCCACCTCCCCAGGAGAGGGGACAGGGCATCTCGGGGACACCGAGATGGAAAGTCTCCCCCCCTCCAAACTGGTAGGATGTTTGCTTGAAAAGCCAGTGGATGTCACGCTGTGCAGACCTACTGTGCACTATAAATAGTAATGTCTTCTACGCTCCTCTCCCTGGAAAAATCTGCAGGAGGGGAAATAGTCTCAAATCTGTGTAGTTTTTGAGCCAAAGAGAGCCAACCTCATTCCCTTCTCAGTGGGGAAGCCCTAGGTAGGGGGTATGCCCCTCTGGCACCCTGGAGTCTGAGGAGAAAGCAGGTCCTTGTTAATGAACAAGGGATTTAAGAGCTGCCCCCCACCCACTCCCCACCCTCCCGATCCTAATTTGCCATCCCCTTCCATGAGCAGACTCAGCCCCTCTCCAAGGAAGATGATGGTCATTGTGAAGGCATCATTAAGCAGGTGGCATTAACTACTACATGGTTCCCTGCTCCCCAAAGCATCCCTGTCCAAGGAGACTGCCAGGCACTGCTTCCCTTCCAAAATCCCACAGATTTCCAGCATGGAAACGATGCTGAGAGCTCCTGAGGAGAGCAAAGAGTATTGCCTCATGCTCTCCCTTCTCCCAGTGAAGATATTAGTGGCAACGCTGTTGTTATTATTATTATTATTGCTGTTATTTAATCCTCAAGAGAGTGATTCAGACTCCACCTGCACAGTTCAACAGGCCTGCTGAGAGCAGAGCTCCTGCTCCCCACGACGTTGCTCTGAGCAAGTTCTCCAGCACAGCATCCTCAGGCTCAAGCTGGTGCCAAGTCTGTTACAAAACCAACCCCGGCGCGAAGGCTTGCGAGCAGAAGAACACAAGTAGGAGAGAGGGGAAAAGCTTCACACATCTTTAGTGTGGAGAATGCATTCAGTGCTCCCAGGAGCTATTAGATGGGGTGATACAGGCAATATATTGGTTTGTCAATACCTTTTATTTTGATTTAATAACTTCCAAACCCAACTGTCTATCTGCAGCCCAGGCTCAACTTTCTTTACATGACCCCACTTCACTTTCAAACGCTTTAGCTTTCAGGTCAAATCTCTGTCAACTTGATAAATGGGCCCATTTAAATTTTTTTATCGCCGAGGAATTCTCTCTGGTGTCTTTTCCACTATCAGATTTCACACCCAAAATAACAGGATGCTTATTATTTTTTTGCTGTCCACCACACACACAGGAAGAGTGGCTACACAGAGCACAGATGTCGCCCTGAAAACGCCTGCAATTTGTCTGCACTAGCATCAGTCCTAGAGACAGTCCACATGAAGAGAGGCACAATACATTCAGGAGTAATGTGCAAACACACAGGGCAGAAAAGCCTAATACAGGATATATACATTAACTGGAGCTTACCCTTGGGCTAACAAGTAAACAACTCAAAGTATTTTACTCTCTGGAGGCATCACCATGCAGGATAGAGAGACCTCAAGTGAAGTTTAATCTTCTTTGGCTATCTGACTATTGCTTCATTAAGCAATCTAAGAAAAACTGTTGCAAAGTCAATCACAGGTAAATAATCACCTGGATTTCCTGCCAGTGATCAGGATCCACAATATAATCCTTACAGCCCAAAGTATGCTATTATATGTTTAACCTTCACTTAAAAATGGGATGAAATGCTGTGGCTACAGTAAAGATAGTAAAAACAGATACTGCAGGAATAGAACAGCACTTAGTGACAAGGTACAAAGAGTTCTACTGAAAGAAAAGCATGGGCAAGAAAGGTTAAATCAACAGTAAGCCTGCTGCCTCCCATCTTTCTTACTTCAGCTTTCAATAACTATAAAGACAAATTTCTCCTATATATGGTTTTGGCTTCCCAGATCTGTGCATTAAATATTTACTTCTAACTATAAACTTCTGTAAGACCCAAACAGCAACTCATTTGCATTATTAATGACAGGAGAAATGTGATGCTCAGTCCCTGAAGCTTCCTAATAAAGAAGAAAATGTTAGGGATTTACTTGCTTTTTTTTTTCCTTTTCATTTTAAAAGGCAAGTTAAAACGATAAAACTTATTTAATTAACAGAGACTCTATTTATGATTTAGTTGTTTCTACCAGCAAGAATGTTTTTAAAATAAAAAAAAAACCCCAAACCTGTCTGCAATGAGGCTGAGACTACAAAGAGTCCATTTTCAGCTTGGGAGTCTCAAGGGGAAAATCAAAGGGTTTCTTTCTTTCAACAGTTTGGGTGAGATGATATTTTTGAGATGTTGACAGCTGCCAAACTGCAGAACCAGGAAAGAACTACCAAAGAGAAATCAGTTTTATCTTTTGGAGTTTTTCTCCAGATCCAGCTCAACTTCCTTTACAGCTCATGACTGAAATTTCTACTTGGTTGGAAGGTTTCTCCCCTCCTTTGGTGCTTGTGCCTACTGCTCTGGGCCAGAAGTGAACTGTACCTCTTCAAAAATGAACCATAAACCATCATTACTACCTTTAGTAGTGTTTCTATTATAACAAAGCATTCATTTTCCTCCTTTTCTTCCTCCTCACATGCTCAGACAGGAACCAAATTTCAATGGTTAATCACACACACACACAGAATCACAGAGTGTTAGGGGTTGGAGTGACCTCTGCAGATCATCTAGGCCAACCCCCCTGCTAGAGTAGGTTCACAGTTGCCCAGGATGATGTTCAGGTGGGTTTTGAATGTCTCCAGAGATGGAGATTCCACCACCTCTCTGGGCAGCCTGGGCCAGTGCTCTACCACCCTCAAACAAAACTTCCTCTTTACATTTAGATGGAATCCCCTAATCACTTGCATAGAATCCTAGAATCCTAGACTGGTTTGGGTTGGAAGGGACCTCTGGAGCTCATCTAGTCCAATCCCCCTGCAGTGGCCAGGGACATCCCCAACTAGAGCAGCTTGCCCAGAGCCATGGCAAGCCTCACCTGCAATGCCTCCAGGGATGGCAACTCAACCACCTCCCTGGGCAACCTGGGCCAGTGTTCCACCACCCTCGTGGGGAGGAACTTCTTTCTAATGTCCACTTTAAATCTACTCTTCTCCAATTAAAACCATTGCCCCTTGTCCTGTCACTCCAGGCCTTTGCAAACAGGCCCTCTGCAGCCTTCTTGCAAGTTCCCTTTAGGTCCTGGAAGGTCACTAGTAGGTCCTAGTCTTTTTGGCTATTTGTGTTAGAATCATTATGGCTGGAGAAGATGTCTGAGATCATCAAGTCCAACCATCCACCCCACACTACCATGCTCACCACTAAACCATGTCTCCAAGCACCACACTATTCCTAGCAAGTTTTCTGTGCTAGGCAGGATATCTTTCTCCTGAGGGAACAATGTGGAAGAGAGCTAGCTGTTGTTGGGAAGCCTCAGGAAGTGGTATGCAACAGCTATCACAGCTCCAACAACACACCAACTGGCAGAAATAAGCATGTCAGGGGAGCTGATTGCACAGCTTCTCCATGGATAGAAGGCTGTGGTTTTCATTCTGAAACCCTCTTGATCTAAAATCTCAAATTTGGATAACCACAGTGTGAGTTGTTCAGAGGTTTGCATCAGAGCCTGGATCATCTGAATCATCTGTGTCACACTGAATGTTCTCACCATGTTGACTTAAAAGATATGAATAAAACAGAACTCAAAGTTTGCTCTAATAAATAACACAGAATTAAAAGTCAATACTTGAAACTTGTTTTCTACTTTTCTGACAGAAGTTCTGTGTAAGATTCCAAACAAACCAACCTTCAGATAATAATAATAATAGTAACAACAATGCTTTCCAAACAGCTCACACTATTTTTCATTTTCCATTTTCTTGCTAAATCCTGTTTCCAGAGCTAAAGCCATCTCTCCTTTTCTAACCCTTTCATCCCAAGACCAACCCTGTGGTGACTTCTCACCTGCTTCACACATCTTCCCCATGCTTCCTCCCCCATAGACAATCACCATGTGTGGTTCTGCCTTCATCACATATTCATTAACCAAATCAAAGTCAAACAAGCCCTTTCCTCTTATTGCTCAAGCTGTCAGCAACAGCTTCTGCTTCATCTTCCTCCAGCCACTTCTACCTTCTTCCCAGCCTTTCCTCATAACTTCCTTCTTGCTGTCACAGCCATGTCTTGAAGAAGACCTCTTTAATCTTCCTCCAAGCATCAATTTCTCTCTAAGTTTGTCCTTTAAGAGCCTGTCCCAGGCATCACTCTGTCCTGTCCCCTGCCTAGGTCCTGTGCACTGTCCCTTGCCTGAGGTCTGGTAGCACCCATCTCCTCTTGCTGGCTTCCACCAAACACAGCTCATGCAACAACACATTGGAGAAAGTCAAGAGTCACCCTTAGGATGAGAAAGGCAGAGCCCTGCTGGGGTGTGAGCCTCCAGCACTGCCTCAGCACATTCTAGTTCTCATGTATTTTGCTGCTACCACACTGAGAATGAATAAGCATCTCCTGAGCTCCTGTCCCCAGTGTGACACAGAGGACCTTCTGCATCTCTGGAGCAAGGCAGCTCCATGCTTACCTTGGTGAGATATGAAGCAAATATTACTAGAAAACAGCAAGACTGATTTCTGCTGGCACAGACTCCTCAAAATTTGGATTAACTGCAATTTGGGGAACTTTTTGATAAAAAAAAACAACTTAATGTTGAATTCAAAAGATAATTCCAGCACAGAGGTTCAAATATTGGCCACCAAACATATTGAATATTTTTAAAGATACATTTTCTTATGAATTATCATGAGAACTTTAATGCCCAGCAAAGCTAGTGGTATGAGAAAGAGGATGATATCTCCAGCTATACTCACAGACCTCTTCCAATCAGTGATCCAAGGACTAACTCACAGTTACATGATCAATTAGAATGGATTTTTTAATTATTATTATTATTATTTTAAGTTTGTTAGTGCAGAAGGGAAGTACATAACTGTTTTGGGACAGATTCTGCCAACACTGAAAGAAAAATATTCTCCCCTTTCAAGGAGACCTATCCACACTATGATGCTCCTAAACTAGTAAGACACAGTATACAAAGTCTTCCTTAACTCTGAAAATAAGACAGATACATACACAAAGATTACCAATTCATTGCTTTCAGGATGAAAAAAACCCACATGAATACTTTCAAACTGATGCCTCTAATTCAGTAGACAGATCTAACCCACACAAGAGAAGTGGGTGTCTAGAGGAGAGCACAGCCTTGCCTTCTCCACTCATTGATTAATACTTTTCATACCCTCAGAGGGTCATAGAATCCTAGACTGGTTTGGGTTGGAAGGGACCTCTGGAGCTCATCTAGTCCAACCCCTCTGCAGTGGCCAGGGACATCCCCAACTAGAGCAGCTTGCCCAGAGCCCTGGCAAGCCTCACCTGGAATGCCTCCAGGGATGGGAACTCAACCACCTCCCTGGGCAACCTGGGCCAGTGTTCCACCACCCTCGTGGGGAGGAACTTCTTTCTAATGTCCAGTTTAAATCTACTCTTCTCCAATTTAAAACCATTGCCCCTTGTCCTTTCCCTGCAGGCCTTTGCAAACAGGCCCTCTGCAGCCTGCTTGGAAGTTCCCTTTAGGTCCTGGAAGGTCACTAGTAGTTCCCCTGAAGCCTTCTCTTCTCCAGGCTGAACAATCCCAGCTCCCTCAGCCTGTCCTCAGAGCAGAGGTGTTCCAGCCCCTGAGCATTCTCGTGGCCTCCTCTGCACCTGCTCCAGCAGCTCCATGGCCTTTGTGTGTTGAGGGCTCCAGAGCTGGACCCAGTATTGCAGAGGAGGTGTGAGCAGAGCAGAGTGCAGTGGCAGAATCACCTCTCTGGCTCTGCTGGCCACGCTTCTCTTGCTGCAGCCCAGGATGCCATTGTGCTTCTGGGCTGCCAGCGTGCACTGTTTGCTCATGGCCAGCTTCTCAGCCACCAGCACCCCAAGGCCTTTTCTGCAGGGCTGCTCATGCACATGTTGAGTCAAATAAGAGTTGTCTTTGCCTCCTGTTGTTCCTCTGCCCTAAATCTCAACATCTACACTTGAAAATAGTATCTGTTACTCCCACAAACCAGGTATTTTTCTTTTCTGTTTGAAACTGACTGAAAAAAAATCCAAATCCCCACATGTCTGACATCAAAGCATGGCAGAAGGAAACTACTGGGATGGTGTTCTGATGTTAGAAAGGAAGAGCAGATGGGCAGTGAGGAAGCAAATCCTATTGAAATATGCTTAAGTGACACTGAAGATAAAGAAAACCATGAAAACTAGAGGACAGGTACAGGGATTATAAGTGCAATATAAAAGGGGATTTGTGGGACATGTAATTCCTCCTTTAAATATTGATTAAACATAGATTTATCATTTTTTTTTGCCTCTGAATTATAGTTACAGATCATTTTGTTTCTCTCTGTGCTCTCTGCAAGCATCAGTGAAAGCTGAAGGTGCCTGGCACTTTGGTATCTACTGTATGCTGATGTTTTATTCTTGCTCACTAAGTGCATTTCAGGCACAGTCTGAAAATCACTTGGGGTCTCCTGTGGCCCCTGGTGCCATAACTGTGCCCACAGCAGAGGGAGCATTAAACTCATTGCCCACGGGAAAGTGTGGGGAGTGATACCCATGTTCCTAGAATCCTTGCATGGGTAGGATGAGCTCATTAGCCTTCTGGCAGTCATCCTAGGAGAAGGACAACTCTGATTCCAAACCCGGGCAGGTGGAGCTCGTTTAGCCCTGGAAGGCCTTCCAGCTAAGAGGTTAAACCTCCATCCTAAGGACCTCGCTGCCAGTGTCCAAGCTTGCTAGGCCCTGGCAGATGAACCTTAGGACTAAAGGGTGGGTCCAGCTCTGCACATGCTGTGTCTCACCTAAAAAAAACCACTGCGCAGGCTCGAGGGTGCTATCTGCTAGCCTCTTTTTATCAGCGCGCTTGGAAAAGGCGCTGATGGGGAGTGTGGATGGAGCCCTCCCTGGAGCTTCGGTCGCGAAGCCTAGCCATGACGACGACTAAGTGCATTTCCAACTAGAGAGAGAAAGAGATGGCAGAAAGAGAAGAATGTGCCATAAAGTATCTCCAGCTGAGGAAAAGAAGCTCATGACTTTCTGGGAGATGATGGTTTCGTTGCAACCACACTCCAAATCAAGCTTTATCCACCACCATTTCTGACTAGGCAAGCCTGGCTTCTGGTTTTCTCATTCCTTAGGTGCCATTTGCCAAAGTAGAAAGTCTGCTGCAAGTATTATGGGATGGAGGAACTGGATTTTTTTTTTTTTATTTATTTTTAAAAATTCTTTGTGCTGATGCAATCAGTTACATTATTCCAATGAACTACTAATTGCCAGTGAATCATCATTCCTGGCATGAACAGAAACAGGGTTTATTTTCCCATTTCTGCACGTGCCCACCTCCAGCAAACCCTCTCCTCCTCCAGCAGACCCTGCCCACCTCCAGCAGACCTTGCCCACACTATGACAATCTTCTTTGAAGCTCATTGACAGGCCTAAGCCAACTAGAACAACCAGCCTTCCTACTTCCTGGTGGGACAACCTGCTCAAGAGGTGGCCTTTCAAAATGTTTCATCTCATCATCTTTTCTCTGCCTCCCAGAGAGAATTTAATTCAGTCTTTAAATTCAACAGATCCCTGGTGGAGGAGGAAGCCAAGGATGGAGCGAGGGATGGATGAAGAGAGGGAGGAAATACCTCGTGTCTCTTTTTTGGGCCAATCCCACACTTTCTGCTGAACTTTTCCACAGTGATACATCCAAAGAGTTCCTCAAACACCTCTCCAAGCTGTGTTGCTCACTCTGCTCCAACATGAGCTCAGGATGAAGGAGGAAGAGGAGTGTGCAGACAGGGCTGTTTGCCCTAGCACTCCAGGAGACGAGACCTCCATCTTAATCACAGAATCATTAAGGTTGGAAGAAATCTCTCAGATCAAGCCCAAACTTCAACCTCTCACTAACTGACTCTAGACCAAGATCAATACGTACCATTCTCTGGATAGCAAAGCTGCACTAACTCTTTCTTTGCATGGGAAATCCCAACTCATGCCTGTGGCTAGGATTGGGCATGGGTGATGTGTCCTCATCTAATAGCGCTTGTGGCCAGTAAGAAAAAGCCTATAATCCACCACAGATTTAAAACATAGTTTAAACCTGTCAAGTCCCATAACTTCCAAGAAGGCAAATTTACCATAAGGAGAATTGGATTCCACTTACTGGAGTTGATATTCAGACCTCTGGCACACACACACTTGCCACCAGCAAAGTCTTTTATGCAAACACATAATCAACGGAAGCCGTCGCTTTCGCGGCGGTTAGATTTAATGTGATAATGAATATTCCAGTGTCAGCTCTGGGTAAAGGGATGGGGTTTCACCTCAGAGTCCCTCCTTTAAATATCTCACAGGCTTGCTGAGTGGTAAATAATTCAGCAGCACCAGGAGAAAGACACCTGAGATGTGTCCAGAATGCACACCTACCTGCCTGGCTCCTGTATCACCCTGTGTTCCTGCTCTTGTAAACAGCATCACTAGCATGGCAAAGAGCAGAAAGGGTAATTATCTATTTATAACTGCTCCTTGCAATGGTGAACACACAGGAAAAGAAATAAAAAGCATGGCTTCACCAAACTGCCTGTAGAAAAGCTCCAGGAGCACCACCAGTCACCCATCAAGGTCCTGATGGGCTCATCACTGTGTGGAACAACACAGTGATGTTGTCCTAGAATAATTCCAGAGCTGTGAGGAATACATGCTCCCTAATTAACAGCATTTTTGTTATCAGTTGAAGAACTACAGATGATATTTTGAGTTCGAGAGTCTCTCTGCAGCTTGCAAACATTTACTCACCCCATACAAAGGGAATTCTTTCACAGTCATTTTACAGGAATGGCAAGTGATTGAATTAATATTATTGTGGAAACCTTCTCTCCCAGATTTCACTCCCAGTGCCACTGTATTTTACCCTCACTACACAGAACCCCAGCATGGTAGGATTTAGAATCTCTCCAAAGAAGGAGACTCCCCAAGCTCTCTGGGCAGCCTGGGCCAGGGCTCTGCACCCTCACAACAAACAACTTTCTCCTCCTCTTCAGCTGGAACCTGCTGGGTTCCAGTTTGTGCCCACTGTCCCTTGGCCTGGCCCTGGGCACCACTGAGCAGAGTGTGGCCCCAGCCTCTTGCCCCCTGCACCCTTGAGCTCTTGCTCAGCATGGAGCAGTTCCCCTCTGGCTCTGCTCTGCTCCAGGCTCAGCAGCCCCAGGGCTCTCAGCCTTTCCTCCTGTCACAGATGCTCCAGTGCTCTCAGCATCTTCCCAGCCTCTGCTGGACTCTTTTCAGTAGTTCCTTGTCTCTCTGGAACTGGGGAGCCCAAAACCGGACCCACAACTCCAGCTGTGGCTTACAGGGCAGGTAAGAGTGGGAGGAGAATCTCCCTCAACCTGCTGCTCACACTTTCCTTAATGTACCCCAGGAGACCATTGCTCTTCTTGGCTACAAGGACACATTGGTGGCTCATAGTGAACTTGTTGTCCACAAGTACTCCTAAATCCTTCTCCACAGAGCTTCTTTCCAGCAGACCAGCCCCTAACCTGTCCTGCTCCATGGGGTTATTGCTCCCCAGGTACAGGACTCTACATTGGCTCTTGTTGAACTTCATGAGGCTCCTCTCCCCTAGCTCTCAGCCTGTGCAGCACTCACTGGATGGCAGCACAGCCTGACAGGGAGTCAGCCACTCCTCCCAGTTTGGGATCATCAACAAACTGGCTGAGGGCACACTCCATTCTTTCTTCCAGATCATAGAATCACAGAATGGTTNTGTTGAGGGCTCCAGAGCTGGACCCAGTATTCCAGAGGAAGTGTGAGCAGAGCAGAGTGCAGTGGTAGAATCACCTCTCTGGATCTGCTGGATACAGTCTTGAGCCTTGGGGAACACTGCTGGCTACAGGCCCTCCAGCTAGACTCTGCACCACTGATCACAATTCTCTAATATTTCCAACAGAATTGTGAGAGGTCTGCTATCTCTTTGGGCTTTTCCCCTATTCTGAAGTTACTGGCTGATGTTTTTTTCTCTCTTCTTTTTTTTTCCCAGTTTCAGGTTTCCACTCTGACACCAAATGCTTTCCTCTTTTTCTGCTGCTGTTAACACTATGCAGATCAAACACACACCAAAGTGTTTTCTCAGAAAATAATCATTAAGCATATCGTGTGCTTTAGTTCAAGTGACAGCTGAATATTTGTTTCATTAATAAGTAATTTGCAATTAATTTGGGGAGTCATTGCAAAAAAGAACATTGTGAGGTATCCAGGCTTTTAAAGTGGCAAAACACTAGGTGTTTTTCTGACAAAAGTTCAGTACAAATCCACTTTCTGATGAGGAGTATCTCCAATACATATTGGTGACCTGATCTATTTTCAATCAAAAGGCTGGACAAAGGAGTGACTCAACCTGCCATCTGAAACCAAAGATGCTCCAGCTCACAAAGGCTCCTGAAGCTTTAAAACCATGCCAGGAGTTATGGGCCACCTCTCTACTGGCTGAGCATCAATCCTTGGAAGTCCAAGAGGCTCCCATCCTCAAGCCTACAAAGAGCACCTTCTACCTGGGATGGAGTAGACACCATTCACATTGACATTATATTAGGAATTAAATAGCACTTTACCATCTCTCACCATTATGAAATTCATTCTAACCTTATGAATGGAGATGGTTGTTATCCCACTCTTCAAAAAGGGCAAGAAAGATGACCCAGGTAACTCTAGGCCAGTCAGCCTCACCTCTATCCCTGGAAAGGTGATGGAACAGTTTGTACTTGCCACCATCTCCAAGCATTTGGAGGAAAGGAGGCTTATCATGGGTAGTCAACATGGATTCTGCAAGGGGAAGTCCTGCTTGACTAATCTGATAGCCTTTTCTGATGGCATAACTAGGTGCATAGATGAGGGGAAGGCAGTGCTTATGATTTTTCTTGACTTTAGCAAAGCTTTCTATACTGTCTCCCATGGTATCCTCATAGCCAAGCTTCAGAAGTATGGATTGGGAGACTGTGCTGTGAGATGGATTGAGAACTGGCTGAAGGACAGAGCCCAGAGAGTTGTGGTCAGTGGAGCAGAGTCTAACTGGAGACCTGTGACTAGTGGTGTGCCCCAGGGCTCAGTGCTGGGGCCAGGACTGTTCAATATATTCATCAATGATCTGGATGAAGAACTTCTTCCTAATGTCCAGTTTAAATCAACTCCTCTCCAATTTAAAACCATTGCCCTTTGTCCTTTCGCTCCAGGCCTTTGCAAACAGGCCCTCTGCAGCCTTCTTTACTACTTTACTTTTAGGCTGAAAAACTGCCCCACAGAATCACAAAGGTTGGAAGAGACCTCTAAGCTCATCCAGTCCAAGCATCCCTAGCACTCCTATGCCACTAACCCATGGCCCTAAGGAGAGCAGCTAGATGTTTCTTCAACCTCTGCAGGGATGGTGACTCCAGCACCTCCCTGGGCAGCCTGGGACAAGACTGAACAACCCTTTCAGGGAAGAAATTCCTCCTGATATCAACTTTAAACCTCCCCTGCTGCAACTTGAGGCCATTTCCTCTCATCCTCTCACTGTTGCCCCATTTCAAGCTATCCTAACTGGGGTGAATATATAGATTAAGCCTAGAAAGCAAAGTTCTACATTAGGTTTTTTAATTTATCAGAGAGAGCAGGTTAAAATTAACATTTTTAAACTTGTGGCAATGTCACAGAATGCCAGAATGTTAGGTGTTGGAAGGGACCTCTGGAGATCATCTAGCCCAACCCCCCTGCCAGAGCAGGAGAACCTAGAGCAGCTTGCACAGGATGTGTCCAGGTGCCTTTGGAATCTCTCCAGACATGGAGACTCCAGCAGCTCCCTGGGCAGCCTGGGCCAGGGCTCCACCACCCTCCAAGCAAAGAAGTTCCTGCTCCTGTTCAGCTGGAACTTGCTGGCTGCTAGTTTGTGCCCATTGCCTCTAGTGCTGTCCCTGGGCACCCCAGAACAAAGCCTGGCCCCATCCTCCTGCCCCCCACCCTGGAAGGATTGCTAAGCATCACTCAGATCATTATTTATGAGCTAAAAATTTATAAGAGTTGGATAAGAGACTCTCGAAATTTCCTGGCAAGGAAATCTGGAAGCAATCAGCTATTTTGACTCTTCCATCCATAGGTGGTGCTTTGCCATCCCATGATTTCCATGATAAGATAGATGTGGCTTTTCCTGGAACACAATTTGCAACCTATTCGCTTGATCCAGTTCCTGCTGAAGAAAATGAGAAGATTACCATTAACTTCAATGGAAGCTGGATTAGATTCTGTTCCCATTCACAGTGGGAGAAGAAGAAAAAAAACCTAAATCTTAATGATTATTTATGCCAGAAATTCCAGTGTAAAAAGGCAAATTGGTGCAAATGTGTTGAAGAATTTGAAGAGAAAAATGCACGCAGTGGATGGGAATTGATTCCACTAAAAATTAGAAGATTACTAATTACTCTGAATGAGCTTATAGAAATGCTATAGATGTAATTAAATGGCACAAATATACTCTGAAATCCAATTACAGCAATGGAGCAATGATTACACAGTTGCATTAAGAGTTAAAATAAAGTATGATAGCAGATAAATGGCTATATTAGAAAGGCATTATTAGATTTTCTTGCATTTATCCACCACCGAGTGCTACCAATCCTTCAAGCTAGGGACAAATAGAGGAAAATAGACAGAGGAGAAAGATTGAGCTCACTTGCTAAATATAGTCACTAACAACTGAGATATTTCTACTGGAAGAGATAAAAGGAGAGATAGCAGCTACCAATACATCACTTGTAGAACAAACCAAACCACTGACTCTTATCCAGAGCCCCTACAGCTCCACCAGAATCATCAACCTCTGTGAGCACCAGAACTGAAACTTGAAAAGGATTTACTGCAGAAAGTTGGAACATCCCAGAGAAAACACAATATACCAAAATAAAGAGCCAATTATTGCAACCATCAATATTCAGCAGTGGACTATCAGAGGAAAAGATATGTGGATTCTATTAGGAAAAAATACTGTCGTGCCTATCATTTGGCAGAAGAACATTACTTACAGACAGGAAAAGGGACACTCTTTATTTATATGTTTAAATAATAATGTGATACTTTACCCATTATGTCAAGAAATTAACATTTAGAGGAAACAAATACATGCACTGAGTCACAGTAAATCCCTTTCTGATTTATAACTACAATAAGTCATCCCTTGCTTTGCTCTCTCTTGTCTTAGAAATTCACAGTGGCTTAATAAAAAATACAGAGAGAGAGATGCAGAGATGATAGAGAGATGCAGAGGTGATGATATAGAGATAGGTATAGGTATGGATATAGACATAGAGATAGAGATATTAGATAATAGATAAAATGCATCAGGTTTTCCAGCTTCTGAAACACAAGGGAAATATTCACCAATTGACAGAAACTTGCTTAAATCCCAACTGTGCCTGATTTTAACATTCAAATATAAACCAGGCACAACTTGCATGGGTTTGTGGTTGGGGTTTTTGTTGTTGTTGTTGTTTTTTGTTTGTAGGTTTGGTTTTTATGGGATTTCCTCTCTGGTGAACTGGTAAATGCTCTTTTTGAGAGGTTTTCCATTAAGAAACCCCTGCAGTTGGTCCCTGGGAGAGGGCTGGGAAAGGTTTCAGTTTTGGGGTCACACAGATTGTATCTGCCTCCCCAGGTACATGTTGGGCCATTAGCTTAACAAAAAGAGAGGGGGGGGGGAAACAAAACCAAAATCCCTAAATAAATCCTTTATGTTCTTTTGCCATAATATTATAAAGACAACTAGAAACATCCACATGCTCAGCTCTGCCTTGGCTAAGCAAATCCCATAAATGTCTGAATTTCCCATTACAACTATGATTTCTAGAGGGAGATGAAATCTTTACCTCTCTCTAAATTGATGGGAGTCTCCCTCCTCCCTTCAGATGCCAGAATCTGGCATCCCTCTGAAGGCTGTATTTCATAATACTCTGATGAGATGCCTTTTGATTTAGGGTTTGCATGAAGGAAGAAAAAAGAGAGAGAAAAAAAATCCATGTAGTCTGGCAGCTCATCTAACCCAACTTTAATCACTTACTGTGTAGACAGCTATATCTGAGCTAGTCATCTAAAATCCCTTTAAAGTCAATGGTGAGAAATAGATGGGTCTAGGATGCAATTAATTGATTGGTAGGAAAGGGGAATCTATCATACATGGAAAAGAATTGTGGCCCAGAGGGTTCTGCTTTTCTCCACTGGCTGTACAAGAAGTTCACACATCTACATAGGAGTAGTCACCCAAACAAAGTGAGAAGAATATCACCAACCTCTATTAACTAATCTCTTGGGCTTTGGGTTTTGGTTTTTTTAGTCTCTATTACTGTGTCTCTTCCCTTCCTTGTCTATCCCTAGTGTCTCCTGGGATATCACTTCGATTTTTCCATGTTAGAAGCCCATTAACCCTTCAAGGAAATGGCTTCTTTCATCTGATGGTGATGAAAATAGAGATGCTTCACTTGGGGCCATGGTTTAGTGGCATGTTAGTTGTCTGCTCACCTGGGCAAGACGAACTGATCCATCAGGTTTAAAAAACACATTAACAAGTAGTTTCATGCCAATTAGCACAAGAATATTCAGAATAGGATAGATAGGATAAAACTTCTATTGTTTTATCACTCTCCCATGGACTTATGGGCCCTTCAGTTCCCAGAACTCCAGGTTGTGTCCAAAATGTACCCCAAAATTATGATGTTCACATATAGCCTAAGGAGCTGGGCTGTGATGATTTCTATGGAAAAAGAGGAAAACGTTCTTCCTCAGGAGGATGTGGCATATCTGTCCACTGGAAAATACAGACTTGAGGGGGAAGAAAATTTAATCATAATAGATTTACCTCCATCAAGGAAGATGCAGTGAAGCCAACTTGAAAGAAGTTTAGGCAGCCTTGTGGCGAGCCCCAAATGCCTTCGCTTGGCCCCATCTACCACCCAATGGTACAGCCCTGTGCAATTCTGTTCTGCTTTGACAAGCTGGGGAAGCAGCTCATTTCCTCTGGCCCACCAAAGAGCAACTATTGTACTGAAGATCTTTGAGAAATCTGCTGCAGACTCCGACAGAAGGGAGTAGGTTTTGTTTCATGTTTTTCCTTGTGCTGGGGCATTCATCTTCAAAGTGTCTCGCACGCAACCGGGGAGCCTTAGAAGCCTATCAGGGGCAATTCAAAGAGCTTTGCATGGAGCAGGAGGGGGTTCCTCTTCAAAGCTCCAGCCTTGCATCTGCTAGAGAAGAGCAGATTCAAACCCAAAGAGGTCACTTCACCTACCTGTAGTGGGATCTCATATTCAGAAGACTCCAACTAAAAATAAGGGATATTTAGACAGTGTGATAACTGAAACCCTCTAGGCAATGCTCTTTCTCTCTCTCCCTCACACACAGACACATGCAGAGCAATGTCTTCTTTAGGAAAAAAAAAAATAAAAAATCCATAACTGTAGGAGACAGAATGGCCTCCAGAAAACTTACTCACAGATTAGCTCCATCCTAGTTTAAGCACAAAAGTTTCCGACGAGCTGGACCACTATAGACCTCTCTTCAAACCACCTGAAACAAGGGAATTAGAGTAAGCAGTTGGCTAAGATATGATGCAGTGGTAACAACATTGATTGCTTTCAGTTACCCCATTTAATGCCATGTAGAGGAAATATTCTGCTTGGTTCAGAAATTACAACAGCCTGTTCTGTAGTTGGGCCTGACAGCTCCTGGATAACACAAGGGCTCTGCTAGGATGGGCATTGGCTAAACACAGAGCTGCTTTCCCCAGAATGTATCATTTACATAGAAAATAGAGAAATGAAATGAAGAAATGCAGTGTTGTCCTCATTTTTAGAAATGGAGAACTCAGATAAGGAGAGATGCAGGTTCATGTACAAGCAGATCAGCAGCTAGCTGTTTAATGTCATTGATGAGCTTAAGGAAATTAGAAGGAGGTTTTGAAGTGGAGCAGAAGTATGATATCTTGCAGGTGATCTGTGGAGGCTTTCTATTAGGCACTTGATAGTTATTAAAAGCTGTAAAACATGGCACTTCCCATACATAGCTATGGTACTCCCTGTATCTATTTATTTATTAGGGGCACTCAGTTTTTTGGGTTTTTTTTCAACCTCTATTTAAACATTATGTCCAGTGCTTCATTTTGCTGCAGTGCTGACTGTGGTATTCCAGATAGAGCTTGCTCCAGGTTCAGTTCAGAACAGCAGGGCAAGATGGATCAGAAACTTTATGCCTAACTCTGATTCTTCTGTGGGGTTTTTTTTCATGTTTTCCTACTTAGCAAATCCCACTCAAGCACCTGATCAAATACACTGAGCCAATTCCAAAAATTCATTTAATTGTGAAATTAATGTACTACATATACACAGGTATAGCATAGTTTGCTGCAAGGCATGTCTCAAGAAGAGATAACCATTTTGAGACCCTTTCATACTCTAAAAGGCAGCTAGAGCACACACTATGCTGTACAGCCTGCTTTAAGATGGATCCACAGCCTGGCTGGGCAATCTATTTCCTTTATTCCTATTTTATTCTCACTTTTGTTGCTCTTGCAGTGACCTCACCTGGAGCAAGGAGGCTGCAAGCCCTCCATAGATCTTCACAGGAGAGCAATTGGTTCATGCCCTGTGTGTTTCCCTGCCTGGAAAACACCAGAAAAGTACATTACAAGTAAATAAAAGAGCCTTATACTATGTTGCTTCTTGCTGTGTGTAATCAAGCCAGAAAATGTCCCTAACCAAGAAAGAACCTGCAAATTACCTCCAGATACCTGACCCACCAGCAGCAATACAACATCAGGACTCTATTCTCCTAGTCACTCACATGGTTCACTCCCCACCATGGTTTAATGGCATGGTGGGCTTGGCTCAGTGCTTGGGCTTGATGTTCTGGGAGATCTCTTCCAACCTTAATGATTTTATGGTTGGTGTGGTGCTGGCTCTGAGCTCCTCCAGGTCTGGGATGCTGCTGCTCTCCAAAAGCCTGGTTAGAAGGGAAAATGTTGACTGAGAATGAAAGACAGATCTTTGCCATCAAAACATGTGAATTACTTTTAAAGGACTTTACATCAGTCCATGCATTGCAGAACTGGTCCCATATATCCAGGAAGTCCAAAACTGGAATGTATTTAACACAGCTAAAGAAATAATCATGGAAAAGCATTTTGGATTCAGCCAAGTATGAAGCAAGGCAGTCTGCTTCAAAGAACATTGAGGTTACCTTTCATTACATTCAACTACAGCAATTATACAGAGCTCTAATGGAAAAGTACAAAGGTAAACCAAACAGCATTACTGCAGTGTCCAGGAGAATGAAAAGACTCCCTTACACAGTAGGAATGATTATGGAATTACCGAAAGAAAAGAAGGAGGAAGGAATGGGAGGTGGGATTTCATGTATCTTAACTACACTCCCTATGACAGTGACAATAGCCAGGACACTGCAGCACATGAATTTGGGAAATTAGCCCTCACATGCCCATGCTGAGCCTCATGGTTAGAGCTCAGATCTGAACTCTCTCTTTCTGTATTGCCTAGTTACTTCTAGCCAGAACTCGACATTATTTTGAGAAATTAAAACCTTTAGATAATCTTGCAGCTCTCTAAGTCTCTTCAAGTTAGAATCATTAGGGATGGAAAAGACCCCTAAGATCATTGACTTCAACTGTTAACCTAACACTGACAAGTCAGCAGCAAACCATGTGCCTCAGCATCACATCTACAAGGCTTTTAAACCCCTCCAGGGCTGGTGACTCCACCACTGCCCTGGGCAGCCTCTTCTAACCCTTAACCACTCTTCTGGGGAAGACATTTTTCCTAGCATCCAGCCTAAATCTCTCCTGGCATGACTTGAGGCTGTGTCCTCTTATCCTGTCACTTGTTATCTGAGAGAAGAGACTGAGCCCCACCTGGCTCCAAGCTCCTTTCAGGGAGTTGTAGAGAGTGAGAAGGTCTCCCCTGAGCCTCCTCTTCTCCACACTAACCAAGCCCAGTGCCCTCAGCTGCTCCTCACCACACTTGTGCTCTAGACTCTTTACCTTCATCTGGGGAATTGTCTGTATTGCAAGCTATTTACTTCCCTCTACTCTAATCTACATTTTCACTGGCAGGATGTGTGCCATTCAGCTCTATACTCCTTAAAAGTTTGATATCAAGTTGTTCATATGCCTAATTTGGGCTTAATTCGAGGCTGGGGCAGATCATTACAACTCGGATGAAGTCAATAGGAACCAAGCAACTTACATCAGCTTTGTGTCAGCAAATAGTGACAAGATTGATCTCAAACTTTTTCAGACAAAAGATTTTTGAAGATGGATTAAACAACATAAATGCTGAGCTGTTTTGCCAGGCTGCAAGTGGCATAACACATGCTTTGTGTGACATCTTTGAATTATCCCTTCGTGGTAATGTTGACATTACATGGTATTGACTCATGGAAGGAGCTTAAATACCCTTTTAAGTTTCTGAGACTCTTTGACAAAGCACTGTTTCATTAACAAAATGTTAATGGAATCTAGGAAGCTTGAACATACGGTGTAGCCTGCTGGTTTCAAGAAGCTCTGCTCACCAGTCAAGAGATGGGACTGCAACAGAGCAGCAGCATTCTTATTTTTAGGCCAGCAGAAATGGGAGCATCTCAAGCAGGGCACTCATTGGTTGAGCAAGGAGGACCCAAGGGTACTTCCACAGTGCTCCACTGAAGGGCTGCCACACCTTCTGCTGGAGAAGGTCAAAACAGCACCAACAAGACCATACATAACACAAGGTAAGCTAGGAGATACAGCAAGGGTGACATTGCCTTGGAACTAATATTAAAATAATGACTAAAAAAATCATGGTACAACTGCATACCACAACAGAATCAATCAGTTCTGGAGCCCTCAACACACAAAGGACATGGAGCTGATGGAGCAGGTGCACAGGAGGCCACGAGAATGCTCAGGGGCTGCAACACCTCTGCTCTGAGGACAGGCTGAGGGAGCTGGGATTGTTCAGCCTGGAGAAGAGAAGGCTTCAGGGGAAGCCTTCTTTTCCCTCCTGTGTCCAATCAGAATGGACTTGTACCCATCACTCCTCATCTTTTCCATGGGAGTTGATGTAGAAAGGGAGTCTGCCACTGTTCAGGCAGTGAAACTTTCCTCTGCTCCTTTTAAGAGCAAGCAAGGTATTTGGAGAGATGAATTATCTGTGTTTTGTGTTCAACCTGGCACAAAAAAAAATCTTTCATCCCTTCCTACAGGAGTATTTTTCTTGTCTTTGGGGCACCAGACTTCAATCAATACTGTAGTTTTTGTNCACTGCCTGAACAGTGGCAGACTCCCTTTTTCCATCAACTCCCATGGAAAAGATGAGGAGTGATGGGTACAAGTCCATTCTGATTGGACACAGGAGGGAAAATTTTTCCCAGTGAGAAAGATCATTCATTGGAATAATCTCCCCAGGAAAGTGATGTCCCCAAGATTGGACACGTTCAAGATTCAACTGGAGAGAGGCTTGGGACATCTTATCTAGATCAAGCTTTTGCCAAGAAAGGTTGGACCAGATGATGATCCTTGAAGTTCCTTCCAACCTGGGATGCTAGGATTCTGTGCAAAGGAGCCCTGAAAATTCTCTGCCCAGGGGATTCATGCTAGCATTAGGTAATTCCACCTTTCAATTCACCACCAAAGCACAAGAGAAATGTGCCCAAGAGCAGCTCCTTGGCAGGCAAAGCAGCATCCTGCTCTGCCCTCCAGTTGTGGTTGTTGGAGGACACTCCTTCAGCTAGGAGAGTTTCCTCACAGTCTTGATGTGACTAAATTAAACATAAAAGGCTGAGAGTCTTCAGGAATAAGCATATCAAGTCCTGAGTGGTCACTATGGTAATATCATAGAATCCTAGAATGGTTAGGGTTGGAAGGGACCTCTGGAGCTCATCTAGTCCAACCCCCCTGCAGTGGCCAGGGACATCCCCAACTACATCAGCTTGCCCAGAGCCCTAGCAAGCCTTACCTGGAATGCCTCCAGGGATGGCAACTCAACCACCTCCCTGGGCAACCTGCGCCAGTGTTCCACCACCCTTGTGGTGAGGAACTTCTTTCTAATATCCAGTTTAAATCTACTCTTCTCCAATTTCAAACCATTGCCCCTTGTCCTTTCCCTCCAGGCCTTTGCAAACAGGCCCTCTGCAGCCTGCTTGGAAGTTCTCTTTAGGTCCTGGAAGGTCACTAGTAGTTCCCCTGAAGCCTTCTCTTGTCCAGGCTGAACAATCCCAGCTCCCTCAGCCTGTCCTCAGAGCAGAGGTGTTCCAGCCCCTGAGCATTCTCGTGGTCTCCTCTGCACCTGCTCCAGCAGCTCCATGGCCTTTCTGTGTTGAGGGCTCCAGAACTGCACCCAGTATTGCAGAGGAGGTGTGAGCAGAGCAGAGTGCAGTGGCAGGATCACCTCTCTGGCTCTGCTGGCCACGCTTCTCTTGATGAATTCTAGGAGAAAAAACATTTCAATCCTGCCTGCAAAATATTGCACTCAGACAAGGACACTGAACTTTGTGATCTCACTGGGGTCACAGATTTTCCACATGAATTAACAGACAGCCATTGAGCTGCTGGGACCAAGCAGGATTTTCCTCCTAGCTGAAGATCTGCCCCACAACATTGGCATCCCATTGCCAGGAAAGCATCTCCCACTCTCCAGATAGCATTGACCAAAGCCCTCTCTGAATAACCACTTTATCATGTGAGACATTTACTGTACTGTGGGTCACTGGTAGCAGGGTTGAAAAAGGGACATTCAGATCTATAAAAAAAAAGAAAAAGAGGAATAAATCACAAAGCTCTATAGTGGGCACTGAAAAAAATTTAGCTCCAACTCAAAGGCTCTTACAGACCTAGGAGGATCAACATGTTCAAAGAACAGATTGCTGCAGTGTGCTAGCAAAGGTTAAGGAAAGCTGGAAACCTTAAGGTCTTGCAAATCAATCTATGCATTGCACAAAAGCTTCTCCTCTTCCAAACCCAGGACAAATGCAGATTGTGTTCATCATGCTTCTAGAACAACCTTTAGTCAAAATCTCTCACTCTCTTTCCAACAACACTACACCACCTCAGAGATACAAAGACAATGGGAAAGCAGAAGTTCTGCAGAAGGGACATTTTACTTCCAAAACTCCACTTCATCCCCCTTGTGTTTACATGGAGTCTAGGTTCAGCTTGCATCCAGGGCTACACCACAGCAGCTGCTCTGTCACCTGATGACCTCTCCCCAGCCAAGAAGGGGGATTGGGAAAAGGAGAGGAGACCACTGGAGCAAAATAAGAAAGGATTTAATGAAACAGCAAAACTAATGTTAATATTCATGCCAATGCAAAGTATAGAGAGTTATACTCAGTGCAGTGGAGGTACAGCAGGCACAAAAAAACAGTCCCCAGGAGCAGGATGATGAGCCAACCCCTCCAGGGATGGGAGAAGGAGGAGGCAGAGAGGAAGGCAGAGAGAGAGAGGAAGGCA
>VWZO01007133.1:0-13587 GCA_013396975.1 Bucco capensis
ATATCTGGACTGATTCTAAATATGCATTCAGAGTCATACACGCTCATGCAGCCATCTGAAAGGAGTGAGGACTTCTAAATGCCCAGGGCAGTGGGATCAAACATGCAGACCAAATCCATACACTCCTGGAGAGCATCTGGAAACAAGAGGAAGTGTCTATCATACACTGCCTAGCCCATCAAAACAGGAAAACAGCTCCTAAGGTGGGAAATCATCTTGTTGACCAGGCTGAGAAAGGGGCTGCAGAAAGAGGTATCCTAGCAGTAATGCCACAAAAAGAAATTGATTTGACAGGGTTTACACCAAAATATGATGAGAAAGACCATCAGTTAATTAAGTCCCTTAATGCTGAAATCAAAGAAAGTGGATGGGCTGTTACACCTATAGGTCAGGTTGTGGTCACACCCCTAATCCTTAGGGAGATAGCTCAGCAGGAGCTTGAGGCTTACCCACTGGGGAACAGAAGACATTTTAAAACACCTGAAGAAGGTAGTAATGGGGACANTTTACTTTAGGCTCTACTTTACAGGAACTACAGTAATTCATTTAATTATCCAGACCTATAGGACTGGACACTTCTGCTCATCAGTTCCAGCTTGGACGCTGGGTCTATGTTAAATGGTGGGACAATGATCCACTGCGAGCCAAGTGGAAAGGACCATTCCAAGTCCTGCTAACTTCCCTCACTGCAGTTAAAATTGCTGGCAGAAGTGCCTGGTTTCATTACTCCAGAGTTAAGAAAGCTTCAATTCTGGGAACAACTAGCAAATCAGAACCTGACACCGATGAAGAAGATATGACTTAGACTGTTTCTTCTGTAAATGTTATTTGCACAGTCGGTAACTATGATTCGAGTTTGGAATCAAAACTGCATGTGGCCCTAGTCCATAATGTATCCAAAATTCATCACAAAAATGACTGCTGGATTTGCACTTGATGCCAGTGACTGACAATGAGAATAGTAACTGGTCCGTAATTGGCACCAACACCAGTTGCTGTTAAAATTCAGGAGGAAACCGTTTACATCAGGTAACTCTCGATGATGTCTCATTNATCTTGCTCTTCTAAGGATTCACATACAACCAAGGTGGAGAAATAATATAAGTCCCTATGAAATATTGTATGGAAGACCATACCAAACTCTGCACATTCCAGGGGACATTCACATGAGGGGGAAAGTTGATTTACAAAAGTATTTATTTACTTTAGGCTCTACTTTACAGGAACTACAGTAATTCATTTAATTATCCAGACCTATAGGACTGGACACTTCTGCTCATCAGTTCCAGCTTGGACGCTGGGTCTATGTTAAATGGTGGGACAATGATCCACTGCGAGCCAAGTGGAAAGGACCATTCCAAGTCCTGCTAACTTCCCTCACTGCAGTTAAAATTGCTGGCAGAAGTGCCTGGTTTCATTACTCCAGAGTTAAGAAAGCTTCAATTCTGGGAACAACTAGCAAATCAGAACCTGACACCGATGAAGAAGATATGACTTAGACTGTTTCTTCTGTAAATGTTATTTGCACAGTCGGTAACTATGATTCGAGTTTGGAATCAAAACTGCATGTGGCCCTAGTCCATAATGTATCCAAAATTCATCACAAAAATGACTGCTGGATTTGCACTTGAATGCCAGTGACTGACAATGAGAATAGTAACTGGTCCGTAATTGGCACCAACACCAGTTGCTGTTAAAATTCAGGAGGAAACCGTTTACATCAGGTAACTCTCGATGATGTCTCATTGAGTTTGGGAGACAATCACCACAATCTCATTTCATGGTTACCAAACTGGACCTGGGTAAAACAACTTTTTGTATAAGTAGTAGAGATTGGACAAAATTTTGAGTTTGTCCAATCTCTAAAAGGGGGGACTGATGCCTCAGAGGTTTTGATCCTGATATTTTTAATTTTGTATATTTTAGAAGTTATTGTAGATCTAATATTAGTACTGTAGATTTAGGATTTCTATGTAGCAAATTCAGTAGCTTAATGTTTACACTTTCTAACCTATTCCCTTGCTAGCTGCTTAGTCTTCTTTTCAAGACAGGACTGAAGCAAACACCATGGGCTGGAACTAGGAGACATAAACATTACAGAAGGGCCTTCACACAGAGAACTTTAGAAGGCCTCCAAGGAACAGTACATGTTGTGACACAGAAGAGGATGAAGTAAAGAGGGTCTTCAAACCCCAGACTCAATTCCTGAAGGGGTGTATCAGAAGGTGGATTGGGGCGGGACTGAGACAAGTGGCAAAATGGGATTGGATGGACTTTACTATAAAAACAATGGGCTGGGGTCAGAGGGTGCGCATTTTTGTATTCCAGGGGCTCATTAAAGTAGCTTATTCCTTATCTCATCTCCTATTAAATTTGCCTGGAGTTTTTTCCTCCTCTCTCCTTAAGGCAACAAGTGCTTTAGTTCTAAAGCTCAGTGCCTCTGAAAATCAGGTCTAAGTCACCACATTTTGAGATACTGTAATGTATTTTGTTATATGTACTCCCAACTGCAGCACTCAACCTGTTTCTCCTAAGGCTTTGATTAGAGCCATAAAAAGGACAAGGTATGTGGATGCCTAACATAGGAGCATCTGTGTTTGATGGGGATCTGCATTGCATTTTTTTTGTGAAGAAAACTGTATGCATATGACCTCAACTCCACCAAAGCACCAAGACTTAGTGTTTTGTAGTGGTTAGCTGCCTTGCAAGTTGGTCAGTAAGAATCAATGGAAAACAATAGACAGAGATGCATAAGTAAAATTTTGATGTACAAAATGATGTTATTAATGCAAAGATCATGGTTGTGTATCTTGCTTCAAATATTGTGGGGGTGGATATTTGAATCAAACCAAAAGATCTTAAAGTCATTTGGTGTAGATATATCAATCTCCATAACAAAGCCTTTTTTTTTTCCAGGTTAGCCTGTGGAGTTTAGTAGTTTTCTGTGTGGTTATTTACAAATCCACTTGTGTTGTGGTACTCTTGTTTTATTTCATGTAAACCGTACTCTTGGCTGTTTCTCCACAGAAATTCCACTTTGAAAAAGCAGATGTGCAAAATGTAAAATGAACACATCTGTATGTGTTTAATCTTGTAAGAACTAGCCCAGAAAGATATAAATGCTCTATATATCTGCTTGCTTTTTGTGTGTGTAAAACTGTCTAAATTTCCCACTCAAAAGTTTTATTTCAGGCAATGTGAGTTGGAGAATTAATGCTAGCAGGCAAAGTAGAGAACAAAGTCTTTTCAAGACGACTGGCATTAGAAAACACAATATGCTATGACAAACAGAAAACATAATGCTATCATAGCCAGGCATAACTTCACAGATGAGATGCACAAAAACATCTGCTACTGAATTTATTGATGCATCAGTAAAATGTAGCATGTTGCACTGGAGATATGGGATATTATAAAACAGAAATGTGATGGCCTTACAATGAGCTAGAAACTCCAGATGTTAGTGACACAAGCAATGAAACTTAGCAGAAGCAGAACATTTTCAGAAATTGCCCTGTCTTTTCAGCTCCATCCCTGCAGTAGTGACAACAGATGCAGAGGTGGAACTTGCTCAAGCTACTACAACAATCTTCACAATGAAAAGGAATCATCCTTTCTCTTTCACTAAAGTGATACCCTGTCCTCTGCCTCTCCAGGTAGTCCCTTTTCTGATGATAAACATGTGGAGTTCATGGGGTAGGTGTCTCTGCAGTGCTGCACACAGACACTCCCTGGCCCTGAAAAATAGTAGTTCCCAGGACTGAACAGGAAGCGCTGCAGAGGAAGCACATATTAATATGAACACGATTTTCTGAGGAAGAACTGTGTCTTTCAATGTTTAGCTACACACTATGTTAAAAATACTAAAAAAGAAATACATAGACAACTACAAGTGAAGAAAACAAATATTTAAGAGAGTCCTTGCTTAGTAAGATATACTGTGTATTTCCCATTTAAAGTATGAAAATGCAGTTTCCATTTTGTCCCTGCCTCTTTCAGGTTCAAAGTGCTTTAACTTCTTCCCTCTTATCATTCCATTTAATTCACTATCTGTTCACACAGGACTTAGTATTTTCAACTGAGATATCAAAAGGAAGTTCATATTAATCAAACATTAGTAGTTTTGAAACAAGTAGGGTCTAGAAGAAACAGACATATAAATAATGAAACAGAACTACTTACCACATTTTTATTTAGTGCTGCCTGTAGGAATGCATGTGCTTCACAGGTTGCTACCTTATCCTGAGATGCAGAGACAGGAGAATTAGATTTTCTTTGTGACATTAAGAAGATACGAGTTGTAACTGCTACTTACAGTTAATAAACTGGAATCAGAATTAGTGCTGTGTCAGCACATCTTCAACAAATCAAACTAAGGTTTATAAATACACACAGGGAATAGCAAAATAAGGTCAGAAAAGATACAAGTCAAACTGAAAAAAAAATGACTAATTGTGAAAGTGTTGAGACAATAAAGCCAATTATTGTTCAAAAAAGGGTATTATAAAACAATAGGTTGGAATATGTAAAGGATGAGAATGCAGATAAAAGAGAGAGATGACCACTTCATGAGCAACTGTTTTGTGCTCCAATTAACACAGGCATAATTTCTCTGACCTCTGTTTTTTGCTTGTTACTCACCAGTTTAGAATCTTTTTCTGTAAAATGCCTAGCCTTAGAATTTTATTGTATATTTTTTCACTGATTTATGTAACCAGTTTTCTAACATTATATCTAGTTTTTGTTTAAATCTAATTTGTTTTGCCTGCATATTTTCTCTTTACATAAGATGTTCCCCCTTTTTGTGACACTTCCAACCTTTCCTGCTGAAGGTGTTTTTCTCTTTAATATTACAGTTAATTAGGTATCCATACTGCAGAGCAAACATCACCTATCTGAAGGGCTTCGTTGAAGGATCACAAAACCAACAAATAAAAAGTTCTGGCCAACAAACAGCATTATATGGTATAATAAAGATCTTTCCTCAGGCATTTTAAGAGTTCCATTATATATTAGGATTGTGGTATGAAAAAAAGACTATGTTGTACGTAAGTAATTTTGTTGTGAAGCAAGAGGCTATATAGAGGAAAATATCATCTGCAGTCCAACCTCCCTATATATGCACTGCAGTAGATATGAAATTTGGCCAGGTGAGAAGCTGCTTTTGCTCTTCACCACATCCTGAGTGCCCTTCATGCCCTGAATCTGATTCTGTTTCTTCTGAGTTTTACTGCTGGCTCTGTTAAGCTTTTTATGAGTTTATGTGCCATGCTCAGCTCTCACCAGATCAGATGCAGAGGATCGGACAGAAAAAGGTTGTTTGACTCTAGACAGTGATGCTTCTATACTTATCCCCCAAACCTTTCTAAGTACAGTCCTTAAAAATGTTGAACATTCTTGTCCTATGTCAAAAGCTTATGACCTCTAGGATCTTACTCTGTTTTCATGTGTACCACTGCTTAGTTAATCTCAGTGGATGTGCTCCAGATTTACATTGCTGTAAAGAGCGATTGGATTTGATATCTGTTATCAGGGCTGATAGGTATTCTCTACATTGTAAATACATTTTTAGGAAACAAAGCTAATGAGTTAGGCTTAGCATAGGATTGAAGGCTGCGTGATAGAATCCTTTTTCTTAATAAGTTGTGCAAAATGGATTTCTGTTGAGGTTAAAGGATAGCTAAGGAACTTGCACAGGCCCATCCTCATAGACCTCATGAGGGATGCAAGCCTAACTAGAGTCTGTAAAAGCAGAAAACAAAATTCTATATCATACCACATTTTATAACAGTATGAAATTCAAAATATCTCATCTGGTCTGCATTTACAATGTCCTTCATATATTCTCATTCTCATAATAACTATAACTGGCCATTATTTTAGCAGGAAGAAATAATGTCCAATTTTTCATGTCTGAAGAGATAGAACTACTGGCCTGCTTGTATTGAGACAATCTTCCTGCCCTGCAAACTAATGTTGGGTTGTGCAGCGTAATGCAAATTAATGAGTTCCTGCTGTGTCATTGGATTAGTTCTTCCTGGAAAAATAATAATGGGCATGAAATACTAGAAGCAATTTTGTTGCAAGCTGATGCTGTGTGAATTCCTTAATATTTGTCACAGACTATTGCTTCAAGGGAAAAAAAGCCTGTCAGTTTTGTTTGTGTGTGAATTACTGTCTCTCTTGCAACAGCAATCTCATTCTATAGGAAAATCTATCATCAACTAAAAACATTCTTCTATGAACGGACACTGAAACAGTAGGTTGCCATATTACCATCAATGACAGTGAGGCGCAGTTCTAGAAGTGGTTTGAGGCTCTGGCATTGTCATGGATGTCTCTGCTAATAGAAGGTTACTTCTGTCTCGGTGCAGGGTATGATGGGTCTTTGGCTGTGCACTTGGTGATATTCAAGTATAGAGAAGAGGTCAGCACCCACCCCTCGCTTTCTGGTGAGGAAGTTATAAACCACAGTGTATAGGATGAATCAAGGTGACATATGTGCTATGTGTTGAGGCTGCAAATAAGACTGTGGTGAGATTAGAGGTTCAATAAAAGGATAGTCTGCAACAAGGCTATCATGTGATGTGCATCAGTCTGGGGTATGATTGTAATGGAGTAATTATTCTTTAAGAATCTGCGGTCAACAAAGGAGAAAAAATACTCTAACTAGGAAGATGGTATATTCAAAAATCTTCAGTGAGTTTGGATAGAGACAAATATTTCAGTCAAAGAGATGACATCTGAATTCATTTTACCTCACAAGTGTGTGCAGGAAGGAAAAAAACCACCAAGCTACTGAACAGTAATGCAGTAAAAATAGCTTTTAAATGAAATGCTATATTAGATTAATCTTGGTGTAACTGGCAACTAGGTCATGCTGAAAGAATTATTCTATCAGGAAAATGTTCTTGATGTGAGGTTAAACCAGCAGGAAAGTTCAGTAGGTCAGTAGGATACCCTAAGGAGGAATGCTGACCATCCAAAATGTTAATGGTCAATCTGATTTCCTGGAACTGCAGAGAATAAGCATCAAGCGATAGTACTTGAAAAAATCTGAAGACTGTAAGTGACCAGAAGAATGACTTCAAAGTGTATTTTTAACTAATGGAAAATACCCATCTATTGTTAGGGTTTAATGGCAGGGCACTTCATTTCTTCCCTCTTAGATAAACAAGCTGGAAAATTTTAAAATAGAAATGATTTATTTAAAAGCTGACTGTAAGCTCTAGTTTTTGTTCTGTGGGCATTGCACAGTTTGAAAATTTAGCTTCATGTCTAATGAAGACCAAGCTTCTCATTTTCTATTACGATCTTATTTTTATACAAATAATTAAAAAACCGAATTTCACTTTTTGAGTTTACAGCAATGAGCATATTTGGCTGTGTTGGTAGACTAGTCTTTTCTGGGGAGAAACACGAATCATTGTAAACACACTGGCTTTTGAAGTAGTTGGTTGTCTAATGAACACTATGTTTCCATAACCTGTAAAATACATTCAAAAAAGTTCCTTTTGTGTTTCTGTCAACTGCTTCTCTGACTATTTCATCCCAAGTACAAAAGATTGGGTCATGAAGTAAAATGCAAGGTAGTATCATACGTTCAACATATCATCTTTTCTTTACAGAATTCCTTATCATAACAGATAGCATAAGGCACTCAGTTATTCTACTTTAAAAACTCTACCATCATTATCAAAAACTGTTATAAGACATTTATTTCTATGTTATTTGTATATCTTTCCTGAATCATGACATCTTTATCTTCCTATTCTACTTTCGTATGTTGCTTACAATGTTTTAATTCTTAACATAAAATAGTTAATTCAAAAACCAACCAACCAAACAAAGAAATGGTTAAGATACATTGTGAGAGACATGGGCTGAAGTTGACAGAAGATTAGAGCATGACATGATTCTGTAGACTTTTAATGTTGCTGATCTCTGCAGGCCAGAAATTACTGCTGTGAGTGTCATGACAAGTAATACATTAGTAAGAAGTGTGGTGACTTTCCCTGCAGAGCCCTGTAACCTGATGTACCCTGTCAGATATGTGTGTGTTTCAACCTTATGATACATGTGTATTTCATCCTAAAAAACGTCTACTCCAGAGTTATCTCACTTAAAACAACTGAGTTCTCTTCCCATTTTTCCAATGGTATTTTAATTTGAATGTTTGCCTTTGACACTTTTTCCTTTATTTTCTTACTGAATTAGTGGCATATGTTTCCTAATGCTAAGAATGGCACTGTTTGCATCCAAAATTAGCCAAAGGCTTGCTACCATTGCAAAAGTATAAAAACAAAGGCATTGGTTGAGTTGGGGAATTTGTTAATGAATATAAAGGCATTGGCTACAAGAACTCTGCTTAGATTTTGTTCCTGGCTGGGTAATAGCCACATGTCTTTGACAACTGGTGACTGCACATTGCCTGTGGGAAGTTAATTAGAAATCTCAGTCACATTCATACTGGACTTCAGCTTCCAGTTTTTACATTAATAAATGATCACTCTTAAAACTGGCACTGTTGTGGAGCCAATGGCTTGAGTCCACTAAGTCATAGAAATGCAGGGATAGACTCCTTGCTGCTCGCAAGCTTGTATTTCACTGATACTGTGGCTTGTTCTTCATCAGTTCTAGTCCAACTAGACCTACCTAGCATATTTTAGATTATACTACACAAAATACAGGGGCATAGTCAAAACTGGATCAAAACAAAGACCATCTAGTAGCCCATCTCAGACAGTGTCCATTAGCAGGCAAATTAGGAAATCATATAATAATATTGAAAATATGCAATATTAAAAGAAGGAGTATCTGGCAATTAGTGACTGAGAAACTTCGTGAGCTGGAGGTTGAATCCTTTCTGCTGTCTTGATAACTACCATTGAATTTGTCAGCTGTCAGTTTTTCTGATCCCATCCTACTCCAACTACTTGATATTTGATGTTGATTAATTCCCTGGCTTACATGTGTATTGTTTCTTTTACCTCTTCTACACTTGCTGCCTGATAAATTCATTATATGTTTCCTGTACTTGAGTTATGAGAAACAATAAGCAACTGTCTCCTGTTTTTCTTCCCTTTGCTGCCTTTTCCACTTTTCCACACTAAAGGATACTGGTTCACTTGGATTAACCTCATATAGAAATATAAAACTGTTGTACACTTCTGATCATCCCTGTTGCCAAATCCTCTCTCTGTCTTTTGTACTTCCACTACATGCTTTAGATCTGCATATAATGTTCAAAATGTGAGAATAGCAGAGTTTATACAGCGCTATAATATTATTCCCAATTTATCCTCTATTCCTTTCTTAACATGCCCTAGTTACCTGTCCTTTAGCATCCTATATGCCTTTATAATAACAATGTGGTGCTGACATTTTAAGAGAATCACTCCAAATTCTCTTTCATCTTTCTCATTAGGAGCTTATATCTAGGTATTTGTAATTATATTTGGTTTTCCCTGGTGACTGGCACTGAACTGCACTTAACATTTTATTACCCAGTCACCAGCTTTAGATTAGGCTATCCGGAATAGTTAAGCATCACCAGTAAATTTCACACAGTATCACAGTATGTCAGGGGTTGGAAGGGACCTAGAAAGATCATCTAGTCCAACCCCCCTGCCAGAACAGGATCACCTAGACGAGATCACACAGGAATGTGTCCAGGCAGCTCTTGAATGTCTCCAGAGAAGGAGACTCCACAGCCCTCCTCTTTTTCAAATCCTTTTTGGGATTTATTTGATTATATAGTCCCCCACACTCTATTCAGGGGATCCTGCTCACAATTTGCTTTCATTATGAAACTTTCCCATCGGAAAACAAGAGTAACAATCATAGAAAATACAGGAAAACAATGACTCTGATCCTTTAAATGCTGTTTGATTTCTGCATAAGCCACTCCCTCTCTACTTACAAGAAGGAACCTGGCCCTCTACAGTTGTTAGCTTAGTGTTTTTAGATGCTACTAAATTAATACAAATAGAGACAAAAATAGCTTTGAAAATTTTCTTTATGCTTATTATCTGGAATAAAAACAAAAAAGGAGTAGGTAAAAAGGAGATGTCTGCAGCATTTTTAAAATCAGACATTGCAGCAATGGCACTACAGCACATTATATTTATTTGTGTTTTTGAAGCTATCTTTTCATGTTAGACAGAGGAGAATCAGCTAAGTATAGGAAAATTGTTCTTTGCTTCCTGAGTCAAATGCAAATTAAATTCATGCAACTCTCTCCAAATAGCCTTTTCTTTAAAAAGTCTTTTTGATGTTTTCTTTTGCGAATGAGAAAAATATAAATAACCACAATGGACTTAAAACAACTCAGGTATTTAAGGTACTATATTTATTTTTAATGGATTTTTTAGAAGTTTTTAAGTGAGAAATGTCAGGCAAAAATAAAGAATGGTTGAGTTGGTAAAATCCTTCACAACACTTCAAAGAGAGAAATGGCAATCTTTCAAATGAAATTCCTAACAAAATTGAAGAAGGTAGTCTACAATAGACTGACTGGCAATAATTGAGCTTTATTCTGTGAAAATTAAGGTAAGAGAATAGGACCGAATTAGATTTTTAAAAAAATACATGCCTTTCCAAATGTAGTGACTCTATTAATGGAAAGATTAAAGGGAGAGAATTATATAATGAAAATTGTCCTGAATTTTCAAAATCCAGTGAAAGGTAATGCAACTCAACAGCTCTTTACAAGAGAATGAAGAACAAAAAGTAATGTCAGTTTGAGAAAATCAAGTGTTACATTTTTAGAAACTTTTCTGAAGAAGTTGAAATGATGCAAATTGCTTTTGTCTGTGGACCTGAAACTCGTATTGATTGTATCTGACCAACAGAAAGTATTTTACTACTTCTTAAGTTCATCACCATTCCTCTAAGATGGAGCTGTTAAAGGAATTGTCCTTTAGTGTGTCCTTATCTTTAAACGTGTTGAGATGTTGTGACTCTCTGTGAATCAGCAGAGGGATACAGATGCTGTTTGCTGCATTACTCTTTATATCTAGTGCAATACAACCACACATATGCTGTGTCTATTAGAATCTTTTATGTCTGTATATATATACAAGTTTCTGAGAAGTTATGGAGATGAGTTGTCCAAATGGTCTAAAGAAGAAGGCTAGAGAGGCTTTTGTTCTAGAAGTGTAGCTAAGTAAAGCCAGGTAATAAGATCAGCTCTGCTTTACTATAGCATGTGTTGATCACCAGAAATTGCTGTATACGGCAAATGCCAAGTTCCATAAGACTATTAAGTTTTTGGGATGCCCTTTTTTTTGACACCTGCTTCAAATACCCCTATTTCTATTACTATATAGATTGTATCCCAATGCCATAGTTAATTAAGAATGTAGAAGACAGGCCCCTAAAAACAGGGCAAACAAACTTAATACTGGCCTTCTGTTCACATTCCTTACAGCTGAGGAGTTCATCTTTAAGAAAGTATTTGTGTTATTTGGGAACTGAACTCCTTTTATACATAGATGTATAAAGAGAGATATGAAGGATGCTGATTCGCATTAAAGTCAAGCTTCTTAACCTACTGTCCTTTTGAAATGCAGGCATTTATATTGCGTAATTTGGGTACTTACTTATGAAGATTCCGCTTATGATCCTTCAGAGGACACCTTTTCCTCTCAGCTCACAGTTATCTCCATGTAGAATAAGGTCTGAGAACCTGTGCGCTAGGAATGTCACAAAAAATTTGCTGTGTATTTGATAAGTTAGACAGAGGCTCTAGCTGAATTGCTCTGTATCAGACAGGAGTTGGTGATTAGGAAATAATTTGTAACCAATTATGTATCGTTATCAAATAATTTGGTTTGGCTATTTTGTTAATCTCTTTGAAAGTGCCCTGCTAACTCTTTATTTCTTGGAGTGTTTGTTTAAAACATACAGAATTTTAATTAATGCCAGTGTTGGTGAAGTAATTTGAGCTGCAGTTCTTTGGCAATTTCACTTGACAGCTCTCTATTGCTATGGTGACTACTAATTGCACATGTTTTAGGGAAATGTTTGTGCGCTGTGGCCAGTGCTGCTCTGATGTGGTCTAGAAGGCACTGAACATGGCACTCATGGTGGAAACACAGTGGATACAGAATGGGGTTTCTTAACTCTCCTGGGATAACCAGTATTAGAAATCAAACCTTCATTTCACCTTCAAATTACATTTTATAGCAATTACTGAGGAATCTTTGAAACTGTACACATCAAATAAGATATAGTAGTTCGGGAGAAATTTGGGGAGAATAAGGATGTTTTAAGAGCAATTGGGCTGGTTGCTTTGATAGCAGAAACAGTGTTCACCAGAGGCTGGCCACCTCTAAATTCATAATGGGAATGGAAAAATGTCAAGATCAATTTCTTACATCCCACCATGGCAAACACTGATGTCTGTGTTTATGCTGAAGCGAGTGACCCAACAGGGAGACTTGAAAGGCTCTAGAAATGTTTAGAATTATTTAAAGTTGTTAAAAATTTTAATTTAAAATAAAAATTAGGCAAGAGCAAAGCTTTACATGTTGCTGACAAGCTGCCTTTCTCAACTTGGCTGCAAGAGGAAGCAAAACAATGCATAACAAACAATTAATAAAACTGATCACAAATACTCTCTTGAAGTCTACCAGTTCCAACTTCTGATGCTAAAGAAAGAATATGAATAAGCTGCATAAAGAAAGTATAAGCTTGTTTAATTTGCAATGAAATGAAGGTGAGAAGGACACTGGAGGATGGGTTTAGAAAGCAAAATGATTTTGGCAAAAAAATAATTAGGATGTCATCCAGAAGTAACAAGACTAAGGTAGATAAGTGTTATCACTAGTAAAAAATTAGGAAAAGTGATGAGGCAGCAGATCTTCAAAAATGGAATTGGAGGACATAGGACCACAATGAGTATTCCAAAACGTGTGTATGTGAGGGAAGCAGCGGGTGATAAAAATGGCCAGTTGGAGCAGCTTGCAACTAAGGTGGTCTGCCCCTGCACACAGAGATGATATGGATCCAGATGTGAGCGTGCAGCACAAAGTTGTTGGCCACACAGTTTGGAGAACCTGAAGAGGGCACAAACCAGAGATCTAGGCACAATTGGAAGCATCTGCTTTAAGTTAATGAGTCTATAAATTGTTGATAGTTTCTCTGTTCTGTCACTCTGCAGTTTTCTGATTCCTCATTTGCAAGTGATATTGCCTTCAGTTGCCTGAGCTTGTTATAGGGTATGTAAATGACCGGGGTATCCATCTTTTCCCCCTTCACGCCCCCTGACCATTAATGTGTCTGTTTGTGAACTTTTGGTGGGTGGTAGCCCTTTCCATCGGCTGAGCGGCGCAGCCAGGAGCGGAGCCGGTGGCGGCGGGTTGGCACAGTGACCTGCAGCCCTGCCTGGTGGTGCCTGCCTGGCATGGAGCTGTGTGGAGCCACGGGGGCAGCCCCTGGTGAGCACGGAGATGGGGGACGACCAGTGCTGGACACGCCCACCCCCCACCAGTTTCTGGGCAGCAACAGACCCCAGGGCAGCAATACAGTGGTGATGAGGCCACGGCACACCCGGGGGAGGAGCTTCCGCAGGGAGGACTGCCA
>VWZO01007135.1:0-26187 GCA_013396975.1 Bucco capensis
GGAAGTCGCCTATAACAATGACTCTTCTCTTGGTATGTAAGAGATGCAAGAAGACAAAACAAAGCATTCTCACCTGCTGCAATACAGTGGACAAAACCTGCAGCTTTAAATGAAGATCAAAAGCCTTTTGCTTTTCCTAGATAGTGGGAAAGGAGTTAAATAAAAAGGCAGAAAAGTTACATTAACAGCTATAGAGGTTAACATATAGGTTTAGATTTACAGAGAACTTCAGGATGAATAGCAAGGATTAAGAAACTAGCAAATACAAAATAACAAAAAAATTCAGATTTTACACTTATAGCTAAAATATTTAAAACAAAGCAATGCCTAATTTATTTTTTCTTGTGGGATTTAGAATAACATCTCATTAAGACAGATATTGCAAATGACACATCAGTTTTTATGCAATGAGACAGATGGGAGACACTGATTTCCACCATAACAAAAAAAAGTGGTACTAGCAATATAAACATACTTTTACAGCAAGAAAAGCCAGCTATCTTCAATTTTTGGGTCTACTCGACTGCAATTTGGGCAGTGTGAGCATTTCTACCTACAAAATGGTCTGTATCTCACTTATGCTATAACCAGATGCTGATGTTGGAAACACGTGGTCTAAGTAAGATATCTTGTAGCGAATCACTTCGGTTTGCTGCAGCCCCTCTCCCAGACTTCACTGTCCCCAAATGAACTAGTAAACCCCTTCATAGTACCAATTTCAAGTCAGTAGGCTTACCTTAATCCCCCTAATTTACAAAGGCCTATTTAAGCTAAATTGATGAATTTGGTCTTGAAGTAACAACACAATCACAGTGACCACATTGGCTGTGCTATGACAGAATTAACATCCAGCTGAGAAGTGTTTGTTTGAAACTCTCCAGCTAGATCTGGCAGAGCACATCTTTCAGATGAGCCAAGTCTCAGGGCTGCTCACAAAAAATGGCAGGACCTCCTGCTTTGTTACAGCAGCTTACACTAATCCTCACTAGCGCTGCCCAGGCATCAAGTTGGGCCAGAGATATTATGTGTTTCATTGTGTAATAATGTCTACAGAAAAGAGCTGGATTTAAACAAAGTTACTAAGCCTTGGTTGTAAGATTTCCTGAGCATACAGTACATTCCAAAGAGGTAAGAAACTGGACTACTACTGAAGTTGAATTCAGTTGCTCGTTTGCATGTCTTAAGCAAGGTGGAGTACCAGGTAGGAGACAAAAAAAACCCACAAGGTTTTAACAGCTATTTCAGTGTTTATGCTATGTGAGGCATGCTGCAAAACTGGGAGGGGCTCTTCTGTTTTTTACTCAGTATCTCTATAATTTCTGATAAACTGGTCACAGCGATAAGACACATTCAAATGCAATCTGCATTAGGCACTGCTGAAATTCCTTCCAGAATGTAATTCTGGGGTCTACCATGAAATATAGACCCATCTTATTCATCTTCATGAAAGCATTATAGGAAAAGGAGAGAGGACAGAGAAGAGCAAGAACTAAAGCCATCCCATCGTCATGCTTGCTGTTCTCAGGATCACTGTCATTAAGATACTTTCAAGGGGATTTACCTTTTGCTTTGTTGCACAATTTTTGGTGTGTTCACACCTGAAGTCTGGAGGGGTTGAAGGCCAACTCAGCCCTGAACAGAGAGGGCTTCATGGGTTTTTACTGCACAAGCAGGATTTTCAGGGCTCTGCATATCCCCATAAGACCACAAACTACTTCTGTAGCTTAGAAGCACAAACCGTTATCTATAAAACCAGGTCTTTTGTAGGATTACATCTGTTTTAGAGAGCTGTGATTCTCCACAAGACCATTTCAGGCAATCACAAACTTAGACACATTAAAAATGATTGTGCTGAGGGCCTAAGCAGATTTAAGTCTAAGGCAGAAAATTAACTTGTGTTATTTAATACCTGCCTAAATGCTCAAGTATCCCAAATTATTAACTCAAAGGTCAGCATTTTCAAACTTGTATCTTAAAGGCAGACATACAACTCAAAGCTCAGTTTGAAGTTAGAACTAAGAATCTGTAAATGCCCTTCAGCTGATTCCCCACTCAAAATGTTCCAATTCTTGCCCATTGGTTCAGATATACTAAATTCAGATCTTAATATACTAAATACTTTTTCCAAAGCATCAGCCAACATGTGATTATATGAGATACCCAGCTTCCATTAAAAAACATACAAACAAATTTTTAAAGGTGCAGGCATGTGGAAGTCAGATCTTCATGAGCACCAGGTACTCAATTTCTAGTGATTCAATAAAAAATACATGTGTTATTTTTTTTTAAATTTTATTCTATGGTCACGTGTACTGTAACTAGAAATTCCCTGTGATTTAAGGTTACTTATGTGCTCCAGAATGAACTTGTGAGACTAGAAGACTGACTAAAGACCAACAAAGGCAAGCAGCATGGCTAAAATATAAGCAAGATGGCTAAAATTCAGTATTTGATTTGTATTCAGGAGCTCAAAACAGGTTGTAGGCACTTGAGCTCTCATTTTAATGACCCAGAATGAGTGCTTCTGTATATCTCATTTGAAACTTGATGCCCAGGTCTGTGTTTCTGGCCGAGAATGTTAAGTGCCAGTCTGAAAGATCTGTAATTCCCTGCAAACTCATTCTCCAAAAATCAGGCTTCTTAAATACACATGTGGCTTTTAAGGCATCTAAAATGACTGGTTCCCTGAAAAATATGTTTTCTATGCTTGTCTCCATTGAGACATGCCATCGACTCATCTGAAAGTTGTTGTGTGTTTTATGACTATAACTATATCTTTGTATATTGGGTTACCACAGCCACAACTGGTATTATACACTGACACCTTCAGGATTTCATTGCAAGTTGTTGGTTAGCCACCATTCCAAAGAGAGGGCATGTGTCAAAGCACTTTAAATCACCTTTAAGGACAATTGTCAAGGATAAGAATGAAGCAGCCTGCTTGTTTCTCTACAGCTGGAGCAAGTTCCGTTATCAGTTCTGCTGAAGACATGACCATGAATAGTACTGAGATATTTTTGTTACTTTATTATAGACAGAATGAATATATACTGCAACCACGAAGGACTAAGATTTAACCACTAAAGAATTAGGAACTCTTAAGTATTCCCTTTTGGCTGAAGATGGTATGTCTCTTATTTTGTAAACTTCAGGAAATTTTACTGAGGAAAAAAAGTTAATCTTTGCTTTATTTTAAATAACTGACATATAAGTGTTAAAGAAATAAAATTATAGTAGGTAAAACAAATCATATTGCTTTGTAGATGCATAAACACACCACAAAACCACACATTTGCCATTTTCTGTGTTCAGTTCACCATATAGGAGCATTCCAGAAAGTCCTATTCTGGACTTTCATTGTACTATGTTATAGCCTAGCTAGCCTATATGCCCTGTTAAATAGTTTGATATTGCTGGTTTGTCACTGTAAATCAAAGAGCTCAATGGAATGCTGCTGATAAGCGTTGGCAATAAAGCTTTTCTTTGGTTTCTTTAGAAAGGTTCTGTGTATGTATGGAGGTATTTGTGCCCCTAGCTAAACACTCAGAGAGTAACAGAATACTTCGGTTTGGAAAGGACCTCTGGAGACTGCCTAGCCAAACCCTTCTGCTCAAAGCAGGGTCAGCTAGATGAGGTTGTGCAGGGCTGTTTCCAGCCAAATTTGCTTATCTCCAAGGATGCAGACTTTACAATCTAACTTGGAACACTGTCTCCATTCCTCTACAATGACCACTTACCTTCTTTAACTCTTCCTGAATACTTCTGCCACTTTCTTCTGAAGACAAACTCTCCTGCTTTTCAGGGTCTGTCCTAGGGTCTGACCCTTGTTCTTCACCAGAAGAAGTTTCCTTGTCACTCATTTTAGCAGCAAGTTGAAATAACCTGGACTTAAGCTCCTCCTCCTTAAGGTCAAGCTTGATATTATGATGCTGATCCTCACTGCTTCTATCTGTTTCTGATAAATCATCAAAATCCTACAAAGAAATTAGAAAAACAGTATAATTACTGTATGGGCACAGAAAGAAAACCAAACAGCTTACTAGAAAAGCATAGGTATGATCACTCTGCAGGAAAGCTAGAAATAAAGCACACTACATGTGCTGATAAAAAAAAAATCATGTTTTTGCAGAGGAATGTCAAGAAACACACTCTTAGATTATATTTACCATTCCTGTTTACTTTTATATTATATAAAAAGGAGCCATCAAAATCATTATGTGTCTGTGTGCAGCTAATAAAATATGCCTAAATGGCATTTCCCATTTCCAGCATGGCACTGCCATCACTCTCAGGCACAGTTCAGATAAAGGAAATGAGGTGTGGGAATGAAGGAACTTATGACCTGGCAGATGTGTCGAGCTCTCAGCTAAAAGCTGCCCTCAAGTTCCCTGACTCCTTGGTCTGAAGCATTGTGTTTTTCTTAAAGACTACTGGAAACAAGCTTTGAAAAATCTTGTTTATTACACGATGCTGCATAAGATTTATAGCTTTCCTGGTGATTATTTACATAGGTGGATCCTCTACAGCAACAATTCTTTTCCATATGCCAACCTCCCTGAAGCAACAAATTCAATCTTTAGGAGTACCTTCTTTTCTTACTCTTGGATCCTTAAAGGTGAGAACTACTCAGAGGCTCCATTAGGAACAGTGGGTGTTACAGACTTGACCACAAACCCCCTACTTTGAGGGCTGAACAGAAGAAAAGCAAAATCTTTTTACCAGTCTGTTTAGCAGGGTGCCTGCCCAACATTTAATAATGTGGAAAGGAAGATATTTATGTGAGCCCTTGCAGAAAATCTGAAAATACCTTGATTGTTCCAAAAACTAACATCCAGATACATACAGATCCAGGGAATCAATTGGTGCCATGGACTCCTGTTCTCCCATTTGCACTACAGTCCATGGAGAGAGACAGACATCTCCCAGAGCAACCTCCTCCACCTACAGTGTTAACTGCCTTCTGGAAATGTTATTCTCTCCCTGCTGACTGCTAAAAGAAGGCTTGGAAGCACTAGAAGATTTGATTTAGTGCTTCAGTTTAGTCCATAAAGTAAGGTGGAATGAGGTGGTTTTAAAAGTGATTAATTCTTTGAAAGGGAGCATAACTGTGACAAAATCATCCAGAAGAAGGCTATGAAGAATGCAGCCTGGGATCAGAAGTGATAGACACATCTCAGTGGGACTAAGAAATCATTTGGAGCAATTCTTGGATAGGGATAGCCCTCCTGCTATGACAGGACCAGACACTGCTGAAGAGACTGTAAGTCATTGTGTAAATTTCCGTTTGCATCTGTCAGCAACATATAATCCTATCATCTGCAACCAAGAATAAAGGGCTACCACTTTATCTAAAAGCAGAGCTTCAGTGAGTGTCTGGCAGACTAACACAGCAAAAAAAAAATAAAATCAAATGTTTCTGTGCAAGCACAAGTCCTTTAGCAGACAATGAACTAGGAAATACAGCTTTCCTCATATACACAGTCCAAATCCTTCCATGTAAATTGTTGATAACTCAATGTAATCCCAGCAAACAACAACAGTCCCCAAATCAATCAATCAACCAATCAATCAATCAAAGTATTGGCTTGGAGGGTTCACAACTAAACCCATGCTATACTATAAACTCTTGAGAGAAAGCTTCATTCATATAAGAAACCAAGAATGGGAAATCACAATTTTTAGGAAAAGACACAATTTGTTTGGTTTGCAGAGCTTGTGTAATTTCAGGGCAGCTATTTTCCGTAAATGCAAGCCAAGCACTGTGGGGACCAACTGTCTGACATTGCTCACCCTGTACCTGGCTGCAGGGCAGAGGGGCTGTAATTAACAAGTGGGGTCTCCAGATGAAAGCAGCAAACTCCCAATGAGGGCATTTCCTTCACTTGAAGCAATTAATCCACTTGACTTTCCATCAGAAATATAAAAATTGCAGCTACACTAAGTAACGTCTCTTCTTAAAAAAGACAATGAAAGTCAATGTCATTATTACTACTAATAATTATTAAGATCATTTATAACAATGAAAGCAGAGACTGGTGATTTGAGTGGCAAAAGCAGACATCACTTGGACAGTATATCAAAAAAAGCCCTTTCTGAATTTCTCCTGCTCAGTACCTTTATCCCTTACCAGAATATTTGCAAACAGCACAAAGAAGATTCCCAGGCATATGAGTTATTTTTTATTCCAAGAACAAAGGAATTAAAAAAAACCTGAGTACACCAAAACAGGTGATTAGTCAACATTACTAGCTGTTGGCAAATCTTGAGTTTACTTTTTCTAAGAGCACTGTATTTTACAGCACTAATGTTCAGATGAAAATGGCATATTTGAGAAAGAGGTGGTATTGCTTCTTATCAGGAGGCATGAGGAAGAAAGATAAAGCTTGCCAGAACACCCCCACCTCCCACTGCTGATTCACACATTATTGCCAGCATGGTTTAATAATTTTTGCTCAGCTCCATTTGAGAATGCATTTGGTAAGCTGAAACACAGTTACCTGACTTAAATTCATTGTGTTGGCTTTTATGTGATTTTTTTCTTCATCTGCTTCATCAGAGAGTGCTTTGTTCTTCCCCCATGTCCTTGATCTCTCTTCTAAATCATAATGTACTTCTTCAGTCTCGCTGCTGTCCAAATACTCCAAGCTGGTTGTCTGTGGATTGAAATTTACATCCAGTTCTCCATGGAAATGTTTTTTTTCCATTCTGGGCATATCACTTTGAGTTCTGCTTTGTAACCAGAGAATGTTTCTAGGTCCTTTAGCTTCCTGGGAAGAGTTTACTGAAGATGTTTCTGAATCAGAGAACAGTGTCTCAGTATTAGTGTATAAGCCAGAGGAAGGGGAGGTCACTGCCTGGTACTGGTCATTGCCATAAACCCAGTCAGTACCATACTGGGAATTGGTATAACAGAAATCATCCGGTAACTGCCGAGGTCTCCGACGCAGCTTGTTCAAGGCCACATTCCAGTCATAGTCATCCTCGCTGTCGGAGCCCATCTCATCATAGGCAGACACAACACTGGACTCATTCTCCAAAGCTCTGAATACTTGACTCTTTGGTTTAGCGAGCATTCGAGGACGAGGCAAAGCGACATTCTGCAAAGCTACCCAGTTCCCATCAGTGCTTTGAAACACAGAAGGTGGATCTATGAAAGTGAAACAAGAACAATTGTGATCACAGCGCGAAAGGCTCATTTTACAGTCAACTGGCCACAAATTAGAGGGTTCAACAAAACTAATGAATAAATGCAACTGTTGCTGCTCCATGAACTCTCTTGTGTTGTGAGTCATGTTTCCATACTCTTTTTAATCAGAAGCCACTGCTTAAAGTCATGGTGATGGCTATTTAAAATGTGAGAGTACTTGGATCAAAGTTTTTTTCTGAAAGCTTTATTAGGAAAGGTTGAGGGAACATCAATACACAGACATGTATCAATCCTGTGTTTTGCAAATGTCTTCGATTCTGTATGCAGTTCTGGTCCTCTGTCTTGAAAAGAAAAGATGGAAAAAGGATCAGAGAAGAGCAATAAAGGCTGCACCATGTTCTCAAATGTGTTCCATTCAAGGAATGATTAAGTAAGCCAAATCTCTGGCATATGGAGGACAGAAAACTGAGAGGATACACATGAAAAGAGATGGGGGAACCTCTTTCAACCTAACTACTACAGGACATCAAGTGGACCTTGAGAAATTAAGGTTCAAAACAAATTAAAGAAAGAAGTGGGATGCAACAGATACTGAATCTATGCAGCTTCTTGCCTAAGGGTGTTATAGATGGTAGAAATAAATCTGAGATGGCTATGGCCATGGAAGAAAAAATCCACTGAGGTTTTTCTAAGAAAAGAAGCACAAATTCACCATTTGGCTCTTGAGTCATCATTTAAACGAGCATAAACTGTAATCAAAATGAATTGTGAACCACTATTTAGCTACATGACTAAAAAGCCCACTGATGCTACCACTCCAAACCCTTGGTTGAGAGTTCTTTCATTTTCTGTATCCTAATACAGAGCTGCTGACTACTGCATAGGTGAGATCCCATTTACATGTTAGCACAATTAGCTATTTACTAGAAGGTCAATAGACTCCACAATTTCACCACAAATGTGGTTCTTAGATGAAAGAAGAACAAATCCTCTGAGCAGAGCACCTGAAAGGAAACTGGGTCAGTCTGTCATTCTGGTATGGTTAAGCAACTGTTAAGTACCAAATTGCTCTAGAGTTGAATTCAATGGATTCAAGAGGGTTCTTAAATTTAACCATCCAATTAACTGCTTTACTGAAAATAGGTCTTCCACTAAAATTCCAGGGAGAATGTCACTTCTGACAGGGATCTGATTGAGCAGCTCACAGAGTAATGCTTACTGAGTTAAGTCAGATTTTAGTACTACTTTACTATCACTTTCTTTTTTGGGAGAGGACGCATAGTGATGCCTCTAATCTTCGATCTCCCAAGTTATCAACTGGCATTACAGATAAATAAATTGAATTTATGAGCAGCCCCCATCCTCACTCCCCACTAGACCCAAACACATATTTTGGCTGCTTCTGCGCTCCTCTGTGCAGCTATTGCCTGATGCTACTCTCTAGTGGCCTCATGAATCATCATCGTCATGGCTAGGCTTCGCGAACGAAGATCCAGGGAGGGCTCCACCCACACTCCTCATCAGCTCCTTTTCCAAGTGTGCTGATAAAAAGAGGATAGCAGATAGCACCCTCGAGCCTGCACAAGGGATTTTTTTAGGTGAGACACAGCATGCGCAGAGCTGGACCCACCCTTTAGTCCTAAGGTTCATCTACCAGGGCCTAGCAAGCTTGGACGCTGGCAGCCAAGTCCTTACGACGGAGGTTTAACCTCTTAGATGGAAGGCCTTCCAGGGCTAAACGAGCTCCATCTGCCCGGGTTTGGAATCAGAGTTGTCCCTCTCCTAGGATGACTGCCAGAAGGCTAATGAGCTCATCCTACCCATCCAAGGATTCTAGGAAAATGGGTATCACTCCCCACACTTTCCCGTGGGCAATGAGTTTAATGCTCCCTCTGCTGTCGGCACATTTATGGCACCAGGGGCCACAGGAGACCACAAGTGATTTTCAGACTGCGCCTGGGCGTCATGAATACTACAGCCAGAACAAGACAGGCAATGGAAATGGGACAGTCCATGAGCAGGAACCACCTTCTGCAATGACAGCCTGTACTTATGGCAACTTCAAGTAAGTAGGGAACTGCATTCTATCCCAGGGTGCTGATTCAGGAATGGGTCTCAGGAAGCTGCTCACCATCTATTCTCCATATTCACATCCATATCTAATGCATGGGAGAGAAAGGACAGATCCAGGGAAACTGCTGGTCTGTGAAGTTCCAACTCACATTGCTTCCTCAAACTTGTATAGAAGCAGCAATTAGTAGGACTGTACAGAACACTGCATTGGTGAATTCGTCAAGGTTGAAAACAAAGATGCATGGGGAATCCCAACTGTGAATTATTTCACTGTTTGGTTCACCATGTAACCTCATGGACCGTTAACTTGTGCAATAGAAGGGATACAATGGGCAGCTGCAAACTCCTTCAGCTAGAGAACAGAGAACCAAGTGACAAAGCAGGGCCTTTGGCCTCTTGTGTCTTTCAAGCTCTGAAATGTATTCAAATTAGATGCCTAATGTTTCCTAACAAAATTAGGAAATTCCTAACAGTTCAAAATTAACTCCCCAAAGGCCCAGTTGTTGGAAAATTCTTGGAAATTTTCTTTCTTGGAAAAAAAATAAGGTAAGATAGGCAATGACACAGTCTAAAGAAATCATGCCACTCAGCAGCACCAAACAGACATTTTTACATGTGACTCCTGCAAGCACAGGGGTCAGAAGAAATTTCCTGGAGAAGGTCCTTGCTTTAAGTCATATCTACTCCCTGTGTGAGTGAGAACTTAAAAAAAGAATCATATTTGTACTAGAAATATTTACTTGTTTCATTTAGCCTGTCCACACTTTTCCAGCTGGGTAATGCAGAAAGCTTGCGCTCCTTCTGTTTCCGGAATTGTCCTTTTTGCTGCTTCCAAAGAGCCTCGGTCACAGACGCTGCAGGATCTAGTCCTTTACTGGGCGTATCTTCACTAGCCAGGGAGAATGCAGACTGAGATCTCTGTGGGAATAAAAATCAAAAAGCCTAATTTAAAGATAGAAATATTTAACTATCAAACTCTTTACCATAATTAGATTGAATATTCAGTTGCCCACGGAAGTATAGGATCTGCTAGCACCCAGAAATAGAATTTAGTATGTTCCAAAGAATTGTTTCAGGGTTAGATTGTTTATTTCTGTGCATTTCTGATGCTATGTAGGGAGGTGGGCAATCGTTTATACTACAAAGGACCATATGGAAAGAAATAATTAAGGTGAAGTTGTTAGGAAAGTGCTCAATGAGGACTGATACTTAACTAATCAAACTCAAGCTAGCCAGAAAGTGATCTCCTTGTGGTGAGACATAGAATCATAGAATCATAGAATGGTTTGGGTTGGAAGGGACCTCTGGAGGTCATCTAGTCCAACCCCCCCGCAGTGGGCAGGGACATCCCCAACTAGAGCAGGTTGCCCAGAGCCCTGGCAAGCCTCGCCTTGAATGCCTCCAGGGATGGGGCCTCAACCACCTCCTTGGGCAACCTGGTCCAGTGTTCTACCACCCTTGTGGTGAGGAACTTCTTCCTAATGTCCAGTTTAAATCTACTCTTCTCCAATTTAAAACCATTGCCCCTTGTCCTTTCACTACAGGCCTTTGCAAACAGGCCCTCTGCAGCCTTCTTGGAAGTTCCCTTTTGGTACTGGAAAGTCACTAGTAGGTCCCCCTGAAGTCTTCTCTTCTCCAGGCTGAACAATCCCAGCTCCCTCAGCCTGTCCTCAGAGCAGAGGTGTTCCAGCCCCTGAGCATTCTCGTGGCCTCCTCTGCACCTGCTCCATCAGCTCCATGTCCTTTNACAGTCCACCCATCAAATCCATAGCTCTCTAACTTGGCCAGCAGAATGTTGTGGGGGACTGTGTCAAAGGCCTTGCACAAGTCCAGATAGATCATATCCACAGGTTGTCCCTTGTCCACTGAGGTAGTCACAGTATCGTAGAAAGCCACTAGGTTTGTCAGACAGGATCTGCCCTTAGTGAAGCCATGCTGACTGTCATGGTGATGATCTATTGTTGGTTCAACAGGCCATCTGGAAACAGTCTGTTCTCCAGAAACAGATGTGCAACTCAACTGATCGGAATGCACAATTCTTGTGTTTGATAGCACGCACATGACACAACATGCTGGCCAGTTTTATGCAGTCTTGCTAATGAAGTCAACATCACCTACAGTTGCACATCTCTTTGCTTTATTTCAAGTCAAAATGAAGCAAAATACTGTTGGAATTGATAATGAGCCCTGACCACTACTGAGGGGATTCAAAGGGCTTTCCTTTGAATCTACATAAATAGATCAGACATCTCAGTTTTGACTTAGGCACTGTGGTCAGTTACAGAAGTCACATTAAAATTCAGCCAGTTCAAAAAAACTGTGAAAGCTGGCAGTGTCCTGTTGATGTCAGAAAAACTCACTCTTACACATCAAATCACCAATGGAATTCTGGAAACAAGACTACAGCAGCTGAAGCCAAGTTTTAATTTCTATCTGACACTATTTTGCAGCAGCAGAACTATTTGGTTTAAATTAACAACTTTGCCTTTGATGACAATATGTGGCTAAGCAGCTTGAATTGCAAAAGAGATCACTTTAAATGACAGTTAGCCTTCTTTGTGTACCTGTTTGCCACTCAAACCCTTTGTTATTGTGTGATGGTCAGATTACAAATAATTAACTACAACTGTCCATCTCAAAAGGGATCTGTCAGAGCTCTGCTTTGCACTGGTGCAGATGAGGAAAAGGGTAACAACTTGCAGCTAATTTTATATCCATTCAATTCCCAGGACAGAACACAAACACTGCTGGGAGTCTGGCTGCTTTGAAAGCAGGACTTACACTACTTCTCTGGCTGCATTTCCTCCCATCTGAAATGCTCCTGTGTGGGAAATGTGTATCATGCGAGAAAATATAATTAATTGCAAATCTTCCTATATGCTTGGCTCAGCAGTGTGATTTCCTAAAAAATTCAGTAAAAAGGAACACAGCTAGGCACTTTAGTTCAGCTTCTGAACTCTTGAAGAAAAGCCAGAATTATTGCCTCATTCAAATTAATTTTCTTTAACTGCAATGTCCATGCAAAGACACAGGTCCTAATGTGATGCATTGGAGTGCTTCCTTCCAAATTCTGTGACATGAACTACTAACAATAAGCTCACAGTACTGGAAAATTTTACTACAGGGAATCTTTCAGATGAGTCACTTCCACAAATCAGCTATATTCAAGTGTATATTTAGGCAGTTTCCAACCTTAAACATGAACTTCAACTGATCTAAATCCTCCTTAACCCTGTGAAAGGGTTAACAATTTAACACAATACAGACAGGTACAAGAATTGTTTTTGCTATAGGAATTTGCTTGTTAACTTTGATTTCATCCTGCCAGGATATATGGACAACACAATCAATTCTGGCACAAATCTGCAGTGTGAACTACAAGTTTTAACTTCACTTCATTGTAAAGTTAGAACTAGTGAATTTCTCATTCTTACAATAAACTGGGTCCAGTTTGCATCTGCCACACCCTCCAATATCCTTAACTTTGGGCTGTCGCTGTTTTCACAGGACCAAGAATATTTCTGCAGGGCACACTCTTTTTTCCACGTATATGGCAAACAGAGAGGAAAAAGATGATGAAGAATCCAGGAGATAGAATACCTTACAGTTGAATCGCTAGCATCTATACTGCTAACAGCACTGCCTGAGCGATTTAAAGCTAGCTCAGGTGCGGCTGCACTAAAGGGAAGATAACATCTTTCAGGACTAGAAGATACACAGCAACTTGAAGGGTTTAAAAAGGAGAACATGAGCATGAAAGGTCTCATGAACAAAAATCACTGAACAACAAGGAAGCACAGAGAAGAAAGCAGACAGAGTCCCAGATGGTTTAGCAGCCTAAGGTGTCAAATAAGCTTATCTAAAACAAGTCGATTCTTTGAAATTGTGTGCTGAAACTTCAGTGCCAGGTCAGAGGGAAACTGCTCTCCACAGTTTCACAGAATCACAAAATCACCAAGACTGGAAAAGACCTCCAGGATCATCAAGTCCAGCCTATGACCCAATACACCACAACATCTAAACCATGCCACTCAGTGCCACATCCAATCTTTTCTTAAACAACTCCAGGGACGGTGACTCCACCACCTCCCTGGGTAGCCCATTCCAGAGCCCAATCACCCTCTGCATGAGGAAGTGCTTCCTAATGTTCAGTCTAACCCTCCCCTGTTGCAACTTCAAGCCATGGCCTCTTGTCCTGTCACTAGCTGCCATGGAGAAGAGCCCAACCCCTACCTGACTACAACTTCCCTTCAGGTAGTTGTAGAGGGCAATAAGGTCCCCCCTGAGTCTCCTCTTCTTCAGGCTGAATAGTCCCAGTTGCCTCAGCCTTTCCTCATATGGCTTCCCCTCCAGCCCCTTCACCAGTCTCGTTGCTCTCCTCTGGACCCTCTCCAGCACCTCAACATCCTTCTTGAAGTGAGGGGCCCAGAACTGGACACAGTACTCAAGGTGAGGCCTCACCAGTGCAGAGTACAGGGGGAGAATCACATCCCTAGTCCTGCTGGTCACACTATTCTTGATACAGGCCAAGATGCCATTGGCCTTCCGTGCTGCCTGAGCACACTGCTGGCTCATGTTCAGCCGGCTATCAACCAGTACTCCCAGGTCCCTCTCCGCTGAGCCACTCTCCAGCCACTCATCTCCCAGCCTGTAGCGCTGCATGGGGTTGTTGTGGCCAAAGTGTAAGACTCTGCACTTCGCCTGGTTGAAATTCATACCATTGGTCATTGCCCATTCACCTAGCCTGTCCAGGTCCCTCTGCAGAGCCTTCCTTCCTTCCAAGAGATGGACACTGCCTCCCAACTTGGTGTCATCCGCAAATTTACTGATGGTAGACTCGATCCCCTCATCCAGATCATCAATAAAGATGTTGAACAGGACTGGGCCCAGGACTGAACCCTGGGGGACACCACTGGTCACTGGACACCAGCTGGAAGTGGCACCATTCACAACCACTCTCTGTGCTCGATCATCCAGCCAGTTTTTAATCCAGCGAAGAGTGAACCTGTCCAAGCCATGAGCTACTAACTTTTTCATTAGGATGCTATGGGAGACTGTGTCAAAGGCCTTACTGAAGTCCAGGTAGACCACATCCACAGTCCTCCCTTGATCCACCAGGCAGGTCACCCAGTCATAGAATGAGATCAAGCTGGTTAGGCAGGACCTTCCCTTCATAAACCCGTGTTGACTAGGCCTGATGCCCTGGTTTTCTCGTACTTGTTGGTTGATTGTATTTAGGATGACCTGCTCCATAATCCTGCCAGGTACTGAGGTCAAGCTGACAGGTCTGTAGTTTTCTGGATTCTCCCTCTGGCCCTTCTTGTAGATGGGTGTCACATTGGCCAGCCTCCAGTCATCTGGGACTTCCCCACTTAGCCAGGACTGGTGATAAATGATGGAGAGTGGCTCAGCTAGCTCTTGTGCCAACTCTTTAAGCACCCTAGGATGGATCCCATCTGGACCCATAGACTTATTTGGATTTAAGCTACACAGTTTCTGCCAACTGACTCTGTGGAGAGCAGGAAATGGGAACTATGCAGGAACTACAGCTAATTCCCAGGAAAATCCCTCAAAATGCAGCAAGAGAAAAAGCTTTTGGTGCCTCCAAAACTTGTCTTGGGGCCATCCTCATCCTTTTTCAAAACTTGATGTGAATTTTTGAGAAAACCTGTCTTGGGCTGCTGTGCTAGAAGTACCACCTCTTCTCACTGAAGATGGTTCAGTGTCACAGAAGGCTTGAGGATAGAAAAGTAATGCCAAGATAAAATAAATTGGCTGCACCCTTGCATTCAGATCCTGAAAAAGGATGAAATGATGCTCCTGGATGAGGTTGTTGAACAAGCAGTCTACCACTTTTGTAGTTCTCTGTAGTTCTTGTATCTTGAGAGATTAAATGATCAAGAAGCAACAGCATTCTAATTCTGAGCAACCTAATGTAGTTGGATATGTCTCCGCTCACTGCAGGGGTGTTGGACTAGATGGCCTTTAAAAGGTCCCTTCCAAACCAAAGCATTCTATGATTGTAACAAGATCCAGTCAAGAAGAGTAAATAAAAATAGAGGATTAGGTTATTTCTCGTTCTGAAAGTTAGTTTTAGATAAGGATAGAAGGAGAGATTGTAGAGTTGTGTTTCTCTCAGACAAATATGTGTGGAAAGAAAGAATAAATATTCATCCCTGATAGCAGTTCAATCACTGGTTGCACTAGTAATGATACAGAAAAGAAGTCCCAATAGCCAAGACAGGTAGGACTATGACAGCAGCACATCCTGACATAAGAACAAATCAGTATATATTAGCATAAATTGGCCATTTTTTTCACTGCACAAAAGCAAATATTTGTCCATAAGTTTATCTCCAATCAATGCCCAGCCTTACTGATGACCCTATCTGAAAACCACAGGAAGCAAAACACAGAACATAAAGGACTGGACTGAGAAACCTACCTGGGGGCTGGTGCTTCGTGTAGTTTCCCTGTGCATGGATGTAGGGAAGCCTTGGAAGGAAGGCCAGCTGCCCTGACAGGCTTTTGGATCAGTTCACATTGCAACAAGGAGTATTTATCAGCAAAATGGAGCAGTTATGGCTCTGGACTTTTAACAGTTGCCTATTAATTTGGAGAGCAAGAAATTCTCAGAGCAGAACAATCAATCCAGTCTTTTTTCAGAAAGTATCCAAACAATATAGTAGCCTTAATATGATTTTTAAAAGGACACAAGAATGTAGGAGCTGTGGTCCTGATCAGGAGACTCAGGGAAGACCATCTCGCTCTCCACAGCTACCTGAAAGGAGCTTGTAGCAAGGTGAGTGACAGTCTGTTATCCCAAGTAACAAGTGATAGGACAAGAGCAGGACAAGTTGTGCCAGGGGAGGTATAGGCTGGACATTAGGAAAAATTTCTTCACCAGAAGAGCTGTCAAGCACTGGCCCAGGCTGTCCTGGGAAGTGGTGAAGTCACCCACCCCTGGAGGGATTTAAAAGACATGTAGATGTGGTGCTGAGGGATGTGGTTTAGTGGTGGACATGGCAGTACCAGGTTAATGGTTAGACATGATGATCTTAAAGGTCTCTTCCAACCAAAACAATTCTATGATTCTATAATTTATACAGACATGAGAGGTCATGAAGATCCCTCCCTCACAGCTAAAGCTATGGGTATCTTTTCTAAGCAGAAGTTCTGGTTTGTTTGCAAAACCCTCCCTGTCAGCTAGGTACTATTCTAAGTGTATTTATTTGTGATGAATTACGAGGCTGTCCTGCCTGTTTGAAGTCAGACACCATGGTATGGCAACTGTTAGTTTCTGCAATAAATTGGTAGATCAGCAGATGGCATTGCAACCCAACAGGTCATCTGCTATATTCACTGCACATACTCCTCAAAGGCACATGTTGCACACCGGATTGCTATGCAGTTACAGCACAGCTTGCGAAAGATAGCTACAGCACTGACAGGCATTTAGTTAGATGAGCTCCTCACCAAATCCTGCCTACTGGCATCTGCTATGAGATGTTTCTTTCAAAAAGATATTCCGGACACATTATTATTCTCTTTTCTTTTTTCTTTTATCCCTCCTCAGAGGATTTCTGCTGCATAGTTATAATGACTGAATGGAGACAACTCAGCCTTCATCTTGTGCTGGGCTAGCACTAAAAGAAGTCATTTTTGCATGTGCATTGCATGTTTCATTGTTGGTCTTCAAATAAAAGAAAGAAAAAGACAATGTGGTTTCTGAAGATTAAGTAAGGACTGAACAAAAACTAATCACATACAATGTCTCCTATTACTTAATAAATATTCCATCTTCTGTCTACAACAATTTACAAGTTAATGATTTTGAACACTGAATAACAACAAAACAAATAATCAAAAGCAAGAACAACTTTATATAAAACACACTTGTGAATATTGAGTCTAATGTTGATAATCTATGGATTCTTTACCTTGAATAACTCTCATATGTATGCATTTTGTTTAGAGAGACCATATAAAAATCTTGCTCAACATTCTTTCTCAAAAGATGAAAGACTATGGGTAATTCACAAAATCATAGAATGGTTTGGGTTGCATTTCGCATTCTAAAGAGAAGCCAAAGTGTTAATTTAAAACAGATCCCAAAAGCAACTGAGAGAATTCTACAAAGGATATTCTTTTCTCCTCACTTCCCTCCTATTTCTCTGCTCTGGTTTAACTAGTAAAACTGGAATTTATTCTGCACTTATTAAGAGCAGATCAAGGACTCTCCCAGCTTCAGGATGGACTGAGAACCTGGGTGCCACAAGAGTAATGCAGCTGCAGGGTCAATGGCAGAAGCCCTTGCAGGCACTGGGACCTCAATGGCCAGGCTGAGGACAGGGAGAAGACCTCTGGATCTGGGCAGCAGGGTGCTGTGCTGTGCAAACTCTAAACTGTGGAGCAGCTGCTAATCTGGGCTTTGAGGAACAGCCATGTCTATTCTGTCATGAATGCAATCAATGCACACACAGTCCCACTCACCTGAGCAAATCCAGTAGCAAACCCTAAGCATCCACATCAAAAGCATAATTTAGTATGTATAATTTAGCATACCAGGATGAAAATAGCATGAGCTTGTGAGTCATGTCCCTCTGCCACAGCCCATTCATCCCTGTTTATTGGGGTTATTTGGCCTGGAGAAGAAAAGGCTCTTGAAAGACCTTATTGGGGCCTTTCAGTACTTCAAGTGGATGTAAAAGAAGTACGGGGACAATCTTTTTAGCAGGGCCTCTTGCAACAGGACAAAGCACAATGGTTTTAAACTAAAAAAGGGGAGATTTATACTAGAGAGAAGAAAGGAATTTTTTACACTGAGGGTGGCAAAACACTGTCCCAAGTTGCCCAGAGAGGTGGTAGAAGCCCCATCCCTGAAAATATTGCAGGTCAGGTTGGAGAGGGCTCTGAGCAACCTNAGTCATGTCCCTCTGCCACAGCCCATTCATCCCTGTTTATTGGGGTTATTTGGCCTGGAGAAGAAAAGGCTCTTGAAAGACCTTATTGGGGCCTTTCAGTACTTCAAGTGGATGTAAAAGAAGTACGGGGACAATCTTTTTAGCAGGGCCTCTTGCAACAGGACAAAGCACAATGGTTTTAAACTAAAAAAGGGGAGATTTATACTAGAGAGAAGAAAGGAATTTTTTACACTGAGGGTGGCAAAACACTGTCCCAAGTTGCCCAGAGAGGTGGTAGAAGCCCCATCCCTGAAAATATTGCAGGTCAGGTTGGAGAGGGCTCTGAGCAACCTGATGTAGTTAGATATATCCCTGCTTACTGCAGGGGGGTTGGAGTGAACTTCAGAAAAGCAAAATTCAGTTCTCAGAGTTACTCAGCAGGATACCCTGGGAAATGGCCCTCAAGGACAAAAAAACAGAACAGAGCTGGCAGATCTNCCAATGCCCCAACGTGGGGACCAGGGCAGTGAAGTCCCTCCTGCTGTATGTGAAAATCACGTTCGTAAACTCCTGAGGAACCTGAACATACATAAGATATTAGGAAAAAGTTCCTCACCACGAGGGTGGTGGAACACTGGAACAGATTGCCCCGGGAGGTGGTTGAGTTCCCATCCCTAGAAGCATTCAAGGTGAGGCTTGCCAGGGCTCTGGGCAACCTGATCTAGTTGGGGATGTCCCTGTCCACTGCAGGGGGGTTGGACTAGATGACCTCCAGAGGTCCCTTCCAACCTAACTGATTCTATGATTCTATTGTATGATTCTCTGACTTTTAAAATGTCCATTCCAACTCAAATTGTTCTGTGATTCTTCATGGCCTGATCTAACCCCTGTTTAGAGTATCTCAGCCAACAGGCCAAATCCTTGAAGAGCAGGCTGGGAGAAAGCAAAGATGACTGACTCCTCTCCGCCTTAGAGCATCTATCCTTCCAGTGTCTACTCAAGGTTGTTCATTGTTTACTACTGACACAGACACAGCCTGGCTGACCTGGACAGTTTTCCACCCTTCCACTGGCCTCTCAGGCAGTCAATTCCCTTAAAAGTGTTGTTCCTTTAAAAGAAGTACAAAAATCATGCTCAGTTAATCAGGACTGGGTCCATTAGCAGTATGAATTGCATAGCCAGTAACATGTAGCGCTACATTTGGGTGTGCATTTATTTTGATTCCGTTTGGATTAGCTGACCTTGAAGGATCCAGAGATGGATTGCAAGGGAGAGAGGCAGGAGATAATTCCCCAACAAACCCACTGCTGCTGAGCATGCAGGTAGCTCTACACATCAGCACACAGAAGTATAATCCATAGTGTTTAAGGGACATGCTCTCTGCCAAATAATAACCAACCCACATGTGAAAATGCTCTTTCTTTGGCTGCAAGGGATTTGTAAGCTAATAATAAGGGATATTTAAATACTTGTTCCATAATATGAGTAGAAACATCCTTTTATTGTACTTATGGGGCTAATAATTTAGGAGCATGAGATGGTATAGTTCAATCAATGCAATGGATTCACATGAAAAAGTCTATAGATGTTTGTGGTAACTCAACTGTTAGGGGCTTTGACAGGAATAGAGGGTGGATGTACCAATGTAACTGTAATCTAAGGAATGCCTCTGTTCAGCTGTTACTGTTCCTCGCATGTTCCCCCATGGCCTGTTCTTTTCTCCTCATCCCAAGCTTGGAATATTTGATGACATATTTATAAAAAACAAACCAAAAAAACTCCACCAAAAAACAAACAGGGGAGATGCTTCCCAGTTGCATAACACCTTTCATTTACAGGTCCCCGAGAGCTCAGTTAGTATCCTGTGATGGCAGCATTACTGACAAGAAAACTGAGCAACTGCAAAGGCCAGATCCTTGGTTCTGGTGTAGGACAGTATGATTCTAAGCTGCTACTAGCACTGGAAGAGTGCACATATATAGAAGAGTAGAGGAAGGAGGTGAGCTGGTCTTTTCATCTCAAGTCTAATTGCAGCCTCACACAAAGTCACTTTTTTTTTCCCCCCAAGAGAATACTACTTATTAAACACAATAATCTTTTTTTTTCATTAATTTCTAGGTTGCTTAGTGCCCTTCACAACTTTTCATGTCCTGTTCTGACCCTCGTCTACAAAGTTGTGCTCAACACAGCACTTACCGATCAGAGAGAATCACCGTATCTCCTACTCAAACACCCATGTGACAGAGGAAGCCTCAAGTGTTCTGTGTTTATTTGCTTCTCACCGTGACAATATACACCCTGATTTAATCTAAAAATAGTCAGATCTCTCAGGCAGCCTAGTTCTGAGCAGCACCGGTTTTAAGTTAGATGTTAAAGCTTTGTGATACCCAGCAAAGTGTTAGGGTAGCATCTTTAAAACAAAATAAAGCTGAAAGAACCACATATGACCTAAAGGATTTGGAAAATAACATTGCAGAATGACCACCCTTCTCTCTTGTAGTCCCTTTCACACCTTAAAACCTATCTTGGCTTGCTGTCAGTAAGTGTAATTCAACTGAATTTAGGCTTGCATGGGCTTGATTATATATACCTAGCACCCAAAACTGTCTCTCTGGATGTTTGTCAAGTGCTTGAATAGTACTATGAAACCAAGAATCAGAGATCTTCTACTAAAGACACATCTCAAACTATATAAACAACTTTAAAAAGACAATGTTACACCTGCAAAGTCAGCAGATGACAGTAAGACTGGTAACCTGGAAAGTACTTAGAGAAATCTGGATCTTCTCATAATAAACATTAATAAAAAAAGACCCATTATTTTCTAAAGTTCCAAGAGCTTCTCCATCTCAAAGTGTACTGTTCTTTCCCATTCTGTGCCCAGAAGATGGTGCTGCAGTTGGCTTCTTCTAGAAGGAAACAACACCATAAATAAACCATCAGTATCCAGCTAATCAGCTTCTGGATAAATACATGTCTGTCTCATTCAAAGTAGGTCCCGGCAACACACTCTGTGCCAACTTCTGATCCCAGCTCATGTATAAAAGCTAAAAGCTCCATCTTCTCTATGACACAACACATTTATTAATCAGACATAAATACGATATTTCTGATATGGAGTCATTGATAGGTAAGAATTGGTGCCAGCTAGTATCAACTTCCTACAGTGTTATGCCTCTCTCAACTGAAACAGCTCTCCAGCTGTGTCATGACTGCTAAACAGGATTCCTCCTCAAAAAGGTTGCCTTCAAATACTTGTTTGAGACAAGCCTACAGAGGCACAAAGCAGCCACAAAACCTCCAGGAATTTCCAAAGCAGTACTGGACCTCTGGCTTGTGGAACCTTCCCTCACTTTAGAACAAATCAAAGGGGAAAAAAAAAGAAATAAAAAATAAATAACTGTTGGTACACTGTGGACCTTATAATTAGCTCCACCAGTAAATTTCTGCTTCCCCTGAGGTGCATCATAACATGTATTTAACAAAACCCTCCTTTTCCCTACATCCCTAACTGTTTAATAGACTATAAATTATGAATGAGCTTCTATTTATATGGGCAATCTTTTAGCTGTAAAATAAAGACCACTAATACAGCACTTAGAATACACCAGGATGCCTGCACTCCATCCATGTTTAAATGGGATACAATATGCCAGCTGGTCATTTGCTCTCACTGGCAGTGGTGTATTTGGGGCGAGAGGGACTTGGGGAGAAGAAGAGCATCTGTCCATTGCACTAAGCTCCCCCTGTCCCAACACTGTACAGCCTTTGCTTACTGGGAATAGGAAACAGATGGTGCCATCCATCTCTTTTTATGAGATAAGCAAACAAAATATTCAGCCTTGTATCACTATTTCTAGCATGGGCAAGGGATCTCAAAGAAATCTAAGAGAAAAAAAAAAAAAAGACAAGACAGCATCTATAGTTACTATCATACCATAGTACTCAAGTTAATCAGTAACATATTTCAGCAAGATGCTCTGTGTGTGTGTGTTCCTTAGTATGAAGATCAATAGATTTGGCTCCAGTCAAGCAGGTGTCACACAGCTGGTCTCCTAGCACCGTGCTGTCTCCAGTGTACACAGCTCAAGTTCTCTGCTTACAGCATTCACTTCATACTATAAAGAAGCAGTTTAACATATTTAATGATGATTTCAAAGCAAGGGATTTTGGATGATTAGTGAGGTAATGCAGGTCTTCAGAGCCCCCTGGAAGTTTCTGGTTGATATGGATGAGCTGCACACAGGTTGAAAGAAAAAGTGCTTGGAAGGTCGAACCAAATTGTTATATCTGCGATTATTACAGCTCCCTCTACACAGTAAGCAAGTGACTTTGGTGTCTAGTTACTAGGAAAAATCTCCTCTATTTAAAGCAATGCAAAGATAAACACATACATCCTTCAAAGGACAAAAGAAAACAATAAAACAAGACCAGCAAAGCAAACGACAGAAACTGAATTTATGGGAAGGGTGAGAGAATCCAGACCAGATCAGCATTCCTCCAGACAATGGGACCAAACTTCGACACATGTGGCAAAAGACTCTTGTAAAGAGGCAGAAAGTTCTTATAAAGCACTGTACACAACTGGATCTCTTGTACTGAATGATGGCTGCAGAACTTTTGAAGCTGTTCGTTGCAGCTTTTCTCACCTCAGTGTGACATTTCTACTACTTCAGTATTTCCAACCAAGTCTACTATTTCTCAAACCAAATTGGGACTCAGACTTGTTACTCCAGAACAGAACTTCAAAATGTGTTGATTTCAAGCTTAACTCGGCAAATGCAGAAGATCAATAGCCTTCTGGTGTAATAACTGAGGATTTGAACAGAGTATGCCCCTACATCCCAATCCTTAAACTCCAGAAAGAAAATTCAGTTGAGTGAGACATAAAATTAACTCGTCTCCTGGCTCTTACATTTCACAAGCAAGCTACTTAGGAGCTACAGAGCAAAGTGCTTAAATACACTCACCCTGACTTGTTATCACTTGGTTAAACAGGAGCAGCATAAAGCCTTCCATTTGGAAATAGATGGGGGACAAGAATGTGAGTCTGTATCTTGGCAATTCTGGCCCACAGTCTTATGACATGAATCTGCTTTCTTCTGGTAGTCTGTGCTAGCACTGGAACTCACCTGTCACTGTCTTCACTCTCCGACTGTGAAACAGCCTATCTTTGAATTGGTTAGGTTGGAAAAGACCTTTAAGATCATCCAAGTCCAACTCTAAATGTAATCCAAGCCTTTAGCTTTCATTTCCTTTCCCTTGCTGCTCTTCCTAAAATGTTACTAATGTATCTTGTCAGATTCTCTCCAGCTTTGTAGCAGGAGCTAAAGGCATTGTGCTGAAAAGTGAAAGAAGAAAATACTCTTTAGTGTAAGACATAAGTGGTGCTCTACAGTTCATTTTCCTTTGTGGTTGTTGGTAATGGTTGTTTTATTTAAGATGGATAAGGAGAAAAAGAATTACAGAAACCTAACATTGTATAAAAGAAAATACAACATTCACCAAAAATCCAAATAAAAGCTAAGTGAGCATAGAAAGTTTTAAGGAATAAACAGCAAGGCATTGAATCCTGCAGCATTCAAATCAAGAAGCAAGACTGCTCATATCACATATAGGTTTAATGCTTGTTCTCTGTAAGAGTTTATGCACCGTTTCAGGTAGTAAGTTGTCTATCTCAATTTTAGCAAAGCATTTGACAGAGTTGCCCACAGCATTCTCCTAAAGAAATTAACTGCTCTTGGCTTGGATGGGCATACACTTTGTTGGGTTAAAAACTGGATAGATGGCCAAGTCCAAAGAGTTGTGGTCAATGGAGTTAAATCCAGTTGGCAGCCAGTCACGAGTGGGGTCCCACAAGGCTCAGTACTGGGGCCACTCCTGTTTAACATCTTCATCAATGATTTGGACCAGGGGATAGAGTGCACCCTTAGTAAGTTTGCAGATGACACCAAGCTGGGTGGCAGTGTCGATCTGCTTGAGGGTAGGGAGGCTCTGCAGAGAGAGCTAGACAGGCTGGATCGCTGGGCCAAGTCCAATGACATGAAATTCAATAAGGCCAAATGCCAGGTGCTGCACCTTGGCCATAACAACCCCCAGCAGTGCTACAGGCTTGGGGAGGAGTGGCTGGAGAGCTGCCAGGCACAGAGGGACCTAGGGGTGCTGATTGACAGCCGGATGAACATGAGCCAGCAGTGTGCTCAAGTGGCCAAGAAGGCCAACGGCATCCTGGCCTGGATCAGGAACAGTGTTGTCAGCAGGAGCAGGAAGGTGATCATGTCCCTTTACTCAGCTTTGGTGAGGCCTCACCTCGAGTACTGCATCCAGTTTTGGGCCCCTCACTACAAGAGGGATATCGAGGTGCTGGAGCGGGTAGAGAGACAGGCTACCAAGCTGGTAAAGGGCTTAGAACATAAGCCTGATGAGGAAAGACTGCGGGATCTGGGACTGTTTAGCCTGGAAAGCGAAGGTTGAGGGGACACCTCATCGCTCTCTATAACTACCTGAAGGGAGGTTGTAGAGAGGCAGGGACTGGTCTGTTCACCGTAGTGGAGAGTGATAAGACAAGGGGAAATGGATGGAAATTGCACCAGGGGAGGTTAAGGCTAGACATTAGGTGGAATTTCTTTACTGAAAGGGTTGTCAGCCATTGGAACAGGCTGCCCAGGGAGGTGGCTGAGTCACCATGCCTGGAGGTGTTTAAGAGACGGGTAGATGTTGCGTTGGGGGGCATCATTTAGTAAGTCGATAGGACTAGGACAAAGGGTGGACTTGATGATCTTCAAGGTCTCTTCCAGCTGTAACTGCTCTGTGCTTCTATGATTCTATACTGATCCATGATTTCAATCAGAAATCAGCAAACCCCATCAATTAGTTGCGCTAAACCACTTACCCATAAGGTGTAGGATCCTCTGCGGCTCCCTGGAAAAGTCAGCATGCTCTGATCTGAGACAGCAACAGATGCTAGACCGCTGCTCCTGGATGGTGGCCATTCAATGTCAGCCTCAGCCTGCTCAGTTTTGCTTTTCTGCTTCTTTATAATCTGCAAGAAGGGGGACAGGAGGTGGTAGGGGGGAAAAAAAGTGCTTGGAAAATACTGACTGAGCCATATGGAGAAAAACTATGTTAACCGTGTCACGAGGCAAACTGCCGAGGAAGAACATTTGACTTTCCCTTTGCTTTTGCTGTATTTCATGCAAGGCTGATGCTGACAACTCTCATACATTTCTTATCATCTGAAGTCATACTGCTTGCAACAGCATAAGCATTGATACAAAAAAATCATAATCAATGCCTGTAGGAACATCTGAGATGAATTACATAAACATTGAAACCTGTTCCTACAGTAACGCTTCAAACAATGTTTTAGTAGCTTCTAAGCATCAACTATGTTCACAGACAAGAACTTTTGCAAAGTGTCCTAGTTTGAATCAAATTAAGGTATTCCAGGTCATATTCAGTCCTCAAGGCTTATGATATCAAGCATGGGCCTTGGGGTGTCTTGCATGAGGCCCAAGACCCCAGCAAAACAGGTGCTAAATTAAGCTAATTAGCAGCTAATTAACAAGAAGGCCCGATGGCACCATCAGGGCCCCGATAAGTAGGAAGGGGTAGAGTGGGGGGTGGGGATCCTATGCCCGGCATGGGGGTTGAGTACCCCCGCCCGGTGTGGTGACCAGGGGTGGCTGCTCAGCGTGGCTGCTGGAACCGGGGCCTCCGCCCAGTGTGGGGTTGGGTGTTTGCCCGTCTAGTGAGCCAGCTTCACGGACCAGTACCTACTTGCCCAGCCTGCCTGTGTCAGAGCTTGGCGGCTTGCCCGGGCATGCCCAGGCACGCCTGCCTGGCATGCTTGCCTCGCGTGGCTTCGCGGGATTTGGGGGCTTGCCTGCCCGGCTTGCCTGCCTTGTGGGGCCCGGGGAGTGGTAGGGTGTCGGGCGACTTGTGGGTGTCTTCGGACCCATGGGCGGGCATGTGGGGTAGTTTTGTATGAAGTCTTGTAAGCAAGTAGTCTGAGGGAAATTGTGTGGTATTTTGGTGGGTGGAGGCTAAGGCTAGGGTGATTAG
>VWZO01007135.1:28035-48145 GCA_013396975.1 Bucco capensis
GAAGAGGAGATACAAGGACTCCCTGAAACAACATCTCAGCCTTGACCATATTGATCACCTTAACTGGTCTACTCTGGCCTCCAATTGGGAGGTCTGGAGACACACTATTTTTAATGGAGCTGATGTTTTTGAGCAGGCACGCAGGATCACTCTTGAGAGAAAAGACAGCGTAGAAAGAATCGTGTCTTGCAGATTATAACTCCTAAGGAGTCCTTCTGCTGTGACCTTTGCAACCACTCTTGTCTATCTCTTATTGGCCTTTTCAGCCATCAGCGCGCTTGTAAAAAGCGTGGGTAGAGCCCTCCCTGGATCTTCGTTCGCGAAGCCTAGCCATGATGATGATGATATATAAGAAGAGGTCTGGGTCTCCCCCTGGCCAGAAGGTTGAGCACCTGAGCCCTGTGAAGATCAAAAGCCCAGTTCTGCTCCTCAGGACTCTCTCTGTTCTGCCTTCAATCCTGGAAGATTGAGCACCCTGAGCCTTGTGAAGCTCAGCAGCCCAGCTCTGTTCCTACAGGACTCTACCTATTCTGTCTTCCAAATCAATTCAAGAGTTCCTGAGTTCCAGGATCCAGCCTCCTAAGCCTGAGTCCCAGCTGCTGCTGAAGTCCTCCTGCTACAGCATCAGTGGTGACATAATTACCACCAAAGGGGGTTTGGTTTTGGCACTGGTTTTATGTGTGTGTGTATATACTCTTCATTTTCTTGTTGTTATTTTCATTAAAGTAGTTTAAATTTCATTTCCAGTTTGCAAGTCTTTCTTTATGTTAATTTCCCCTTTTCCTCCCTGGAGTGAGGATAAAGAGAATATCTGCCCCTGAGTTGGTGGTTGACCCCTTGACACAAAGAAACATAAAATACTAGATACGAGGGGAACTGAAGGGCTCCCATAAAACTGAGACATAGTTCTACTAAAAATATCGAGGTCTCAGGTGTCTAGGCACTAGTTTTGTTTTTGAAAATCCACATGCTCTTAAGAGAGGGAGATCATCTAGACTGTGTCCCTACACTGACAGATCATATCCTACCACATCTCATTTCTACAACTTTTCTGACTCCAAGTTAGAATAGCTATAGAATATTTTTCTATAGTATAAAAGATCTTGTTAGACAGCTTTTTAAAAAAAATGTTAGCATTTCAAGCTTGGCTGAGAATAGGTTCTGAACCATCAAAGACCCGATAAGCAGAATTAATCTTCTAACATCCCTATTCTAAAAGAACTCAGATTATTTTCCATTGAGCTTCTGCCCTTCTGGCTTTTCTTGATATACCTTATAAACAACAACACATTCCTCTTCTGGTACATGATCCATATACTGTTAAATGCCACATTCCATATCCAGATGTGCATCATGGCTTTTATCAGCAGTACCCTGACCAGCAGGACTGAGGTGGTTGAGTTCCCATCCCTGGAGGCATTCAAGGTGAGGCTTGCCAGGGCTCTGAGCAACCTGATCTAGTTGGGGATGTCCCTGCCCACTGAGGGGAGGTTTGACTAGATGACCTCCAGAGGTCCCTTCCAACCCAAACCATTCTATGATTCTTTGATTCTATTCTATGCTGGAGTGTACCCAAAGAAGAGCAACAAAGCTGGTGAGGAGTTTAGAGCACAAGTCTTATGAGGAGTGGCTGAGGAAACTGGGTGTATTTAGCCTGAAGAAAAGGAGGTTCACTGGAGACCTTCTCACTCTCTGCAACTACCTGAAAGGAGTTTACAGTGAGGTGGGGGTCATTCTCTTCTCCCAAGTAACAAGTGATAGGAGAAGAGGAAATGGCCTCAAGTTGCGCCAGGGGAAGTTTAAGTTGGACATTACGAAAAGGTTTCTTCCCTGGAAGGGTTGTCAAACACTGGAACAAGCTGTCCAGGGAAGTGGTGGAGCCATCATCCCTGCAGGTGTTTAAAAGATGTGCAGATGCAGCACTTAGTGACATGGTTTAGTGGTACACTTGGCAGTGTTAGGTTTAGAGCTGGACTTGATGATTTTAAAAGTCTTTTCCAACCTAAATGCATCTACAATTTTATGTGGCAATTAGCTCAGTTCACATGGAGGGAGATTAATTTAGCAGAGTGGTGACTTTACTGGTAACAGGAGCTCAGCACCACTCTGTTCATGCTCCTCTTGCCTTGCTCCAAACTGTCCAGAAAAACTCAAGGGGTATTTGTTCCCATCAGGCCTCCATTTCTGTGCTGCATCAGTGTCAACTGTGAGCTTCACAGGGAAAAGGACAAGCTTTCCAGAAAAAAAACATACAAATCAGACACACGGATTCTTTGGGTGTCTCTCTCTCTCAGCATCATTAACTATTCTATTTTAATGATTGATGCTTTCTTTCTGCATGTTGCAGATGCAGGGTTCAGTAGAGGGTATGGTCATGAGCCAGGCTTCATTATGTTGGAAAACTGTTTGCCTTTTGGGAAGTGAAGTACAGATGTAACATTCCACCAAGCATGGGCCCTCTCTTCCAAGTAAGGACATCACAGACCTGAGTGAGTGGTACCTCTGAGCTCTGAGGGCACAGGCTATCAGTTTAGGCACTAGATTGAGCTTATTTATAAATGGATCTCTCTCTGAGACTGAGCTGATTAAGCCTGTACTGCGATAGTTGAAGTTGCAACTTGTTTACTTTCTGTGTGCCATTCTTTATTCTACTAGCAGAGTTAAAGCTCATCAGACTAAAGGATTGTGTTTTGGGTATTAAACAAGACAGAAAAAACACATGCCATACCTTCTGCACAATGGTTGTGGCCAGCTCTTCTATGAGGTCCTCCTTGTGTTCCTGCAAGTAACAAGCCTCGTTCTGCTTGTCCTGCATGAAAATGGATAGCTGTAGTTGCTAAAATCACATACAATCAGCCTTTCCACGGAAATGGTATAGATCAGGAAATGGGAAATATGCCCTATTGGCACTGGGGAAGAGATTACAGGTACTTACATTACATGATACCTTCTGAAATGCAACATGCATCTTGGATACAAGTTTATAACACCCCCACACTCAACTCTTCAGGTATGGTATGAGATAGTCACTACTTCTCTGTGTTTTCTTTTTGTAACTACTTGGGTTTGTACCACTACCCAAACTAAATGGAATATAATTGGAATATAATTCTATTTCAATTAATACCTTTGTTTTTTTAAGGAAAAAATAAGTGTTACCAGGCTGTCACTGTAGGACTCTGCCTTAGAAATAGCTTCTTCCACTGCTTCCTCTGCAACACGTAAAGCCACAGCAAGGGTATCCATCATGCTGTGTCCTAGGTGAAGAAAAAGATAAAACCACTGTGCTCTTTATATATGTAAGTTTTGCACAATGAGCTCCAAAATTCAGACTAGTATTCTGGACTAATATTCAAATCTTAGGCTGTTCATGACAAAGTTCATCCTCAATTCATAATTGTGCACAGCAAACCAAACACCTAAAGACAAAGAAATCTATGTCAATCTCTGTGTTGCTTCTTAAATGTAAATATTAAATACAACAAAACAGTATTCTTATGTTGTTTACTTAAGAATCCAGCAAAATATTTAGGTGGAAATCCTAGGAAGAAAATTTGTAAACCTCCTATATATACCAACAGAATATAGGAAAGAGAATGAAAACAAAATATGAGTATAGGAAAGGAAATGGGAGAGAAGTAACAAAACCTGGACATGAAGAAAATTGCACTAGCATGAGCTTGTTTTAGCCGTAAAACTGAAGCAAGATATCTCCGCAGCATGGTACACAAAGGGGTTTTAGCATCTTACTAAATGTTTCAGCAAAAAGACTGTTAGATCTGTGAACAAGACTTACTAGCACTCTAGGCTATTTGTCCAGTAATTCAAGTGTAAGGACTGTTTTTAATCAAACAAGTTTTTATAGCAGCATACCTTCTGTCTGCTGGTAAAATGTAGAGTCACTGCCACAAAGGCTTCCTTCATTTTCAAAACTTCCTTCAGAAAAACCTCCTTCTGCTCAAAAAACGACAGTACTCTGTATTAGTGTAAGTACCACCCATTAATGGCAGAGGCATGATTAGATTACAATATTCACTCAAGATATGGATAGCTGTAAAATTCTTCCTTCCTGTTGTATAAACCATGACAGCAGCAGCTTTTGACCAAAACATGACTGCTTTTATACCAAAGACCTCTCAATCCTTTTTGGATTGAGAAAACTATTTTCACAGTAAAAGCAACAAAGAAGAAGAAGCCACTAGGTATAAAACTGACATGGCAGAAGTTAAACAGAGGAGATTTGCCCTTAATATGATGTTTGGGGTGGAAATAGATTCTACACTTTCAAGGGCAATGCTGTATACATAAGTCAAACCCCAGACACGTATACTAGTATTTATCTTCAATGCGAACAAAAGGTTTACCTAAGAGTCACAGAAAGTTAAAAAAGATATTTTCTCAAAGGCCTTGCTTAGAAAGGTCTCATAGAGTGCATGTGCCACTACAACTCATCATTACAGTGTTCACACTCCCATTCAAGGACAAATTCAGTGAGACTATGGCTTAAACAAAGGCAACACATCATATTAAATTTCTAAGGGATCTATTCCCACAGTTCCCAACTCCATTGTCCCACTTCTGCCTTCAGTGACACAGATTTTCTTGTCTTCATACATACTTGTTCTCAACTGTTAAGGAACCTTCTCTAGAAAAATGAATTTGCTACAGAGAAAGCAAAAAGACTAATAAAGGAAAATTTGATGCATAGATTGCTTCTCCCTGAAAGATTTTATGCACTGTAACAGCATAGATAATGGAGAGCTGTGTCTCTTCGTTTAAAAGAGTGATGCCAATATTTAATTGGCACCTTTTAAGCATTTATAAACAACTGTGCAAAAATAAAATGTGGCCAGTTTCAGATCCTTAAGCATGCAAAACTTGAAGTGAGGACAAGCTAAGTTTTGGTCAACTTGGATACTGAATGTATCCTATGTTAATCAAATTTTGCTTCCAAAATCACAGAAATGTGCTCTAAGGCCAAAGTTGAATGACAATTATTTTCTCATTCATTGACTACTCAGAACTGTGACAAATTCCAGAACATGAGCCAGAATACAAACTACAGTTTACAGACTGAAGATAACAGTTCTTCTGTATCAGTGGCATAATTAAGATTCAATATTCTTCGAATCCTTAAACAGCATTCTAGACCCTTCATCTCTTTTTTCTCTCCACTGATGTTATTTTTTTTGCTAAAAAAAAAACCCTTAAAAAATTTTGTTTTGAAATAATCTCAGAATTTCCATTGTCTCAGCTTGTGTGTTAAAGCAGAGAAGCTAATAAAAAAACCCAACAAAACAGGTGTTCATACCTATTACATCTGGACAAACTCCACTCTCCAGTCTGTGCTTCTTGTACAAATTCTTCAGGACTTTGGCACTTCCAAAACACTTAAAGCGGCTTTTGACATTATTATAGTACCAATCCAGAGACTGGGTCCTTAGGAGCCTACAACAGAAAAATAAACTACATATTTGGAATGTTCCTACAACAAATCAGTGTAAGCAGTTTACCAGCCTTTTACGCAAAAAAGGACCTTTAGGCTGCAGAGTATAAATGTATTGAGTTCCGAATAATTCTTTACTGTTTGTATTTTGCAAGGGTCCAGTATACTGAGGAAAAAAACCCCACAGGTACTTCATCAGCAAGTATCTGCTTCACTCAAAGTTTTTTTTTTTGTTTTACTACTATCAGAAGAGGTGCTCTCCCATTTTTACATTAGAATACCACACTACAGCCTTTTGAAAAATATAAACAAATCTTCCAGCAGCACAGGAAGGCTTTCAAAACAGCCTTTATTTACACAGATTTGCAGATCATTTTGCAGCCCATTAATGTTTAAATCATAGAATCGTTCAGGCTGGAAGAGACTTTTAAGATCATCAAGTCCAACTGTTAACCCAGCACTACCAAGTCCACCACTAAACCATGTCCCTCAGCAGCACTTCTACATGTATTTTAGATCCTTCCAAGGCTGGTGATTCCACCACTGCCCTGGGCAGCCTGTTAATGTACCACAAAGTAACATTTGCTTAAGAATGGATGACTCCTTTTATCTGAGGAAACCAATAGGGTAGATAAAGCCTAAGGAAAGGACCTCAAAGCAGAATGAGCAAAGAATGGTAGGCAGACAACCTTTTTATGGGGCAAGGCTTCATCACTGTGGCTGGGTTTCTTACTTTCAACAGTAAGCATCACTGATGTCGATAATTAATCCTAATGGATTTGTTCCCAGAGGTCGTATACTTTTATAAAGCCATGAAATACTGTCAAGCTCTGTGCTCCTTTTCATGTGGCAATGGGCTTTTGATTCACCTGGTACTTCAGCAGTGGGTGGAGAGAACCTGTTCTGCATTCCCAGGCAACACAACCACAGGGTATTCCCACAGTGGACCTGTATGTTTCATTACATTACACATGTCTGGTGTCAACATATGAACCTCTAAAGAAAAGATGTTAGCATCAGGAGTGCTGAACTCAGCATTTCCAGACTTGAACACGGTCATATGACTTAATTCCATTTATTTTAAACCTGGGATCATGGGTGAGAAACAAAATAAAACAAAAGCCCCACTGTAAGCTTTAGGTTTTCCTTCAAGGATTATGGACTTTTCTTTACAAAGTGCAAAGCAAGTGTCAATCCACAATTTTTATTTAACACGCAACATTTCATAAGCAAATACAATCTCACCAAATGACAGACTAGCAATATTCTTACTTGGCACTGAACCTCAAAAGATACTCAATAGCAAACAAATACACTGAGCCTGGCATTTCAACTAAGTGCTTCCTATGTGGCTATGGATTGTTTGAGTTTCAGCATGTTGCTAAGAAGGGATACCCACTTCACCTAGAGCAGAACATTGTGATATAGTCCACTTCTCTGTCAACACTATGAAGTCCTTAGTAGCAAACATCAGCAGTGAGAAATTTAAAAAACAAAATAAAACAAAGAAGAAGCCTAACATAGCCAAACTATGAATGTGTAAAATTATATTAGTTGCTCTACTGAAGATAAACAAGAAAAAGCACATAATGGAACAGAAATCTTCTTTTTCTGCATGCTCTGTCAGCAAGTAGATGCAGGAGAGATGCTTGTAGATAATCTAAGAATATTAGCCTTTTACTATATATTTGCACACTGATATCCCAAGTCTAACTCTGGTTCCAAGGAAGCTGATTAGTTCCAATATTCACCATTCTGCAAATAACACTAACATGTGACAAAGGCAAAATTCATTTTCCAGATATGGAACATGTCATTACACATAGTGTGCAGATGACTGACATCTGATGAAGCCCAAGTGGCTGGAGATAGAGCATGAGCAATGGGAAGCATATCTAGGTCTGTCCATGAACGATAAGATTTCTGAATACCTGTAATGATGCCATCAAGAAATTTGTTATTGTAGAATCATAGACTGGTTTGGGTTGGAAGGGTCCTTTAAAGGTCATTTAGTCCAACCCTTCTGTAGTGAACAGGGACATGTTCAACTAGATCAGGTTGCTCAGAGCTCTGTCCAATCTGACCTTCAATGATTCCAGGGATGGGGCTTCTACCACCTCTCTGGGCAACCTGGGCTAGAGTTCCACCACCCTCAGTGTAAAAAATGTCTTACTGCTATCTAGTCTAAATCTCCTCTCTTTAGTTTAAAACCATCAGCCCTTGGCCTATTGCAACAGGCCCTGCTAAAAAGATTGTCCCCATCTTTTCTGAAAGGCTACAATAAGGTCTCCTCAGAGCCTTCTCTTCTCCAGGCTGAACAACCCCAAACCTCTCAGTCTTTCTTCATAACATCATTGTCACTGCTTTCTGTTGACTCTCAGAGCTACCCATCCTCTCAGTTTCTCCCATTATTAATTCACAGCAGTCCTTGTGTTTAGGGTCTCTACTTGATTTGTCCTATCACTGCTTTATCTTCCTTCCTTCAGATCCTTTTCTATAACAGAAGCTACCCAAAGAACCTCTTTCCATTAAGATTTCTGATATTCCACTTGTCCATTGACTGCTTAGACTGTAAGAATATCTGTCCAAGTCCTGACCCACTGACCAGGGCTTGGCTGCTGTCACACTGATGCATCTGTGAATGGAGGCAAATTCTTCTTCTGAATCTGCAATTCTGTGGTGTTTTGAGAACCTGTCTTCCTTGTGGGCAGGAAACATTTGCTTTCATGGAAACTGCATCAGAAAGGAACACACACTATGTCTTCAGCTTAATGAGTTTGGTTCCCTTTTGTTCACAGAGTTTCTACTGGTGCTGAAGGCTTCAGTCCACAGCACAGAATCACAACTGTTACGATGGGTTGAACTAAGTCACATGACCAAGTTGGAAGTGGCTTAGCAGGAGGTATTGTCCAGGAAGGATATTCTTCTGCCCAGTGAACAGTGTTCTCCATTCTGTCCACAACATAGTATCACAGCACTATCACTGCTGGTGGACTCATGGCACTGTGAGTTTTCAAATATATTGCTTTAGGGCTTTCAATATCCCTATCGACTACCTTAGCACATTTACCAAGCAACCTCAGCTCCACTAGCTCAAAGCATTTAACTTGTCATCTTCTTGGAAACCAAGTAGACCCAGTTTGCAGAATCACAGAATGGTAGGGGTTGAAAGGGACCTCTGGAGATCATCTAATCCAACCTGTTGCTAAAGCAGGTTCACCTAGATCAGGTTGCCCAGGATCATGTACAAGTGGGCTTTGAAATTCTCCAGAGAAAGATACTCCACAAACTCTCTGGACAGCCCATTCCAGTACTCTGTCATCCTCACAGAAAAGAAGTATTTCCTTATGTTCAGAAGGAAAAGGGATACGCCTTAGCACAGCGCAGTTGCTGTGGACGCAATCTCACTGAGAACACCAGATACGCCATACTGATATTGAATCTGAGCCACACAATGCTGTGAGTCACACATGCATTGAAGTCTTGCTGAGACTTGCAGCCTAGAAACTGCCAGCTCTTTTTAAAGAAAGCTCCTGTTGAACTAAGTCAAGGGTTCACTCTGTCACTCTGCCATTTCTTTAAGCTGACAAACATGGTGCTCAGGGATATGGTTTAGTGGTGACTTGCCAAGTGCAGGATTAAACTTTGGACTCAATGATCTTAAAGGTCTTTTCCAACCTAAACGATTCTATGATTCTATGGGTACCACCCTCAGAAATAAGGTTTAAAGTGTATCTCTTCACTAGTTGGCAGATACACCAATAGGCTAAAATGTCACTTTTGTGGAAGACCTCAGGCACTCAGCTGTTACACTCTCTTACTGATCAGCAAATAACTCTCTCAGATAAGAAAACCATGAAGCCTGTCAATCACAGCCCTTGTGGTCATACCCATACCACTTCCATCTGACATACACAGACAGCCCATCTCTCTTCACTTCACTTCTGCTTTTACTTCTAGGTGGGTGCGTAACAAGCCCCAGGTATTCTTGCAGCCACTGCAGACCATTCAGTGACCAAAACCAGTCTGTAGCTCTGATCACCAGTGGTGTAAGGACTTTTCCTCCTCTTTTCTCCGCCCTTCTAGGTGTTTCATTCAATGTCTGGTAATCACTTCCCCACCACACTGCCATGTATTTCCCTCTGAAGCCTTTCACTAAAACATATATCTTTACACAGTGGATTAATACTACCTGTCAACTCAGATGAAAACTAAATAAGCAGCCACTTGATATTTGAAACCAAATCAAAATAAGTCCAAATCCCAATGATTTGGACTTATCCAGTAAAAGCTGGAACACTTGGATATTGCTAAAATGGAATATTCCACATTTTCACTTCAAAATCCTTTTATGAGGGTATTTTAAATTACAGGATACACTCATGACATTTGTATATGACCTATAGGACTGATTTTACAGCATTAAAATCCTAAATATACAAAAAAAATACTGTGACTGAAACAAATCTTCCCCCTTAAGTAAAAGGAAATATGTCATTTTATCTGAATGATTTTTCCCCCCAGAAAATTCATTTTATGTAAAATTTTGGTGGATTTGTTTGTTTTATCAGTAAAATACATTTTCAGTATCTCAATATTTTTCAAATGAAAGAAATGCCATATTCTGGTCACCTGATACTAGATACTTTTTCAAGAAAATCATAAAAGTTAAGCAATATTGCACCATTATAAATTTATGACACTCACATGTACACAACATGCTGAAGCAAAACACAAATGAACATGAATCAAAGCAAGTTATAGCTACACTGAACATAGATATATTGTCTTTTACTGTCATATTTGTTTCTACTTGCTGGAATACATCAATGCATTTTTCATTAAAGTTTTCTGAAAGAAGACAGGCAAAAAAGAATGAAAATCCACACTGATAGGACTTCAAAATGAATACATCCCACTGCTATTCTTAAGAAACAACAACAGCAAGAGATACTCATAAATTTATTTCCTGCTGTGCTATCAGTATGATTTTATCCTTTGCACCTATCCAACGAAGTGAAGGAAAATTAAGACAGAAAGCTCATGTAAATCAACTTCAGAATGCAGAAACCAACATCAAAATGCTCTCAGGAAGATTTGGTCATTGAACTTTGCATTCATGTTAATGAAATGGAATTATTTACAGTCAAAATACAACTGAATAGAAATGGCTATGAATAAATGCACTGTTCACCGACATAAGAAGTATTTTCCATTACCACAGCAGCTACCAAATGAAACAACAGAACATAAAGCCACTTGGATTAGTTATTCACATTACCTAAGTGAAGGCTTTTCTTTCTGCAAACTTCATTTCTAATCCACAGATTCTTGAAAAACAGCTGAACAACAAAAAACCCCTTAAAGTCGAGGAAGTATAAAAAATTTCACAGAAGAGATAAAAACTCTGTGCCATCAGAAAAAAATACCAGAGGATAAACCATGCTAATTCATTCTGTAATCCTAATTAGAAAAATATGCAGAACTTTGAATACAGATCTCAAGAACAGCAAAAATACAACAATCCTCTGCTTTAAGGTCTGTTTCTCTTCATATAGTGGGAGAAAGCAGTGAACAAAGAGCTGTGAAGCACCAGCAAAGATGAGAAGATTCATTACCATGTACCATCGGAGAGAAAGTTTGGCTCATCTCAATGTTATTTAAAAAGGAAAGGTAGGGAGAAAGAAAAAGAAGTCAAAAAGCCAAAAGCTGGGGAGCAAAGAGATGTGATTTCAGTTCCAATCTCCTGTCCTGGTTACCTCTCCAGCTTCTGCTGAAGCAGGCTGTGCCGTGTTCTTCTAGGAGCTGTACACACAGAGACCATCACTGTCCAAGATGACACAGATTTGTAGCTTTGCAACTCCACCAGCTCCAGAACAGCTTAAGAAACACATTGTTCAGCTGGAAGCACTGCCATGCTATCCAGCGTGAGCAAGACACCTCCAAATCCAAGCTCAGTGCAGATTCCTAGCTGGGAGGTGTCAGGAATGTATTTCCTTGCCACTCATTCACCCACCCGTCATGGGAGGAGGAGTGAGATGGAGTGATGCTGCACTAACTACCCAGACACAGCTCAGAATGTTCATCCAGCAGTTCAAGCAAGGCGATTCCCTTGAATTACAGTGGCAAATGGTGAAAGTGAAGAGCTGGCCACACTTAGGTAGTCAGCTCAGTCAGTCACTGCACCTCAGTAGCTCTTCCCAGCATGGACCAAGAGCAAATAAGAACTAACGAAGGGTATGTGATGTTATGCAATAAGACTCTCTGCTGCTGTGGGCAAGTGAGTATCCTGAGCATCTCTAGTGTGCCTCCCAAGTTCCTTACCAATCTATTGCTGCTTTTGCAGAAAATCAGCCTTAGAATCATAGAATGGTTTGGGTTGGAAGTGACCTTTAAAGGTCTAGTCCAACCCCTCTGTATGTTGTGCTGCTTATGTGTAGAGCTCTCTCTGATTTAAGCTTTTAAAACATATAGGGAATGCTATTTTTCCCTTATTTTTTATTTTTTCTTCTTTATTTTTAATAATTTTTTTCTTTTTTTTTTTCAAACCAACTTCAGAGCCACTGCATTTAAAATAGTAGGGTTTTCCCTGCTGCACAGGAAATACTCTTAGTTGGAAGCTTTATTGTGCAAGCTGTCCAGCAGTCTGACAAAAGCTAAATTCCAGCTTATGGCTGCAAAACCGTAGGAGAAATTCCAAAGCCTTTAGAAATTATATAAATGAGACTTTAATCCCAGCTGGCCTCACTAACAGGGGCTCTACATCTGGGCACACAGTCCTTTTCATATGGATTTTCAGCTGTTTGAATAATGAAAAATAGAAAAAAAATCCTCAAACCTCTATTTTTGTAAATACTTGCAACACAATAATAAAAATCCAAACGGTCCTGTAAGCACAGATTTGCCAGAGAAACACAGAGAAATGCAGCTGTTTCTCTATTGGGTTCTGCTCGGAGCCCTTGGGTAAAACTGATTTGCTGTCCAGAGGAGGATTCACTTCTCTAGCAAACAGAAAGCCTCAAAGGCACACAGTCCTCCTGTCTTCTCCAGGACATTCTCCTCTGTACATGGAGGGGGGTGTCCTATAGGGCCAGCCTGTTTTGAAAAAATGTGTGCGTGGATGATAGCAGCAAGTTTGATCAACAGTAATCAAGACGAATGGAAAGAACCAGAATAAATCACATATAAGGGGGAGGAGTGAGAACAGGGAGAACTCCAAAGCTACTTGGTCATGCACATGGAGACACAAGCTGATAGTGAGCAACGGGTCTCTGCTGTGGTCCCCACACAGAGGAGGAATGCCTGAGCAGAGATGCATCCTGTTACTGCAATAGGACCTTCTCTGCCACTGTCAGGAGGAACTACAAGAGTGTTTGTCTGCAGCGGGTCTGCATCAAGCATATTTCAGAGTAGGGCTAGTAAACATGGAATGCAACACAGAATATATAACAAACAAATCCCCTTCACAATCTGTATAATGATTACCTGTCTTAACCAGTCCCAATCCCAGGTCCATCCAGCAAACATCACAGCCCTTCTCAGCTATGGCCACAAGGCTCATTTGAGGAGAGTCCCTGAGAGAAATGGAAACCAGCACTCTCAAAATCTTTACACGTGAAGAACTGTGTGTGAGATAAAAGGGTCGACTAAGGCAGTGTGAGAACACATGCAATCCTCTTCCAAATCCACTAGACGAGCAACATATCTGAACTTGGAAATCGCCTGTAGCCAAGGATTTTGCAAATTGTTTTGTTAAGATATAGAGCAAGAATTATAAATGGCTGAATACATGATGACAGATGAAAATCTTAAAAAGCGATCATTGGCATTAAGCCTATTTGGCATTGCTTCTACTATAACAGCTACACTGCTTGGCTCAGAAATGTAACAGAACAAGAAAACTTTCAGGTTTTATGACCAGTGAGCTACAAACATGAATCTGTTAGAGCAGATCCAGAAAAGGCCACAAAAATGATCAGAGTTGGGTTGGCTCAGTCTGGAGAAGAGAAGGCTCCAAAGAGAGTTACTGCAGCCTTTTAGTACTAAAAGGGGCCTTTAAAGGTCATCTAGTCTAACTTGCCCTGCTGTGAGCAGGGGCATTTTCAACTAAAATCAGGTTTCTCAGAGCCCAGTCCAATCTGACCCTGAATGTTTCCAGGGATGGGGCTGTGTTTCACCACCCTTGGTATAAAAGATTTTTTACTTCTATCTAGTCTAAGTCTCCTTCTTTAGTTTAAAAATATCACCCCCTGGCTTATCACAACAGGCCTTACTAAAAAGATTGTCCCTATCTTTCCTGTAGGTCCATTTTAAGTACTGAAAGGCTACAATAAGGTCTCCTCTGAGCCGTCTCTTCTCCAAGTTGAACCACCCTAACTCTCTCAGCCTGTCCTCATAGAGGTGTTACAGCCCTCTGATCATTTCTGTTGCCTCCTCTGGACATACTTTTCTGTTAACCAAAGCTCTGATAGTAAGGGAGCAATATGTTGCTGCCTTTGGAATTGAGTCACTTCAGTGGGAGGACAGGAAAGATGAAGAGAATATTGAAAGCTTTTTTGTCTTCAAACATATCATAACACAATTTGTACAGATGGCAGCCATTCCTTTTGGCAGACCACATGATGTCTTGTTGCATTCTACAGCCAATTTGTTGACTCTAATTAGCAATTTGGGAATAAAGTTTGGAAATATGGGGGTCACACACTCCATACGAAATTCCTTGAGTTTGTGGTATGTTGTTGGGAATTAGGTGAACTACCATCAGACCTTCATGATGCAGTTATCATCACTTTGTATAAGAAGAAAGGAGCTAAATCAGATTGTTCAAATTACCATGAGATGACTTTGCTCTCAATTGCTGGTAAAATTCTGGCAAGAATACTCTTGAACAGACTAATCCCAGCTATAGCAGAAGGAATTTTACCTGAAAGCCAATGTGGTTTTAGAGCCAACAGGAGTACCACAGACATGATATTTGTTCTCAGACAACTGCAAGAGAAATGTAGGGAACAGAACAAAGGTCTCTATGTAACCTTTGTTGATCTCACCAAGGCTTTTGATACCATGAGCAGAAATGGTCTATGGCAGATTTTGGAACGTTTAGGTTGTCCCCCCAAGTTTCTTAAAATGATTATCCTATTACATGAGTATCAGCATGGCCAAGTCAGATATGGTGATGCACTTTCTGAGCCCTTTCTAATAACTAATGGCATGAAACAAGGCTGCATTCTTGCACCAACTCTATTCACACTCTTTTTCAGCATGATGCTCCAAAGGGCCATGGCAGAATTTGATGACCAGGATGGTATCTACATTAGATATTGTACTGACGGCAGCCTGTTTAACCTAAGGCCTTTGAAGGTCCACACTATGACCATAAACCGTCTTGTCCAGGAGCTGCTTTATGCTGATGACGCTGCCCTTGTTGCCCATACAGAAGTAGCTCTGCAGCATTTAATGTCTTTCTTTGCAGACGCTGCTGAACTTTTTGGACTGGAAGTTAGTTTAAAGAAAACAGAAGTTTTACATCAACCTGCACCTCAGGAAGATTTTCATCATCCTCATATCATCATTGGCAATTCAGAACTTAAATCAGTCCAACAGTTTAACTACCTAGGCAGCCTCATCTCCTCGGATGGTAAGATTGACGGAGAGATAGACAATAGGTTGGCAAAGGCATACATTGCTTTCAGAAAACTCTACAAAAGAGTCTGGCGAAATAAACACTTGAAGAAAAGTACAAAGATCAGTGTTTATAGAGCCATTGTGTTGTCTGCTCTTTTCTATGGTTCCGAATCATGGGTCATCTGTAGCCACCACCTACGACTCTTGGAGCACTTCCATCAGCGCTGTCTCTGTACAATTCTAAACATCCATTGGACAGATTATGTGACTAATACGTTTGTCCTAGAGCAAGCAGCAATTTCAAGCATTGATGCCATGCTGCTGAGAAAGCAGCTGCGTTGGGCAGGTCACGTCTCCAGAATGAAGAACTACTGCCTTCCTAAGATCATGCTGTAGGGTGAACTTGCCACTGGCTGTCGCAAGAGAGGAGCCCCGAAGAGGAGATCCAAGGACTCCCTGAAATGACATCTCAGCCTTGGCCATATTGATCACCTTAACTGGTCTACTCTGGCCTCCAATAGGGAGGCCTGGAGACACACTATTTTTAATGGAGCTGATGTTTTTGAGCAGGCACGCAGGATCACTCTTGAGGTGAAAAGACAGCGTAGAAAGAATCGTGTCTTGCAAGTTCTACCTCCTAAGGAGTCCTCTGCTGTGCCTTTTGCAACCACTCTTGTCTGTCCCGCATTGGCCTTTGCAGCCAGCGGCGCGCTTGTAAAAAGTGCTTATGAAGAGCATGGATGGAGCCCTCCCCGGATCTTCACTGATGAAGCCTAGCCATGATGATGATGATCATGTAGCTGAACATAGGCTGCCTCCAGTTGTTTCTTCAAAACCAGCTATGAGTGTGAGCAGCTACATATTATACTTGACTCTCTTTGGGTAAGTACTTGCTCCCTTTTCTCTGTAAATGTCACTTTTGATTTCCTGGGTGGACTTCAATGTGCATCCTGGCAGGTGAAAATAAGTGGCAGGGAACACTTAATCCCCTCCTCCATACTACCTCATTATGTTTCAATGTAATAGCAATGACCTGGGTCTCTCCAAATTTTCAGTACCAAATAGCACTGAGAGGACATTACCATGCACAAACCAGCTATTCAAGACAGACATCTGTGCTGGAGTAGTTTTTCATCATTTTGTTCTCAACAAAAGTAACTACAAATTAAACAACTGCCTTTAATAGAGGAGAGTGAGCTAGAAAGTTGAAATGACATTGGTGAAAACTGCCATTAAAATGTCACAAAACACAAAGAGTGCTCATGCTGCACTGATGGGCACATTAAAAACCACAGAGAATGCACGATTAATAAAGAAGTTTAATTTTACTCTTTAATTTGCATTTTGAAAATATTGTACATTTGATTCTGAAACACTAACTCAGGAGAGCTAGCCATGAATATTTGGCTGCTAAGTCATTCGTATCTCTTTTAGGAACAAAGAGTTCCCAAGGGGCATGATATTTATATCAAAACATTTACATTTACATGATCACAGCAGGATTAGATATATAACAGTCACAAGTCTTGAGCAATTAAAGAGGTCTATACAACATAGCGCAGAGTTTCTCTCTATTCTCTTAAATTTCCGCTTCACACCCTCCTCATAGTTCTGTTAGGGCAATAGCAAAACCACTACAAATGAGTCAGATACAGCCTTTATCAAATGACTCAGAATAACAAGTGAATAATAGGGATTAGGAGAGTACAGACACTGGTGTGTAAGGCCATTCATACGACTTGTGTTCCCCAGTGACGCAAGAAGAAAATGAACTGAGGACTACTGGCAATGTACGATTCCTATCTCACTGCCTTCAACACAATTCAGAGGATGCTTCCAGAGATAGGCTGAGCCAGAGATAAAAAGTGACATGAGACAGCTGGGAAAAAAAGAGAATCAGACAAAGCTGGGTTTTTTTTCTACACTTTTACCCCCAGCAAAATTGAAACAAACTGATTGCTAAAGGCTTATTAAATGGGGCTCATTCTTCTAGTGGCGCTGCTTATTCCCCTGGAGAAGCAGAGAAGTTTTCTGCATGACTAAGACTGTCTGGAAGCATAGCTCCTCAAAGCCACACACACATCACCTGACACGATAGAGCATCTTTCTCCACCAGTCAGACATGTGCTGGGCATGAATGTCGACTGAAGGCCAGGCTAGTGTTCTGCTCAGACCTCAGGGTAACTCCAGGAGCCTGAAGTGCTATTATTCCTCCAAAGAGCCCGGTAGCTAAACAGGTGAAATTCTGTTTCATCACCAGTAACAAACATTGCTGTGTGGGTAGCAATGTAACAAACATCCCAAAGTGGCTGGCTGACATCCCAGAACATCACTCAGTCTCTACGCCAAGAGAACACCAACACTGAGGCTTTTGCAGCAACTTTTTGATCTGCAGATACAGACGCTTGCTGTGCTAATGCCCAAATCTCATCTCCATATTATAGATGGGATAAAAGAGCATTGAGTACAGAGAGGAGCATTTCAGTGGTAGTTCAAATCTCTTGCTTGTGGGGCACACAAGTGAAATGGTCACTCACTTGGTCATTCATATCAAAGGAGTAGAGTCACCACGAACCCTCAGTACACGTCAGCTGTCAGTCCACTTGTCTTGTATTTCTCATGTTTGATGAAACCAAGTTCCTTCAAATTCAAAATTATAGTCAAGCAATAAACACATTGAGTGACAAGAGACAGGGAACAAATGATAAGCAGTTCAAATTAAAAGATGTCCCAGGTGAGAAGTGCAACATTAGCATCTTCCAACATGGAACAGAACAAGCCCTGTGAAGCAGCAGTATTGCGCATCACTGGCACGCACAGAACTGTGGCACCTACTTTGCTTCTTGATAGAAAGCTCTTCAGGAATGGATGAAGCCACTTTCACTGACCTCATTTCTCCATTAATGTCAGGAAGGAAAGAGGGTTTTAGATGGACATATTCTCCTAGCCTACTTTGCACAAACTGCTCCATAGGACAACTGCCAGAGGAACTATGCTTTGAATGCAAGGATTCCAAAGAACTATGTATTACAGTGGTAAAATGCTGGTAGATGTAGTACTTTCTAGTATGACATAATACTAAATGAATGCCTTAAAATTTCCCCAAGAAGGTAGCTTTTTTGATACAGTTCATGAGCACTTTCAGCCATCAGGGAATCTCTTGGTCATTGCTAAAAGCCTATTAAATTAACTCCATTTTGTCTAGCTAAACACCTCCTGTAACTTAGGCATTCTTAATCTCTTCATTGTACTCCACATACCAGAAAGGAAACCTAAGATCTGATCAACCTAAACCTGATTTACCTAAACATTCTTGTCATTCTTCTCATATTCTTTTTCATAAACTGTTTGTGATTAATATAGTAGTTCATAAATCTTAACAGAGAACTTTATTAGTTTTCTAAGCCATTCTTCCCTAAAGAAGATGCTACTTTTCATTAAGAAATGATAAGAGTCAAAGTAGGGCAAAAGCCACAGCAGCAGCTTCAATGTTACTGAAGAGACCGCAAGTGTGCTGAACTCATTAGAAGCATTGTCCTAAGTAAGTTAAAAGTAACTTTTTCTCTGACCTGATGGCAGAATCACATTTGCTTATAAACTGCAAATCTCAGTGTCCATCTCTGAGATGATATTAAAACCAGCAATGCTCATCCCTTCCAAAAAACACCCACCAGCTTACAGACTAACTCAGCTGATGGAGTTCCTAAACCCTGCCCTCTCTTACTTAAAAAACATCACCATCATTTCTTTCTTCCTACACTAATTACATAAAAGGTTAAGAACTACGTGCTACAGAGGCCACATATCTTGAACAGAATCTGCATTAATCCCCACTTTAATTAAATCTTCTTGTTGTGATTTGCTTTTGTAGCTAATGTGATTACTAGTGCAAAAATCTCAGCCTCAGCTTTCTCCTTAAAACTACTTGTTTGCTGCAGAATTTGCCTGAGCTCTGCCTGGTTGAGGTATTAAGCACTGTATCTCTGGATCAAGTAGGGATCATTAGCTCTGCAGTTTCTGAAGAATGCTAAATCTTGGAAACCAAGCAGGAAAACTTAAATACCTCACCAGTTCCCATCCATGTATGAGGTTCAAAAAGGCCAAGTGCTGGGTCTGTACTTGGATCACAACAACCCCATGCAACACTACAGACTTGGGGAGGAGTGGCTGGAAAGCTGCCTGGTAGAAGAGGACCTGGGGGTGCTGCTTGACAGTCAGTTAAATATGGGCCGGCAGTGTGCCCAGGAGGTCAAGAAGGACAACAGCATCCTGGCTTGTACCAGAAATAGTGTGGCCAGCAGGACTAAGGAAGTGATTGTCCACCTGTAGATGGCACTGGTGAGGCCACATGTTGAATACTGGGTTCAGTTTTGGGTCTTTCACTGTAAGAAGGACATTGAGGTGCTGGAGCATGTCCAATGAAGGGCAACAAAGGTGGTGAAGGGCCTAGAGAACAAGTATTCTGAGGAGCAGCTGAGGGAACTGGGGTTGTTCAGCCTGAAGAAAAGGAGGCTCAGGGGTGACCTTCTTGATCTCTACAACTACCTGAAAGGAGGTGGTAGCAAGATGGGACTTGGTCTCTTCTCCCAGGTAACAAGGGATAGGAGAAGAGGAAATGGCCTCAAGTTGTGCTAGGGGAGGTTTCAGTTGCATATTAGGAAAAAATTCTTCCCTGAAATGGTTGTCAATCCGTGGAACAGGCTGTCCAGGGAAGTGGTAGAGCCACCATCCCTAGAGATATTTAGAAGACATATAGATGTGGTGCTAAGGGACATGGCTCAGTGGTGACTTTAGCAAAGCTTTTTGATACTGTCTCCCATGGTATCCTCATTGCCAAACTTGAGAAGTGTGGATTGGGAGACTGTGAAGTGAGATGGATTGAGAACTGGCTGAAGGACAGAGCCCAGAGAGTTGTGGTGGGTGGAGCAGAATCTAACTGGAGGCCTGGGACTAGTGGTGTGCCCCAGCGGTCAGTGCTGGGTCCAGTACTATTCAATATATTCATTAATGATTTGGATGAAGGGGTAGAGTGTTCCCTCA
>VWZO01007135.1:48157-66696 GCA_013396975.1 Bucco capensis
AAGAGGGAATGGGAGTAAGCTGGACCACAGGAGGTTTAGTATTAACATGAGGAGGAACTTCTTTACAGTGAGGGTGACGGAGCACTGGAACAGGCTGCCCAGGAGGGCTGTGGAGTCTCCTTCTCTGGAGACATTCCAGAGCTGCCTGGACACATTCCTGTGTGAGCTCGTCTAGGTGATCCTGCTCTGGCAGGGGGGTCGGACTAGATGATCTTTCTAGGGCCCTTCCAACCCCTGACATACTGTGATACTGTGATACTGTGATCTATTAATGCTGGGCTAATGGTTGGACTTAATGATCTTATAGGAGTCTTCCAACCAAAATGGTTCTATGATTTCAAGTCAATCACCATGTTATAGGTTTCTCACACTAGGTCTGCTGGGGAGTTACAAATGGTCTCTTGAACTCACAAGTACTACACAGTGGATCAGGATTTCTACTGGATTACCTTGTAAGAGCCCTGTGGTACACCACAAGGATCTGTTCAAGAGCACTTCAAACTTCACACAACTTGAGTGCATCTGAAGCAAGGTTCCTGATACAAAAGTGCAGGACTAGCTTTAAAGCTCCATTTGCTTCACTTCTTACTTCCTTCATTCCTCATGTTTAATCACTTCTTTGTCTCTTTAAAAATATATATTCTCAATTGTACTTAAAGAGTATTAACCTATCATTCCAGAAAGCAAATGTCCTTGTAAATTGGTACACAGACAAAATACACTTTTAGCAGTTACCAACTCTTCCTTGCTGCAGAGGCCACAGGCCTCCACAAGCATCCAGCAAAATTGGAAGCTGTTGCTAAAGCAATATTTTTTTAGCAAAAAAAAACAAACCCGATCCATCCCACCAATACACTTAAGCTTCAACTTTCTACTGATCTAACACCCAGGAAAAGCACTGAAATCATACCAAACTGACAACACTACAGAAAATCACAGAGGAACACCAACACATATAGTAGAGTATTTATCAATGTTGTGATAGTGTTTCTTCTCAAACTCAGGAAAAAAGATTGTGAACCCACAAACCACATCCAGAGCCTTTCAGAGTGATGCACTGGATTACTCTCGCTCATCTTTGTCAGGACGATGAGCTCATATTCTGAGCTGAAATGCCTATATGCACTAATAATGAGGAAATCTACAGAAAAGTACATACTGGCACAGGAAATGTAGAAATAACCTTTAAATAAGCTTTCACAGAATCACTCAGGCACAGTCTGAAAATCCCTTGGGGTCTCCGGTGGCCCCTGGTGCCATAACTGTGCCAACAGCAGAGGGAGCATTAAACTCATTGCCCACGGTAAAGTGTGGGGAGTGATACCCATGTTCCTATAATCCTTGGATGGGTAGGATGAGCTCATTAGCCTTCCGGCAGGCATCCTAGGAGAGGGACAACTCTGATTCCAAACCTGGGCAGATGGAGCTCATTTAGCCCCGGAAGGCCTTCCATCTAAGAGGTTAAACCTCCATGCTAAGGACTTTGCTGCTAGCATCCAAGCTTGCTAGGCCCTGGCAGATGAACCTTAGGACTGAAGGGTGGGTCCAGCTCTGTGCATGCTGTGTCTCACCTAAAAAAAATCCATTGTGCAGGCTTGAGGGTGCTATCTGCTATCCTGTTTTTATCAGTGCGCTTGGAAAAGGTGCTGATGAGGAGCGTGGGTGGAGCCCTCCCTGGATCTTCGTTCGCGAAGCCTAGCCATGACGACGACAACGACAGAATCACAGAATCATGAATATTGGAAGAGACCTTTAAGATCATCAAGCCCAACTGTCAACACATCTCCCCTATGCCACTAAACCATGTCACTAAGTGCCACATCTATATGTTTTTTAAACATCTCCAGGGACAGTGACTTCACTGCCTCCCTGGGCAGCCTGGGCGAATGCCTAACAATCCTCTCAGTGAAGAAATTTATCCTAATTTTTTGTCTTTGGGCAAATTCCACTTTTTATTTATTATTTTATTTTAACTGTGATTTTAATCTGGCTGGGTTCTTTCATTAAAAAAACTAAACCCAAATACCCACAAATCTTTATAATTGGAAAGAGACAGAATTTTTCCTTGAAGAGAACTGCTAGTGCTTTACACACAGTTCATGGTCAGAGGATTTTGGAAAAATTCAAGGCTGATAATAGTACTATATTTTCCCTAGATTTTTTTACTCTGCCTTAGTGATTGAATGCATTTTACTTTTATGTTGTAAGGGATTTTTTTTTTCTTAATATTTGGACACTGAGGACATGCAATTTTATGGTGCTTGTTTCCTGCTCAGGAGCCTTGCATAGCAACAAAGATTTCTGAGCTATGCTTGTGATAAAAATCATTAATTCTTACAGAATTCATTTTTTTCAGTGTCCAAAGGAAATTAGCAGCTCACTGTTATTTCCTGCTCACCCCAGAACTGCCTGGAAAACATGAACAAACAAAATCAAGACCCCTCAATTTACCAAAAGAAAGCTCTTTAGAGGGATCAGAGTGCCTAGAAACATTCAGCCCAGCTTTTCTGCCAAAGTGATGGAAATGTCAGCAGGGTCATTGAGACTGCAAAATGAAAATCCATTTTTGTGTCATTCTTTTATGTATTTTTACCTTTTCACCTATCTAGCCACATGTTGCAGTGGGAATACAGCCCTCGACAGGCACTTTATGTTGCAAATGGCAAACACCTGCACTTGTGAAGGTTGTGGGAGTTTTGCCACTGATGGTAACAGTGTAAAACGAGGCCATTAATAGGAATGTCAAATACAATGGTGTATTTCTAGCTGTCATCAACCTCATTCTAACAGTAACCAGCAAAATGACTGAAATCATAGAATTATTTTGGTTGGAAGAGACCTTTAAGATCATCAAGTCCAATAATTAACCTAATGCTTTTGCTGTTCTTTCAGGATTGCCTCTTCACATTAGGAAACAGTCTATTGCACTACATCAAGACACTACTGAAATGGGTTTGTAACTAATCAGTAAGTTATACCATGCCTACGCTCTTTGCAGGAGGGACATTCACATTCTGTATCATTCACAAACTCAACTGGACCAATGCAATAAAGCTAATTTTATTCTTGGCATCATTCTTCTGTGAGTGCTGGGAAAGTGCTTATTCTCCATTTCTTCAAATTTATTTTCCAGCTCTTACAAATGAATTTAACTACAGGTTTTCATCTTGTCAGCTGCTGGGAAATGGGTATAATGCTTGAAATAAGATTTCATACATAGCCAGCTGGATGGGGTGTTCTCCTACATTTTATGCCATCAGAATGGCTGCTCTTCCATGTCTTTTTTATATGTTATATACAGATATATGTAAAGAGTTAAAAGTAGGCATGAATTGTATTTTGCTGTATGAACACACAAAATAGCTTGCTGTGTGTATGAATGGACAATGAGCATCTTCTAATATATATAAAGCATATTCTTCTCTTTTTAAGTTGTTTGTACATAGTGAAAAGACTATTTTATCAGTTGGAGACATACTGGAGAACCCCACTGAAAGCAGAATAGGAAATGTGCTTTAAGTTCACCATTGTATAAACATTTTGTCCTTGACAAGACTTTACCAGTTTGTAGAGGTGGGATATGTCCCTTTATGATTTTACCTATCAAGGCTTTGGATTGTTCAGTGATTTCCTGAACAGGAGAGCATAAGGAAACTCCAACATATTTCTGGTATTTCTTTTCAGATAATACCAATGTGTTCAAACATCACTTTCAATTCAGCACCTTTAAAAAAGCACCTCCATCATTTGCTTCCTTACCAGTATTCAAAGATTAGGTATATTAGTCTTTGAAGTAGAATTGCAGGATGGAGTAACTTTGTGTGAGTTTTAAGAGTCCCAAGCCATTAGTCTCAAAGGTTTTTTCCTAAATTAATGCATAAGCCAGAAACCTACCTTTGATTTTTTTTAAATTCCCTAATAATATGATGATCACAGAACCACAGAATGGCAGGGGTTGGAAGGGACCTCCGGAGATCATCTAGTCCAACTGCCCTGCTAAAGCAGGGTCACCTTAAATCCATTACTGGATAACAGAGGTTGTTACTGGGGAACTAATCACAACGAGTAACTTTTGGAGAGCAACAGGTTACATCATTTCAGGATTCACCTTCCTCCTACTGAAACCAGGGCAGCAGCAGGGCCAGAAGACCAGTTCCCCTCCATGAGCAAATGCCAGCTCTTGAAACTGAAGACCCTGCAATCTTTCCCTCTCCTCACTGGCCTTCTTCAGAAATTATACCCAGAAGCCTGCCTTCATCTTTAAGGCTCCCTAGGGAGAAAGTCTCAGCAAGGAAAGCTTTATATGGGAAACAGAAGCCAGGTCCAACCACCCCTCTGAAGACAGCACAGAAACAAAGACCTGAACATGGGACTGTTATGCGCATGTCAGAGCTGAGCCCCAAAGATACCTGCCCACACTCTACATCACCAGGAGCTTCCAAGGTATTTCCAGGGAAAATCTGTGCTCATAACTTACGAGTAATTGAATCTGGGCCCTTTATTTTCCATATTACGTTCCTCCCCGTAGCACTATACAATCCTTCTTTTTCCTTTACTGCATCTAACATTCCCCTGACAACTCTGACATTCAGAAAGTATGTCAGTGCCTGCAATTAAAACTGCTGAAGTCTGGTGCCTATGTTACCCTGCACCTGCAGAGGCAACATTTTTAGCTGCACCTTCTTCTACATCCTTGTATTTAGTTTGAGAGAGAGACTGAATACCCAGCCACATATTGTGTGGAACCATGGACGTCAGAGCAATATTCTGGTGGACATGCTAAGTATTATTCTTATTAAAAACTTGGGAAGGAGGGTAAGGCAGGAGGCCCTGGCTGGCAGGTTGTTCCAAAGTCCCCTACCTTGGCTGTGGCTCCCCAAAAATTCATATGGACAAACAAGTGGAGTGCGCCTCAAGGCCCTTCAAGAAGTCCTTCTGCTGCTAACCTGGGCATACCTACAAAGCTATGACTGATTTCATGGTCTCTCCCTCAGCCTTCGCCTCCTGATGCACAGTGTCTAGCAGCTCATATAATTTTTTCCATTGTAAGGGTCTTCCCTTCTAATTGCAGAAGCATTAGCAGGGATTGGAGAAATTTTTCATTAGCCTTCTGGTAAAGGAGGGAGTCAGGTCAGAATTGTTTTTCCAAACTGGGAGTTTCAAGGGCAGAAACTCCACAAAAATATTTATTATTATAAAACCTGGGATCTCAGGCATGGAGTCTCTTTGATACCAAGCCATCACTGCAGCTACTTTTTATAGCTATGCTATCTGTTGCCCCCAGAATTAAAGTACCTACCAGTTATTCATGCAGTCCTGCTTTCTAAATGCACAAAGAGACCCCGACAGCAACAGGCAGTAGGTCATCTCCACAGCACAGGCTGCAGAGATGGGAACAACTGAGTAACAACAATGAGCTCAAGGTACAGTCTCTACTGGCATGCCCTGTATCAGTTTGAATTGATTATACTCGTGAGAGAGACATCACATCCTTTAAAACTGTCTTTATAGAAGCGCAGGGCTATGTTTCACAGTGACCAAAACCAATTGGTTCCTTGAATATGCCTAACTTCTTTTCTTGCTGTCCATCCTAAAAGAAAAATAAATACTCAAGATTTTGAAGCTGCTGTGGCTGGCAAGACAGAACACAGAGGAGAGAATTACCCTCCTATTCCCTATGCTGAAGTATGTACTGCACAAAAAGGTTTCAGTTTCTGCTCACTTCAGAAGTTGTGATTCTCCCTCCATGAGTAGGATAACATATCACTGTTCAATTGTCACAACACAGATGCTTGTGATGCATCTGGCAAGACTTCACATTGATGCTTGTAAACCCTGTGTTATGACTGCAGCAGCTGCAAACAGTGTTTAATGTTAATGCTGCTTTCCTGGAACACAGTTAAAAAGGCATTAAGAGAGAATTGCTCTAGAATCACTACAGAATCTGTGTCAAAACACTGTCAAGAAAAAAAAAAAGCAATGCTGAAGGAAATGTGTCCTGCCTTGGTTACAAAGAACACTATGGATCATCACAACAGATCATTAAATCAATCAATTTACTTTGCATCAGTGAGCTCTCTGCATATCTGTCTGCCCAAGGAAACTACTGCTCTGCTTGCATCCACTTCCTCATGCAGCCGCACAGCACTGCACTGCTTGGGATTTCAGCAGTGCCTGTAAACACCCAGTAAGCACTTGTATTTGCTCACAAATATAAGTAAAACTAATTTATTAATGTAAACTTTGCCATGCCCAAATTCCTTTTTTAAAGCCTGCATTTTGGGACAAAGCGATTTTAAAACATCTTTAAAAATCATTATAAATGTGAAAACAATCAAAAACATCTTTAGGAAAAACAAAGCTTCCCCTAGCTAACCCAGATAAATACTGTGCAGAGGTACACTTGTCACAAGTTCAAAAAACTGAAACTGAAAATTTTTGTCATGTTCGCTGCATCTCAGCATCCAAGATTAAGAGGTACCTCCCAATCCTATGGTTAAATCACACACTAATGTTATGAACTGAAAGAACTGCATTGCAAGGATAGCAAGGCACAACACATGGAATTAAGTCATCTCATTGTAGCATCATGCATGACAAAGCTATAGTTATGATCATGACAAATGATAAGAAATAAAGCAATAAGCAGATTTACCTGGAGTAGTTACTGTGGTCTATTCCTGATCTGTTTCACACTCCTCTCAGGATAAACACCCCTAAAGTATATTCCCCACTTTGTACTAATATTTTATTCACAACATGCATGTTCTTCATTATTAAGTGAAGAACCATAGGGTTTTCAGATGGAAAGGAGTGGGATCAGAACCACCCCCATCCCCAGCTCTCGGCACTGAACTCTTGGGATGCAGGGGGACAGAAGGATTCTGCTGAAGTGAAGGCGCAGTGAATGCAGCTCCTCTCAGCAGTGCTTCTCTCCCCAGCAAATGCAGCTCGCTCGCCGTGGAACAGCCTGCAGTAGAATAACAAGAAAATTTCTCAAGTGCTAGTGTAAGCGAAGGAGGGGGTGTGAGGGAAAGCAAGGAAAGAAAAGGCTCAGGAAGATGCTTCTCTCTTCAGCTGAGGCAGGCTGTACATCCCTCTCTCACTGAGGTCCTGTGAGGATAGGCACAGCAAAAGGTTTAAGGCTCTGAGATAAATATGTGATATAACACTGACAGTTGGCTAAAATAACCAAGGTTAGGGAATGCAAAATATGAAGTTTCCAATAGCAACATCAAGATCTCCCTGTTGTAGCTCCTGTAACACAATGTACATTTTGAGATAAACAGCAATATCACGTGAGATAACATCCTTGGCCTGAAATCTAGCTGCAAAAGCAGTTCTGCTCTACTACCCTCCCAACAAGACTCATCTGCCACTTTTAACATTTTGGTTGTATTTACAGATAGCATTTTGTCCACTGTATTCTTTATTATTTTCTCTCCTCTGATGGTGAACAAACAGCTAAGATGTTAACCCTTGCAGGTGCTTAGACAGCTCCATTCACAGCCCAACACTGTAACTTCAGTGACTATCCAGAAGAAAAACTATTTTGAATGCACAAACCACCAGTAAATCTACACAGCACGTGCCTGAAAGAATGAGAAATTCAACTTTTTTCAAATGTGTGCAAGGCTTATCATTAAACTACTAGTCTCCTGTGCTTGCTGACTCTGTTCACCAGCTCTAAGTAAGAAGAACCCAGTTCTCCCTCACTCACCATCTGAAAACATTACTTACAATTAGTTGTTCTAAAAGAAGCACTGTTCTGTTAATAGTATTCACAACGATACAGAAATGACTACACTTTGTAATCACGAAAGAGCTCAGAGAAGTTTCTCTCAGAGAGAATTTTCATTCTCATGTGATTTATATATGCTAATTCCTATGCAAATTAAGAACCCACTGACACATCATATTATAATACTTGCCCATTTTGTACATGTATTTGGTGAAATCATCACAGTCATATTATGCTTGGGAAGAAGAACAAGTCCCAGCCTGTACTGTTGCTACGACAAGAAATGATCCATCATGGGAGTGGATCCTCCACTCTGGGAGGTGGGTGTTCACTAGAATGGCATGGACAGTGGGTGGCAGCAGGTTCGCATTTCTTTCCTATGTTATGTAATTAGTACTGTCAATCCTTGCCTTTTAAACTCAAGAGTTTAAGAAATAGAACAAGTCTATAAATCGATAGGTTTTTATTTAGTGTTTCAATATTCCAGCCTTTAAAATTCATATTTTCTCTTCTAAATGTCTAAGCCTCACAACTATTTTTAAAAGGGAAGCCTGAGCTTTCCGTCACTGTGGAAACTGAAGCTTTAAGGGAAATCATGACACTATCCATAATAAAAAACATGGCTGTCAGAACCTCACACAGCATGTGAAGAACAATATCATTAACAACACCTAGAATTATAGAATTGTTTTGGTGGGACTAGGCCTTTAAGATCACTGAGTCCATCTGTTAACCCAACACTGCCAAGCCCACCACTAAACCATGTCCCTCAGCACCACATCTACAAGTCTTTTAAATCCATCCAGAGATAGTGACTCCGTTACTTCCCTAAGCAGTGTGTTCCATGGATTGACAACCCTTTCAGGGAAGAAATTTTCCTATTGTCCACCCTAAACCTTCCCTAGTGCAGCCTAAGGCTGTTTTCTTCTTGTCCTAGCCCTTGTTACTTGGGAGAAGAGACCAACTCCCACCTCACTACAATCTCTTTTCAGGTAGTTGTAGAGATTGAGAGGGCAATGTCACAGAATGATGGGGGTTGGAAGGGACCTCTGGAGATCATCTAGTCCAACATCCTTCTAAAGCAGGTTCACCTTGAGCAGGTTACACTGGATCATGTCCAAGTGAGTTTAGAATCTCTCCAGACAAGGAGACTCTATGACCTCTCTGGGCAGCCTATTCCAGCATACTGTCACCCTCACAGGAAAGCAGCCTTTGTAACTACTCTGAAATGTACTACACGGCTGTAGGCCTGAGTCTGAGCTTACCTGGCAAATATACAGGGCTGGCTGGTTGACAGACCATGTGCTGGTGAGACACATCTCACTCTACGACCACCTCCAGGAGTACAGGTCATGCCACACATCTGTGGGTGTGACATCAGTGTCACAGAGCAGGAACAATGCTTGTATGAGTCCTGATCTAAGCCATGGAGATGTGATTGGGCTGATGCATTAAAAAAAGCTTTGTCTTTATAGCTCCCTGTTGCACATTATTAACAGAAAGGCCAGGAACATCCATCTTTTGTGAAGATTAGGTTCCTCAGATCTTGTACATCAGAGATAACTGGTAAAACTGACGTGAATCACTATCGTTACAGGGCTGGAGACCCCAAGGTCTCCAACAAAACCCAGAGAACTGTACAAACAAGAGGCATTCCTTGCCTAGGGGAGCTAATCATCTAAATAAAAAAGACAGGCAGAGAGTTGGAAGGCATGCAGAAGCAGAGAGAGGTGAAAGCAATTTGCCCAAGGCCACTCAGCCGGTCAGCAAGCAAACCAAAAATAGAGGCTGACCCACTTGATTGTCAGCCCATTATTCTATCCACTAGACTGAATTTCCTATGGTGGATGTGACATTAAATTCATATTTCTGTTTTGCTGCTGTCATTTTGGAAAATAAAGCATGATGGCAATGTCTCTGTTGTGAGCTGCCATAATCGAGGCCACACAAGCACTTTTAGAAACAATATCATGTACTTTTACTAAGAGGAGAAGGCAAGGTCCCTGGACAAAAGGTTTGGAGAGCACACCCTCTGCTGTTAAATACAAGGGTCACTGTAGTTTTGAAGGCTCTCAGCATCAATGCCTTTACCACAGAAAACCCTGGATAAAAATCATAGAATCACAGAATGGTTTGGGTTGGAAGGGGCCTTTAAAAGTATCTAGTCTAACTCCCCTGCAGGTTGCTTAACCTGGCCTGGAATGGTTCCAGAGATGGGGCTTCTACCACCTCTCTGGGCAACCTGTGCCAGCGTTTCACCACCCTCAGTGTAAAAAATGTCTTCCTTGTATCTAGTCTAAATCTCCCCTCATTTAGTTTAAAACCATCACGCCTTGTCCTGTCACAACAGGTCCTCCTACAAAGACTGTCCTCATCTTTCTTATAGGCTCCCTTGAAGTACTGAAAGGCTGCAATAAGGTCTCCCTGGAGCCTTCTCTTCTCCAGNAAAGGCTGCAATAAGGTCTCCCTGGAGCCTTTTCTTCTCCAGGCTGAACAACACCAACTCTCTCAAGCCTGTCCTCTCAGCAGAGGTGTTCCAGCCCTCTGATCATTTCTGTGGCCTCCTCTGGACCTGCTCCAACAGGTTCATGTCCTGCTTGTGCCAAGGACTCCAGAGCTGGACACAGCACTGCAGGTGGTGTCTCACTAGAAGTGCAGCTGAAGAACACGGCTTAAGGGCAGATACAGTTTGCTTGCAATGACCAAACTACAATCAGTGCATGTCTGTGCAAATACCTCACCACGATCTCTTGGTGTGCTTTCTCTCCTTCTGCCACCATAAGATCACATCCAATTTAAGAATTTAATGCTACTCTAAGATTTAACTGTGACATGTAATAAATTCCTTAACAAGCAGTGCTAATTCACCTTTATATCTTGTGTTTTTCTTACAACTGCTGTGCATGTTCCACTACTTCAAACCTTTTGGCATGTGAACTACACTCATTCACCTCATTCCCACTAGAAGTCAAAAGGCAGAAATTAAATCAAATTGAAGGCCAGTATGCAACTGTGACTTACAGTATCACAGTATCACAGTATGTCAGGGGTTGGAAGGGCCCTAGAAAGATCATCTAGTCCAACCCCCCTGCCAGAGCAGGATCACCTAGACGAGCTCACACAGGAATGTATCCAGGCAGCTCTTGAATGTCTCCAGAGAAGGAGACTCCATTACAGAAAGTAGAAGATACTACTTTAGCAGATGTAGTCATGTATGACACAAAACCCAGTGAAATTTAGGAAAGGAGAGTGAAACAAAGCAATTTATAAAGATAATGCAATTAACTATTAATATCGTAGAGGTACATACTCATATTCAGAAACCAAAGTGTGTCAGAATACTACACTTTTAGTGAAGGAAGGAAAATATCTGAAATAGTTTGTTTACCAATGTTAAAAGCATTGTAACTTTCTTAAGCAATAAGCTGATAGATTTCAACACGTTATTAAAGATATTCAGTACTTGCCTCTCTTGGGAAAAAAAGAAAATAATTTTCCTGAAGTAGTAAAAATTTCGCTGTCCCTAGACTGACTTGCAGAAACCAGTAATTCCAGATGTCTGTAACAGGAATTTCACTATATTTATTTCTAGGCTATCCAAATACAAAACATATTTGAAGGCAGATGGCAGAAGCAGTTCCATAATTCCACATATCCACATTTCCAATACTATCTGGGAATGGAGTCCTTTTCAACGGTACAGGAAGACAAAGAACAATGTCAGAAGTTCAGTTATACAAAACAACTATGCATACAATTGACTATAACTTCTTAAATGAGCTACAGAAAGATTTTACGGAATTGTATGCATGGGCTGCTCTTTATTTTGAAGACAAATTGTGTCTTTCCATATATTTGGGTAATAGATTAGTTCATGGTTGCTATTAGAAAATAATAATAGAATAAGTACCACAGGTTGCAACTTCTTCCTTGAGAATCCTCTTCTCATTTAAATCAGCAAGAGGATTAAAAAGATTCATTTTATTGGAAAAAAATAAATTTCCTACCTATGTAGCTACCTACTGCATACTCAGTATTTTTGAAAACAAGTTCTGCAGCTGTGCTTGACTGTATTTTTTGGAATTAAAGTCATTACAATTCCTGAACATATACAAAGGACTTGATAAGGTTTTAGAGAAATTAGTTATTCTAAAAGCAGCACTTAAAAAAAAAATCACTCAAAATCCCTGCCTTGAAATACAGCTCTGAAAATGCACTTTGATATCTGAGAACTGCCAGGGGAAGACTGGAGAAGGGATGTAGAACTCCCTATTACCAAAGCAACCCAAACAGTTTTAAGGGTATTATCTATTCAAGAAAAATATCTACAAGCAAATCCCCAAGATTCATATCTGAACTTTGTGTGACAGCAGCAGGAAGAAGATTCCTCCACTTGAAGGTTTGTTTGTTTTTTTCCAAAGAATCTGAGTGTATTTAAAAATAATGCATCTTACAAGCTAAAAGATTGACTTTATGGTATTGAGAGTGTTATTACAGGAACCTGTCTTAAGATTCAACAGCCAAGAAACCAAAACCTGTGGCTATGGCAACCTTGCCTTTCTGTTGTGATCGTCACAGCACAGTGATACTTTTGAACACAAAAAAAAGCAAGTTAGGGAAATTTCTGTAGTGTAAAACTCCCTAGTAAGGTTGCAAAGTTTAAAAAAATGAGGATTTCCAAAACAGCTTAGGTTCATACCATAGTTCAGTAGTAAAGTAAGAGAACTGAAGTTGTAGTTTTCCTTCTGTATGCTCTAAAGTCTACCACGTACTTAAGTTGCACAAGAATTTTAGTTCAGTATAGTTCAAATCCTGAAAATTTGCCACTTTGAGGTCAATAGTGTTATGGAACCAAAGAAAGCAAGTAAGAGACTTACCACCAAAAATACCCCCCACCAAACAACTCCCAAAACCAAATACTAAGGAAAAAAACCCAACAAGCCAAAACAAAACTGAAAAACTTGAATTTAGGTTTTCTTATGCTACAAAGCAGACTACTGTGGCTAGTTTACTGAACAGTCTGTATGGGAATAGGCATACTTGCTTACATGAAAATAAACTTCTTCAGGATCTCCAGATGTGCAGTACTCTTTTCTTTTAGAACAGTAGTTACTTTAGACACAAACCAAATCACAGAATCATAGAGTGGTTTGGGTTGGAAGGGACCTTTAAATGTCATCTAATTCAACCTCCCTGCAGTGAGCAGGGTCATCTTCAACAACATCAGGTTGATCAGAGCCCTGTTCAACCTCACCTGGAATGTTTCCTGGGATGTGGCATCTACCACCTCTCTGGGCAACCTGTGTCAGTGTTTCAACATAATCATTGTAAAAAAATGTCTTCTTTGTGTCTAGTCTAAATCTCTCCTCCTTTAGTTTAAACCCATCACCTCTTGTCCTGTAACAACAGGCCCTGCTACAAAGATTATGCGCATCTTTGTTATAGGCCCCAAATCTGCCAGCAAGACAGGAGAGAAATTTGGATTAAGATTTCACAGTACTAATTCCAACAGTTTTTTAACATAGCCAAGTATACTCATTCTGCCTGTGGGTGAACTGTTTTGCCAAGTATCATAGGAAATTAAGAAGTTAATAACAAATGTATATTCTACTAGAAAAAGAGCACACTTGCATGAAGCAGTAAATTTTCATACTTTCCTCTATACAACGTCTTGTGTAAGAACCACCCATAGCCATTCTGTTGTACGCTTCCAGTAAAATTAAGTGCGACATCCTCAAGGACAGCAGATTATAGCAAATAAGAACCACAGACTGGAAATGTGCTCATACAAACAAAAGGTTCTTACATAAGATAAGATGTCTTAAGTGAGATAAAGAATCAACTCGCTTGTAACTCAGTACAGAAAGGCAATGATCAAATTTGTCATTGGAATAAGAGTAATGAGAGGGAAGGAGAGAGAAGCACAGAAATAAGGTGGATAAACATCCACGATTTACAGACCATTCAAATGAGATATTCTTTTCCCCAATAACCTGCAGATTTTAGCATCTGGTATTTAAAAACAAATTAACAGGCTAACTTAACTCCCAAGGGACGTATCAGTGATCAGCTTACACCAGATTTTAACAATGCTACGGTTCTTTCCTAGTTTGAGTCAAAATAAGGTATTCCATGCCATACAGGTCATATTCAGTCCCTTAACCTTTGATATCAAGCATGGGCCTTGGGGTCTCTTGCATGAGGCCTAAGATCCAAGCAAACAGGTGCTTAATTAAGCTAATTGCAGTATCAGTATCACAGTATGTCAGGGGTTGGAAGGGCCCTAGAAAGATCATCTAGTCCAACACCCCTGCCAGAGCAGGATCACCTAGACCAGGTCACACAGCAATGCATCCAGGCAGCTCTGGAATGTCTCCAGACAAGGAGACTCCACAGCCCTCCTGGGCAGCCTGTTCCAGTGCTCCGTCACCCTCATTGTAAAGAAGTTCCTCCTCATGTTAATACTAAACCTCCTGTGGTCCAGCTTACTCCCATTCCATCTTGTCCTAACATTGGATGACACTGAGAAGAGCCTGGCCCCCTCCTCCTGACACTCACCCTTAACATATTTATAAGCATTAATGAGGTCCCCTCTCAGTCTCCTCTTGTCCAGGCTGAAGAGACCCAGCTCCCTCAGCCTGTCCTCCTAGGGCAGATGTTTCACTTCTTTCATGATCTTGGTGGCCCTGTGCTGGACTCTCTCCACCAGCTCCCTATCCTTCTTGAGCTGGGGGGCCCAGAATTGGACACAGTATTCCAGGTGGGGCCTAACCAGGGCAGAGTAGAGGGGNAACTAGTATATATAAGGAGAGGTCTGGGTCTCTACCAGCCAGAAGGTTGAGCACCTGAGCCCTGTACAGAAGCCCAGCTCTGCTCCTCAGAGCTGTTCTGCCTTCAATCCTGGAAGACTGAGCACCCTAAGCCGTGTGAGGATCAGCAGTCCAGCTCTGTTCCTACAGGACTCTACCTATTCTGTCTTCCATCTCAGTTCAGGAGTTCCTAAGTTCCAGGATCCAGCCTCCTGAGCCTGAGTCCCAGCTGCTGCTGAAGTCCTCCTGCTACAGCATCAGTGGTGACATAGTTACCATCAAAGGGGGTTTGGTTCTGGTGTTGGTTTTGTGTGTGTATATACACACACTTCATTTTCTTGTTATTATTTTCATTATAGTAGTTTAAGTTTCATTTCCAGTTTGCAAGTCTCTCTCTCTCTGTTAATTTTCCCTTTTCCTCCCTGGAGTGGGGGAAAAGGGGATAATAGAATATCTGTCCCTGGGTTGGTGGCTGGCCCAGTCCTAACCCTTGACAGGTTCCCAACTGTGTGCATTGCAAGGTGCTTAAGAAAAAAACACTTATACTTCTAGATAAAACATTTAAAGAGGTTTTTGAGAGACCAAATTAGTTATTTATTTATATGTTGATAAAACTGCAGGCCTCCTTTGCAATTAAATGATGAAATTCATTGGCTCCAAAGTATTCAACAAACATGCCTACAAAGTTGAAGAGGTACAGCTCAGGCATCATGCCTGGTCACTATTTAAAATGCTCGTATGTTGCACATATATTGCATCAAAATCACTCCCTCAGCCCTGGAAATAGTATAAATATGCACTTATGCAGGACATGTCTCATCAAGTAATGCTGACATGAAGCTTCTATGTTAGCTCCTACATTTTAGGGAAAGGGGTTTGGAATGTGCATGCAACCATTTATTTATAAAGCTATATTTCATATATATATAAATATATACACACAAATATTTACTATTTTAAATTATTATATAAATGTGAAAAAAATCCTGTTAATATATTTTCACGTTAGGGTAATATCAATCTTGTGCTCTTTGATTAAACTTCCTTAGAGAAAGATGATAACAACTGATAACATAGATAAAGTTTATAGAGAAGTTGGCAGTACTTTTAATTAAAACTCCACTGTTGCAATGTCACCTTTGAAGTAAGAAAAGGCAATTTCTTCCACTACTAAATTTCCCATTTCATGGTTAACAATTGATGATCAAGAGGACTAAAAAGATCTCAGTTTCAGCCAGGCTTGCAATGACAAGAGAACCCACACTCAACACTGTCAAACAATCCATGCTGGAACAATTCCAAGCTCCATGTTAATTAAGGTTATAACTCGATTTTCAGGCTCTAAAGGAAACTTCCACAGGAGGCTGGGAGGAAGGAACCAAGTCATCCTCCAGACCTGGAGGAAACCAGTACTAGAATTTGCTATCGCATTCCACACAGTGCTTCTGCAGCAAATCTGTCAATATTAAGGCTTTAACCACACCCAACAACAAACAAGTATGAGAAGATACCCCCACACAGAAAAGCCTCCAGTCTGGCAACAGGGTTAACAATCTATAAGACAAAAATGATATCTGCTGACCCATCAAAGCTTTGACATATGTTCTGAAGCAGAGCACATGAATGACTCCACTGCAGCAGTGGCACTCCAAGATTTTGAGTAGGCTGCAGCCAAACAAGCAGCACCAAGTCCTGCTGTCTCACAGACCACTGCTGTAGATACATTATATTTTATATCTGTACTTAGAACGACAGACTGGTTTCAGTTGTGTCCTGGTTTGGGTTAGAAGAGGACTAATTCTGTTCAGTGATTTTACTTTTTAGCTAAAGCTCCTTTAATTAACTGCACTTTCTGAAACTAACAGTGTATTATAGAAGACACTGCCAGCTTCTAGCAGAGATAAGACCTAGTGTTTAGATTTCCTACTGAGGATCATTAAATATTTGTATATATTTCATTTCATTTTATTGTTATTATTTTCATTAAAGTAGCTTTTAGGGTTTTTTTCCAATCCACAAATCTCAGTCTTTACTGTTCCCATTCCCTTTTCCTTCCTGGGGTGAGGGAGAGGGAAAGGAGGAGTAATAGAGAGTGTCTGTCACTGGATTAGTGGTCAGCCCAGCTGTAACCACTGACAAATTGGAAGGGACCTTTAAAGGTCATCTAGTCCAATCAACCCTGAAGTGAGCAGGGACATCTTCAACAACATCAGGCTGATCAGAGTGATGCTGAATGTTTCCAGGGGTGGGGAATCTACCACTTCTCTGGGCAAACTGTGCCCAGGTTTCAACACCTCATCATAAAAAATTTCTTCCTTGTGTCTAGTCTAAACCTCCTCTACTTTAAAACCATCACGCCTTGTCCTGTCACAGCAGGTCCTCCTACAAAGACTGTCCTCATCTTTCTTATAGCCTCCCTTGAAGTACTGAAAGGCTGCAATAAGGTTTCTCTGGAGCCTTCTTTTCTCCAGGCTGAACAACCCCAACTCTCTCAAGCCTGTCCTCTGGACAGAAGCGTTCCAGCCCTCTGATCATTTCTGTGGCCACCTCTGGAACTGCTCCAACAGGTTCATGTCCTTCTTGACTCCAGAGCTGGACACAGCACTGCAGGTGAGGAATCTCTAGGGTGGAGTAAAGGGGCAGAATTCCCTCCCTTGACCTGCTGGCCATGGTGCTTTTGATGTAGCCCAGCACACAGCTGGCCTTCTGGACCATGAGCACACATTGCTGTCTCATGTCCAGTTTTTCATCCACTCACCTCCAATAGGAAAGAAAACCTTCATACCAGCATTAAAAAGCATTTTGACTGATTCCTTTACAGCTGAAGAACATGGATGTTTTCACAGGGCACATCTTACAACCCTGAATAAGTGCCTGAGTCCCACTATGTGACTGGAAACAAGGAAAAAAAAGTGCTCGTAACTGAAACAAGGCTCTTGCCTCCTGCTGTTTCTCAGCACCTGATGATGTCCTAATGCTTTTCTATCAAATGAAGCTGCATTGCAAAAACTGGCAGAATTACAATAGAATGTAATATGGCTTCAAGGCAGTGTGACACCCTTACATGGTGGCTCCTGTGCTAAAACTAGCCACTGAAGTCTAGGGAAAGAGAAATGTATCCTCTAATGCGATTAGCTCCTAAGCACAGAAGGAGTACAATGATCATAAAAGGAGATATTTGTGGAGGTTATGGAGTCAGGAAGTGACCTTGAAGATATCAAATTGTACCATAGAGCAGAAGAGGACTAACCATACAGCAGGGGTGTAGCAAAGCAAGGATGACTTGGCAATATGCAAATGCTAACCAATGGTGCCATATTATGGTTATATGTAACCAGTAGCAAAGAGACACGTGCTAGAGAAAAAGTATACAAGAAGACACTTGAAGTTAATAAAGAGACTTGAATTTGCTGCTTCACCATAAGATGAAACCTGTCCAGTGTCATTTGTCCACCCCAACCACAACAGTTGTTTGCATCGCCTGTGAAAATGCACAGGAAGAAATGAAAATATTAATCAGTGGTAGGAAGTATGTTTCTATTAAGTTAGCTAATTACATAGTTGTCAGGAGGTGGGCAGGTAACATATCGTCGTCGTGGCTAGGCTTCGCGAACGAAGATCCAGGGAGGGCTCTGCCCACGCTCCTCNACATATAAAGCATACTGTAAACTGGCTTACAATTTACTATTACTCTTAAGACTACCTGACATCTCAATCTGTTGGTTCATTACTTTCACAAACTTGAATATCTTGAAATCCTTCAGTGTAAGGATTTGCCTTACATTAAACATTTTTGGGGAAAAAAAAATCAAAGCTGTTCTGCAATTTCTAAGGATGAGTCTAAAGAACATGCTTTTCATAGATTTGAAAACATTATCTGGTGATCTTTTGTTTGAGATGCTTCACTCTTGAATGCAGTGAAGGACAGCTTTTGAACCAGACACAGGAAAGTCTGTGCATCTCCATAGGAAAATAAAAAAAAAAAAAAC
>VWZO01007137.1:0-326759 GCA_013396975.1 Bucco capensis
GGGCTGCTTTTTCCCCTTCTGCAGGGAATGGGAAGCCCAGCCACCGTGTATTAAGCACAAATGGTCCTACTCACCCTTCATGAAGCTTCCGAACTGGTTTTACTCCTCTCCGTACAGTTTTCCTTGCACAGTTCCTCTTTTCCTCTCCAAACCTGCACGACCAGCATTCTGCTAGTGTGCACCTCCTCCTTGGTACTTTGCAGCTCCTGGTTCTCATCAGCTAACTGGTTCCAGCTGGGAGGCAGTGAAGCCCACCCCTCCCTGACCATCACTGGTGCACAGTGCTGCCCATTCAATAAGCCCAGGTTCATCTTATTACAGGTATAGGAAGGAACTTGGACCCTACCTCCTCAGTCATGACCCACCACCAACATAAAGCCTACAGGAAATAGTGCAGCACTGTTTTAAAACGACAAGAAAGGCCTAGAGCACAAGTCTTGTGTGGAACAGCTGAGGGAACTAGGGTTGGTTAGCCTGGAGAACAGGAGGCTCAGGGGAGAGCACCTCACTCTCTACAACTACCTAGGAGTTGGCAGGAGGCTGGACAAAGGTGGGACAGAGGTGGGGGTTGGTCTCTTCTCCCAAGGAACAGACAGAAAGAAGAAACAGCCTCAAGTTGCAACAGGGGAGGACATTAGGAAAACTTTCCTCCCCCAAAGGGTTGTGAAGCTCTGAAATAGGTTGCCCAGCACAGTAGCAGAGTCATCATCCCTGGATGGGTTGAAAAGACATGTCAATACAGTGCTGAGCATGGACATGGTTTAATGGTGACCTGGCAGCACTGGTTGACAGTTGGACTTAATCTAAAAGGGTTTTTCCAACCTAACCAATCCTATGAAAGTCATATAACCTTGGATAAGGTGCAGCTACATTGGAGAGGCTGTCCCTGCTGCACAGAGCTGTGCAATGCTTGGGAAAGGGCAGACAGGAAGAGTCTGATCCTTTGGACTGACAGAGCTTTGCTCAGTTAGTGAGCATGCAGATTTCTCTTGCTGCCAGCCATCCTGCACCTCAAGGATGGGGATGCCACCTAGAAAGGTCTGCAGGAGAGAACACAGACTGCTTTACAGGCTCACTATCTAAGACTGGGACTAGGTCTAGGCTGAGCATATGGTCCCCATAGCATATGTAAGAACCAGCTACTGCCTGGAGGGAGGAAGGTGACTTAAGCCGGAACAAGGAAGCTGCAATGGCACTGAGTGATTCTGTGCCCTGTGGAGGTGGAGTTCATTTTAGGCAATTATCTCATATGCTCCCTACCAACTCCTCTCCTCAATGATGATGGGCTGCAGTCCATACTAATAAAGACAATGAAAGTGATCTGGACACTGGAGGGATTCCAGGAATAAGTTCCCACCTCCTCAAAGGCTGGAATAACCTAGCAAAGAAGGGCATCATGCAACACATATGGCATGCCAGGAGGGGAGAGCTGGAGCCAATCTATTTCATCAGCTATGAGGAAAAAGGAAAAGGAGCAAGAAAAAGAAACAAACAGCTTGTTATAAAGATGCAAGGCATTTCACATTCTTTAGGATGACCTGTTGGGCAGCACAGGTATAACACAACCAGTTTCTGCGAGTCCCCTCTTTCCCCTACCAGTCAATTTTGGACAATAAGAAAAGTTACCTGTTTCACCAGCCTGGCCAGTTGCTTCAAGCATGGATGGAAATGGAGACACTGGTCTGATTCTTAGGTGGAGATACATTTATACAGCTAACACATGCTAACTTACACTCATTGCTCTCTACTCAAACCAGAATTCTTATAGGCAGATAATTTTCCAGATCTCTGTTCTTTTGCCTCCACCAAGCTTTAAGACAGTTACTCCAAAATGAACCACAGAAGCATTTGGCTCACATATGTGCAGGTAAAAAAATCAAAGGAGATGATACGTTTGCCACAGCAGATGTGTGACAGAGGATGCATTAACTTGTTTTGCGGCAAATTGCCTCATCTCCTTTTCCACCGCGTCTGATCTCTGTAACACCACGAGAACAGTGAGAGCACGCAGGGATCATACTACTCTCAGATGCAGGAGAAAATCAGCACTGATGCTGTGCCCTGGGCAGCCACAGGCAGCCAGGAGGGACAATGTGGCAGTCAGCAGGTGAGTGGCCGCAGGGCTCCGGAATCAGGGCTCACCTTGGAGCACAGTTCACTCTCACCAGCTGCCATGCAGCCATGGGGCACCTCGCTCACATTTCCTTCCTTCAGCCACTCTGGGCCCTTGCAGGGCCAGTCTTCAGAATTTAATTCTCACCATAATTCTATTTATATAGATAGCTCCACAGGCTTCATCTAAATCTAACCTGCTCTGAACCAAGTGCTACAGCTTTGTTTCACTGATAGCCCTTTGCATTCCCAGCTTTACAGAAAGGTGCCTCACTGGGAACTGGAATCAAGCTCTCTAAATTGTGACATACAGAATTCAGTGCTGCTTCAATTCACATGCCTTTTTCCCATATCCCCCAGTCTCAGTATTCTTTAAAAATCCCTCTCATGGAAAAGGAATACTTTTAGCTGGATCATGCCTAGCTCTGTGAGGTTGGTATGAAGTCCTAGGGGGGAAGAGCTTGTTCATTTTTTTGCCAAGTGCAAGTCACATTAAATCCACCAGACCTATGCAGGTTTCTGCTAAGATGCCTCTGTAAAGCTGAAATTCATTTGTCTTTTAAATGGCTGGATATGTTCATGAAGCATAAATCATGCCCCTTTCTCACTCACCCTGCAAACTTCATATATTATATAAACATATGGATATTAAAATTACACCTAACTTAAAGTAAGTAGTATCTGCCTTTGAGGCACTGGGCAGGTAAATTATAGCCTCAGAGCCTAAGGAAAAGATTTGGGGACCATTAGATATATGGTGCTATGAACATCAAAAGCAGAATAAATTAAAGCTGAGGTAATTTTAAAAGTTGGATACTCTCCAACTCCTCTACAATAAGTTGACTGGAACAAGGGCACTGGAATAGAGTGTCCCAGTGGGAACTGAAAGCAGGAGAGGCTTGGACACAGGATCTGCATTTAGTTTATTATTTTGCTGGTACTTAAACTGTCAATCTAATTTGGCTTCCTGCCTCCTCAAATTAAAACAGCACAACTTTACAACCTCAGTGCTTTGTCCTCTCTCCAGGGATCTCTTGCAAACATTTACACCCTTTTGAGATCTAACAGAACACAGAAACACAGAGCCTGCAGCTTTTGAAGGTGACAAAGCTAACAGAAAAGAAAAAGGTAGTGCTTACCTTCTGTTAAACTCTCTTTTAATATTCCCAAACAACTGCAAAAACTGATTGAATATAATGTGTCTGCAGTTACATTCACATCTCTAGGGCAGTGTTCCAGTGCTGTGTGTAGGGTGCTGAGCTGCCATGGAGCAAGTAGGATGGCATTTAAAGCAACATCTGCTGGAGGGGATGGCTGAGCAGCATCACTTCTAGCAGCACAAGCATTGCTTGAGCACTGAACACCATTTTGAGTGTCTCTCTCCTCACAGGATCTGCTTCATCCCTAACTCTGAGCACTCCTAACAGCTTTGCTGAGTTTTGTGGGTTGAGTTGCAATCCACATGCCCAGGGGAACTACCCAGGAGAAGGTCAAAGCTGTTTGGCTTTTTGCAGCATAAGGACCTTTATCCCTTTCCATCTTGCCCTTTAGTGCTTCCATGTGGCAGAAGGCAGGGATGGAGATAAGGATTAACTTATATTTAATATGTGAAAAGATCCAAAGCCTTCTCTTTACAGACAGTTCTGAAAAACAAACCAAAAAAGACCAAAAGGCTTTTAAACAAAAAAAGCCAGACTTTGTGAAAGTATAACACAGAACAGTAACATGTAAATTAGAGAACTCAAAGGACGACTATTGCAGAGAGAAGAGCAATTAAAATGGGTTATAACCCATACTCCCTTCACTCATGTCTCCCTGCAAGCAGGTCCTAGCCCTCAAGCTTTCCTCCTGCCATCAGTCACTTTCTGGAGCAAACTGAACCCATATCTGAAGAAGCTCTTCAGCACCCTGCTCCTTAAGTTTTCTCTGTCCCCCAAGGGGTTGCTTGTAGCTCCAGGCAGTCTCTCTCCCCAGTCCCATACTCAATGTCTCTGGAAGTCCCTTCCCCTGCTCCTTTCTCAGCTAGTGTCTAGGGAAGGTGTGATCTCCCTCCAGAGGGGTTCACCTGGCTTAGCTACCTCATTTACAGGAACATGACCAAAACAGCTGAGACTGCAGACAAAGGTCAAGCACACAGCCTGTCATGAAGCATGAGCTCCAGGCTGCTATCCTGAGAGATTAATGGAAAATCTTCACACAACTGTCCAAACTCTGCTTCTGCAGTAGACAGCATTCAGAGGTCTTTTTTTTTTTTTTCCAAATAGAAATGCTGTGAAAATCCAAATCAGTGCAACCCAAGGAATCTGAATACATTGTCATGTGATGTCTTCATTTTTTAATGAGGTGGTATAACCTACCACAGCTTTATTCCCCAGTCAGCACTGCTTGGGACTCATTACCATGACCTTCTGCACTGCTTTAATAGCTCTGCAATTTATGGCAGTAAATTTATGGCACACTGTGCTGGTGGCAACCAACATGGAAACTCCTACCTAGTATCTGCAGAGCATGTATGTATGTCTGTATGGCTAGGCTTCACAAATGAAGANGAGCATGTATGGACACAGCAAACTGCAGCCACACCCCTGAAAGACTAAAGCAATAACACACTGCACTTCTGAACCCCACTCTGGGCCCATTTGGGATGACCATGTTTCTTCCAAGCTTGGAAAGTCTGACATCTTCTGTGGCTCTGGGAGCCCAGGGCTGTGCCCTGTTCCCAAATACCCTGCACCAGTGCTGCTGCTGGGCTCTGCTGACTAGCTACGTCCAATACATGACGGCCATCACACAGAACCAGGACAGTGACAGCCAGCAGCCAGGTGCAACTCCATGGGACTCTACATGCAACCTCACACTGAAACCTCCCTCTTCTCATGAGGCCAAGGAGGAGAGGAGTAAACTTTCTTTGTGGTGTGTCAGCTTGCAAGAAGCCCTACATGGGGCCGTAACAAAAACTGAGAAGCCTTTGCTGTGAAAGTGCTGACACTGCTGCACTGTGGTTGGTTTTACAAGTGACTCGGCACCTCTGATGCAAGAAAGTATTTAAGCAAGGACAAGAGTCTGAACAGCAGTGATAAGAGAAGCAGGTGAGGATGCTTAAACCACAGCAGTATCTTAATTCTGAATTGCCAGGGGAGAAAAAGGAGGATTGTCAGCACAGTGCTAGGCTCAGTGATACAAGGAAACACTACTGCCTGACCAGGTGAGGAAATCTGTTGGCTTTAGTTATGATATTTTCTCAGTGGCTAGCTGGTATGTAAGACTCTGAGTAGGTTAGCATATATAATCCAAAACCACTTTTCTCCTCATCTGCAGATTCAGTGAAGCATGTAAAGGATTCCATACAACTAACTTTAAATATTCATGCAGTGTTCATCAACCGTGTGTGCCAGTAAACCTCCAAGGACAGTCTTGGGCTTTCTAGGTAATTCCTCTTCAAAAACAGCACTCTTGCATGCAAAGGTCTGCCTGTGTGCTGCACTGCCAGCATATGCTGCTGCTTGCAACACCAAACATTATTCCAAGGAAGATCATGCTGTTAACAAAACAGCACACATACTGTGGAACACTCTACCTCTGCTCCTAGAGCCAAGCGGAATACAGAGCTCTGCTAGCCCCTTCCCTCAAGTCTTTTGTCAAACAGCATCATTCTAACACCATCTCCCCCTTCTGCTCATCACAACCAAAGAACACCCTGCAAAGACATTCCTGGACTCCCAACAAGACTTATTTTGTCAACTCTTCATCATCTGCTGAGAGCTGAAGATGGCAACACTGCTCTGGATCTCATCTCTAGTGCCTTGCTCTGGAGGAAAAAGGATCTCCCTTATGGACAGAATTCTATTCTCAGCCTGACAGTAACACGTCTCACTGTACTGCATTGGGTCAATGACATCAACCTGAACCAGACAAGGGATGGATCTTGAAACAGGGAAAAGGGCAGCCACATCCTCAGGTTTTTTTCCAAAACCATTTTCCCTACATCACAGTGGGAACACACCAAAAGGAAAACGGACTGCTACAGGGCATCAGCTAGCAACTGTAAATTGGATCTTCTGCTTTGCTTAGGACCTGCTACTAGATAGCAGCTATCCAAGAACTATTTCAGCCCAAAGAGCTCAGACTCTTACATGTTTGGGGGTTTTAATTTCTTTTTATTTTGATGTGTCTTTACCATTTTGTTGCTCAGTTCTTTTCCATCAGGTCTGGTCCCTCTCTGTGGCCTGATCTGAAGCTCAGTGAAGTCTGTCTCATGGCGTGAGAAGACTGTTACTCAATGACATACAGAGGGGAGGAAACAGCCCATCCAGTGGAACACATGGAAATGTTTTACTGAACTGTCTGTCTGTCCACAAAATACAAACCAAAAGATCTAGCAACCTGTTTCATACCTCACCGTCTTCAACCATAAAAAAATTAATTATTCTCAATTTCTATTGTTAGCATCAGCTAATTACTAAATTATTTATAAAGATTAGCTAACTAAATTACTAACATCAGAAAAATAAGCATTTAGAATAAGAAACATTTTAAATTGAGAGAGACTGCTACCAGCAAGGAGATTTCAGAGAGCTCAGTACCTCTTCCTGTTCTCAGCTTCTATTTCTCGCCCCTCCTCAGTCTTGCATAATGAGATTTAAAGCTGCATTTGGTATTAACTGTTCTCTCAGGTTTATCTGCAGATGGAAATCTGCTCTTGAGACAGGTATTACCAATCTTTCATTCATTATTGAGGAAAAGGCAGGCACAGTCTGAAAATCACTTGNATTGAGGAAAAGGATTCATATGCTTTATGAATCCTCGAAAGTATCTGGATAATGGCCCTCATTTCCAACAGGTCAGGTTCAAACCAGTAACAGTGCACAGTTTTCTTTGCATCACTTTCTTGTATAAGCACAGAAAATAAAGCTGTTCCTCTCTTCACTAGCCTCATACAGTAGAAGAACAGAGAAAGACTAATCATAGTCATTTAAAAAAATTATTGTTTACTCATTCAATCCAAATTACTAAGTAGGCTCCATATGAACAGGAACATTACTGAGCAGAGTCATTTTGTCTAAATATTCTGCTTCTAATAGAAATACACTTGATTTAATAAGCACTGCTTTGAAACAAGGGACTGCCAAGGGTCAGCCCAGCACACTCCTGAGCAAACTGGAAATGCTCTGGATAAATCAGATTAAAGTTTACTCTTAGAGCAAGCAAAAGAAATAAGACACCAGGACTGTCCAACAGTCTTCCATCAAGCACAAAGAACTTCATCTCAGGCACAGGGCACTTCTGAGCACTTCAGCATGGTTTTCAATTATTTAAAGAGATGTTACTTCAGAGTTTTCAGTCTGGTTAAAATAGCAGTTTTTCCAATGACCAGAAACTTCAGACCTCATCCTTTCCAGTGTGACATCTTGAGCCTGATAATCACCTCTACTACATTACTGAATTGATGTGGCAAAAAAGGCAAAGGGAGTAATTAAAGTTTATGCAAAAGACTATAATAGGAGGAAGGATAAAACAACACACTTCACTTTGTTTTATTCCTGCCCCAATGGAGAACTTGAAATGTGCGTGACTGCTTTGCTTTACACCCTCATCAGTGATGACTCTGGACCTGCCCAGATCTGGCAGTGATGCTAATGAGTTACACCAAACTGGAGCTGAGGTGGGGCACAGAGACATAAAGCAGAGCTGTTCCGGGATATTGTCAACAAGAGAACACTGAGGCAGCAAGGAAAAGTTCTGTAAAATGTAATAGACCATTAGCACTGACTTGCCAAGGAAAGATTTGCAGAAACAAATTGTAATGCTCCTTCTGCAACCTCCAGCCACTGTCAATCCAAGTCTCTAGGATCTGTGATGAGTTGTTTGTGCTTGTGGCTATGGGAAAGTTTCCTGAGCTGTGGCACACAAACAGGAATTGGGAGGGCCATCTTGTTCTCTTGAGAAGACTGGGTATTGCCTGAACAACTAGCCATCTGCCTCTGAACATGGCCTGATACAGAGCAAAAGCTATTTGCAGCCACTACTGCTGTCACAGCCACATGGCACTCCATAATCTCTGCTTTTGGTATCTCAACAAGCTCAGCATGCAAAAAACCAGGCTATCCTGTTAGGACAGTGAGGGGTAATAAGAGGATATCAAAGATTCTGAAAGGATATTCCAGCAGAAGCTCCTGACCCATGAAAGACAGAATCAGATATGGGGAGAAGTTCAGTTGTGCTGAGCAGTAACAGAGCAGAATGGAGAGAGCTGCTGCATGCTTAATTAAGACCAGGCACTAACAAGGCTTGTGGGACAGAAAAAGGAATGGACTGTGGTGGGGCACAGGCATGGTCTGAAGAGAAAAGGGGCCAGAATTTATAGACGAAGCAGCTGATTCTCCTGGTGCTCTGCAAGGAGGTTTTGTTCCTTCTCCAGTATCAGGAGAGATCTGTAGCTGTATAAAACAGGATGGCAGTGTCCTCTGTTAGGTGACTTACCCAGACTCTTTCTCATCTAGGATTAAGCAGTGTAGCAGGACCATCAGACCTGTTTCTTGTGTTTCCAGTGTGGAAGAAGCAATGCAGACACCAAACCAGAAATGGTGGTCCTGAGATGTCTTCTGAATACATGATACTGCAGGTGGCACAATATAAAAGTTTTATTGGCACTTGTTAAGGATGATATGCATAACTTGGTGTGGATGTAAAACTTCAGCCAATAACACTTACAGCCATAAACTTTTGCTAATAAAAACCTTCTACGCTAGATCATCAAATATTTTCTCTGATTATATAGAACCACAGTAATCTGTTGAACAGACACCAGGGCAGTACGAGATGCTTCTATCTGCAGTCAATCACAAGATATAAACCTGGCAGCAGTTAGGGAGCTTTCAAAATGCTGATGGCCACCAGATCCATGACTCTGACACAGGAGTTGTGACCTGCTGCGCACTTAGTCTGTTCTCTCTGAGCTAGCCCATGGCTCACAGGCATTTGGAAATGGTGTAAAGCACCCCAGAGAAGGATGGCTGCTGCTGCTGGAAAAGTGTTCTCCATTGCAATGTGCAGGCCAGGAGCGCTCTGCTAGCCCTCTGTGCTAATGCCTTCAGAGCTGCAGAACCTGCTTTCCATCCTGCTGCCTCCACTCGGTGCTCTATGTGCACAGCTGGCTAATGACCATGTTGTATTATGGAAAAAGGCATTTCCTGTGATGTGCTCCTGCTGTTAATATGCTGTAGAGGATTTCTGCTCTGTTTAAGGGGCAACTCTGGGAAACATTCATGCCATTATGAAAACAAGGACAATTCTAGTCCAGACAGCAAGAAGAAATCCACAAAGTGGCCAAATACTTCCATCTGCTCAGTGAACAAAGAGATTTTCAAGCCTCAATTTATGCTGTCTGCTGTGAGCTGTGGTCACAGTGAGCAAGGAGCCCTCCCTGCATTTGTAGGAGCCATGCTGATGCATGCTGCTAGCGATGCTTCCCTTGGGTGGCCTCCCTGCTCCTTGGCCCTCAGCCTGTGCACAAGGCCCTCAGGCTGTTTTGACCAGTCCTAGTCCCTTTGCAACTTCCCCCAGAGAGGATGCTGAATGCAAGGAGCTCTCAGTTACACCAAAAGAAACCAGTGGTCTGAAGGGATCAACTAGGTTTTGAGGGTTTGGTGCTGATAATTGCACTCTTTTCCCAAACCATCAACCTACTACTCACTTCTTGGAAGTGTAAAACAGCAGAGACCTTCACTTCAGTCTGTCCTGCACAGTTACATCATCTCCAGAACCTCCTCATCCTAAAAGACCATTGTCTGCCCAACACAAAAGCAAAGATGTTCAGAAAGCAATGCAAGTCTGTTACCTTCTTGCTACAATTTGTAATTACAATCAACTTTTTCCTCCTTTTTCCCTGGTTTTGTACTTTCACTGATGCATCTCTAGAGTATTTGCCTCAAAGAGCCTATTAGAGACTTCAAAAATATTGAAAAGCACCATAAAGGCACCTTAAAGAAAGCCTCTAGAAACCTTATTCCAGGAGATTTAAAATAATTATAGTTAGTACTTAAGATATGAGGACTCATTAATGTCTCCACTAGCACACAGTGCACAGTTTTGCTGCTCACAGTTAACATCTGAGAGGGAGTTGCAGGTCATTATCTTATTAATATCAAGCAGCATAGAATGAACTGTACTTGGTAAAACTGCCCAGCTATTTCCTTGCCTTCCCCTTTTCCATCTTTTTTCTGGGCAGGATTGTTTTCCAGAATAAGCATAACCCTGGTGCTGGAGGAGCTATGGCTTCCTGGGGTGGCCAATCTGCTCCATCACTGATGCTACAAAGATGGCTCAGCTCAGCTCAGCTCACCTCACGGTGCTCTGCCTCAACAGAGAATGTCCACAGTGTCTCCAGACATCTGCTGAAAACTGCCCCACAGCATGGCAATGAAACACTGCATTTGCATTGCGTGACTGACACCAAGGCTTAACTTATGCAAAATAAGCTTAAGTCCTTTAGTAGCATTTTGAGGAACAAGCTGTGCTTCCTGAGATGCCCAGGTACTCCCTAGCCACCTTGTTACCCCTTGCTGTATTGCATCCTTGACACCATTTGCCTGCAACCCTGACAAGATCAATGCCTCATGGCAATAATCACTGCAACGTGCTGCCTAGGAAGGCTGTTCAACAACTTCAGCTCATTCAGAGGGAGAGCTCTTGTTAGGGTTTCTGCAGGGTCTCCATTATACCTCCAGATCCCTGCATCTGTGCTGCCTTCCTGATAATTGTGTTTGGCTTGGTTTGTTTTGTTCAGTAACTCTTCTGTTGGCTTGGGCTGCTGATACATCCACCTTGTTCCTGAAGGCTTTGAAGCTGGTTCCGCCCTGCTATAGTTCTGCAGCAGCAGGAATGGCATTAGGGGCTAGAATAATGGGAGGTACTGCAGCTGCAATCACTGCTTCACAGCTTTGCCACAAGGACTATTTTCTCAGGCAGCTAGGAACAGAGAAAAAATGCCTGGCATGTGTTAATCCTTATCAGGAGAAGACAGACAGAGATGTGTTTGTTTAGAACAGTGTTAAAGTTTGCTAATGTATTCTAATAAGTGAGTAAAAAGAAGAGGCGCTCAAAAAAAATCTAGTTTTCCTTTGATGGAAAGAGGAGGAGAGAATCTAAATGAAAATAGATATGTTTTTATACACAGAACATAACAGAGTGTGAGAGCTGTGATATTTTTCTGTGAATAGCATCCACAGAAGCAGGCAAAGCTTTATGATGCTACTCTTGCTCTGAGGGTAGGGGAATCTTGTTATCTTTTTCTGTGGTGTTGTGAGTTGTTTTTCTGTGGAGCTTTCTCACTCTCTGCTCCTAACCTACGTAAGAAAGCACTGTGAGGTTGCAGTCATTACTAGGACACAAAGAGCATTCATAGGCAAAAGAAATTAATACACAAGAGGCAAGATCTGGAGGGTGTGCACAGGACTTGTTTGTGACATACTTTTTCCATCTCATTATACTCATACACACTGATGACAATAATGGCATTTACACTTCCATATACTTTTAGGCTGTGACAATTCATCCCTAAAGAAATAAAGATCAATACTTCAGCTGAAAGTAAACCCTATTACAAGATTTGTCAAGCGAGCCTAAAGCCATTGTTCTTTGCAACACTTTGTTTATGAAAGCATTCTTGTGATGCAGATTGATTTTCTTGGCTCCATATCTCACCTGTCTGGAAGTGGAGATTGCCAGTACATTGATTAATGAGTTGGAAGTCTCTCAGTCACACTGCTGTTTCACTAAGTGCTGCTCCTTATTCCCTGCTGATAATCCCCAAAGGTCCCCATCATGAATCATGAACAGTGTTCCTACACTGATGTTGCCCTCACAGGACTCTCTTTCTCTCTCTCTGCCACCAGTGATTTTAGAAATGGTCATTGCAAAGTTGATATGCTAGAATCCAGGCTAGGGCTAACTTCTGCAGGACACCAGACTGAGGCAAAAGCTTTTCTAGAAACAATACTGAGGATCTGCCCAGGGCTAGAATAAGTAACTGACAGAACACCAAGCTGGTGATCCTAGTATTTGGAAGTTTTGCCTCTATGTTGAATTGCAACCATCAAGACAATCACAATAAAATTTACTGGGGCAGTTACCAGCCATTTAGTCTTCTATGTTCACATTGTAGATTCAGAATGGTTTTGGCAGTGATGATGACACTTTAATGCCCAATGCCAATCACTGCCCAAGTGAGACAGCTTTCCTACCATGCATGAAAGACTTTTACAGCCACAGCTGGGAAAGTCACTTTACATTCTGCTATAAATATGAAGAAAACATTACTTGGAGAATCTTCTAAGTTAAAGCTACATGAGGTGAAGCAACCATCTCGAAAGAGCCATCTGTAAATAGGGGCTGAAACTTGTTTGGCTGGTCTAGGACCCCTTGATCTTCCAGTAGGCTACTGCAAGAGCAGATGAGAACTAAAGAAGAACAGGTACTGTACAAAACACAGCAGTGTTATGGCAGACATGGTTCTATGAGTCTTCTGAAGATAGTATCATGTCATGTGAGCTATCCTACTCATTTTATTGTACCTGGCATGATACTGCCACTGAAGAGTCTTTCAAAGTAAAGGTTTTTTGTAATTTAGGATGCTCCATAAGTAGAACTTGGTGCAAACAACAAACTAGGTCAGGTCATCAGATTCAGACTGAACAACATGCTTAATGCACTGTTTGCCCTATTCTTTGGCAATCAAATATTTATCTAACTGAAGGATGATGAAGATCAGCTTTGATCTTATTTGGAACACAGTGACTGCATCTAGTGAAGACATAATCAAGGGGTGCCACAGGAAATTAGTGTATTCTGAAACACTAAAATATTTGCCCTTAAAATTTGATGTTTACAAGGCAAATAGATCTTGCCTCCCTCTCTGTATATTTAATTACATAGGATACCTAGCATTTGTTTTCAGCAAAGCACTGTGCTAACATCAATTTAGTCATAGTATAATGTGTGTGTACATAGATATATCTCTATGTGTAGCACACCTGCACTCTAAAATAATTCCATCCACTGCAGCAGACACCCAAGCTAACTGATAAGAAACTTGTCCAGGTGCCTACCAGCTATACTACATTGCTTCTTCAATGTAAAACCAGCCTTAGCACACCAGGCATAGGTTCAGTTAACTCTTCAATTAGTCCCCAGCAGATGATAAGCTAATTTCCCTTTTATCAGTACACCATTCCACTGAATTCAGTGTGGCTGTGGACACCTATTTCAATACAGGTGAATTGAAATGACTGAGGTTCACCTAATGTTTAACTTGGCTCTAGTGAGAACCAAGAGCATGAACAAGCAGTTGCCAAGTTCAATTCACATCACTTTCAGCAGGGACTAAAAAAATGTTTGAGATAGGCAGTCCAGGTATCTCACACTTGCAGGAATTCTGATATGGTCTCTTCTCCTTTGACTCATACTCTATTTAGGTACTATAGGCAGCTCCCCTTCTCCATCAGTGACCCAGAAAATTAGAGAAACAGGTCACACATCCAGAAATGCTGGGGGAACTAATAGTTCAGAAAAGGGATGACTCACAGGGAACAGGATAACAGTCTATAAATATCTTGAAAGCAGTAACATAAATGCATAAATGAAAGATGGGAATTACTGGGTCTCAGAAGCTGGTAGGTAAGTTGGCATCATAAGTTAAGCAAAAGAGTAACTGGTAAGTGCATAGTGTTTCCAGGGAAGTTGGCTAGGAACCACTACTGTAAATATTCAAGAGCAGGTAAAATCAGATAGATGCTAGTGGGAAAGATGCACTGAATAGAACTGCAAGAGCCCTATGTTTTCTGGTGCTACTTCTGCTATCCCTGGCATTAGGGTATCCATTAGCTCTAGACAGAGAAAAGATGCCATTCACCAAATGAAATGTGGCTGTTTAAATTACAATTATCTGTGAGCAGGTGTTTCATTGACTCAGCACCTGCCATCTACTCCCTAACAGCAATAGCTTCTACCACGCGCTCATGTAGAAGGTGCTATACAACACTGATAAAAATTCATAGCTGCTAATTAGACTATTAATAACCTTGAACCTATCTGCTGCAAATCTTATTGATATAAATAGTATTATTAATTCCATCAGGCGTCAGCAGTGATGTTGAGTGACACTGTGTACAGTCATCTCCCCAAATGACTCATTAGGCTCACAGAGAATCCTGACCTCCTCCCAGAGCTGCACCTGGCCTGCCTCAGGCATTAATAGCTTTATTTCCTGTCAAGCAAAGAGCCAGCAAAATGCAGTGAAATACTTTTATTAAATTAAAACAAATCAGAAACCCCTCCAGCACATGAAAGCTAGGACTGCAAAGCCAGGCAATAGCAAGCAGCCTGTCACACTTCAGGTATCTCTCCAGTGCATGTGCATTGGGATGCACTGCCAAAGCCCCATGTTTCCATGGAATTACAGCTCAGTTAGTGACTCTACATCTACTTGGTATTTCTTCTCAACCTCCACATTCAGTACATTGCACCACATCTTATTTCTGTACACCTCTAAACCCATCACCTGTCCAGGCCTTTCTCTGTTACACTAACTAGCATCACAAAAATTCTCATTTGCCTCAACATTCCTCCAACATTTGGCATTATTACAGCCTTTTTTTTGGCAGAGATAAAACTAAAGCTAGCCATGAATAAAAGCCAAAGTAGCTAAAACTGTACATTTAAGGAATAAAAATGAGATCCCCTGAGTGTGACTTTCCAAAGCAGTTATTTTCATGGTACCCCACACATGCAGAGGTCAGGCTCACACCTGGGAAGCCTCAGCATTTATGCAGACCTGGCCTAACAGGCATCCTTCCAAGTCCCCATACAATTAGGAAGGTGTAAACTGCACCTCAGAGTACTCTGGCACTGCACAGGCTTGTCCATTGCCTGTCTAGCAGGCCCTGGCCATACTCACTGCATAGCCTCAAAACAAGCTAAGAGCCCTACTAAGATCAGACTCATTCCAGGCAACTTCCCTGTGTGCCCTGTATGAAGAAGGCACTCTGCGGAACAAGAAGGTATTTGAGCAACTAATTAAAGACTATATCCTACAGCATGAGCACAAAGAGGGTGGATTAAGACTGCAAACAGGAGGGCTTCACCTGCTAACTTCTGAAATGATTGACACTTGTGAAAAAAGCACATTTTCCTGAGTAATAATTTAGGAAATACCCTCACCAGATTTACAAAGGCACTATCCTACAGCTTTTCAACATTCTTCAGAACCCCACAAACCCTGGCAAACACATGAGGATATGTGAGGTTAGCAATAAGCAGAAAGTGCCTCCTGTTCCCTAGTTAAATAGGCAGAAAGAAGCATGAACTAGCTCAGCCAGTGCTTCACTCCAGACCTGGACCATTCTCTCCCACCATCACACAATGAAGAGATCACAAAACTCTTAGCAGAGAAGGTTTTTTTGCTCAGTGTTCATATTAAATATGGCAAATTACATCTCTGCTTCATCTCTGATGCCAACCATGGGTTATCATTACATCAATGATGCTTACAGTTTGGGGTAAGTCAATTTGAGCAGTGATTAGTTTTCCTATTTGCAAAACCTTTAAATATTTGATTTGCAAACGGGTATGACTGTTCATCCCAACTATTTCCCCCATTATTTCATCTCTTTTTTTTAATTAAGATATACACATATTCTGGAAGAACAGCCTTACCAAACACCATGCAAGTGCCTGCTGATAATAGCAGAGCAAAATCCACTGACTGGAAGCTGAAGTGAGACAGATTTAACCTTGAAATAAGGCAAAATTTCTTAGGGAAAGTAAAATTAAGTATTTAACTGGTTACCAGGAGAGGTGATAGGCTTGCCCAGATTTGGAGACTTTAAAATATATATTATAATGCTGCTCCTAGGAGAAATTTTATGGCCTAGGTAGCTGGGAAAGAAGAGAAAGAAATTTGCCTAAAGGTTCCAGGAGAATCCTTCTGACCTTGAGGTGTATAAATCTTCTCCCAAAAGTGGGCCACGCTTGCTTCCACTGTCCTCATCTTGCAGTTCTATACTGCAGCAAGGGGGAAGTCACAGCTCACTGCACAGCCTGGGGGGCTCTGTGGCTGGAACCAGGCAGGACTTCTCCACCCAGGCACACTGTGCCCTTCCCTTGTCTGAGTATTTCTTCCTTCTCCAAGGCATCAGAGCAGCTGCAGCTAGAGCTGTGGGCACTGGATGGAGAGCTACTGCCATGCTACACCAAAGAGCCCTTCTTCCTGAGGGATGGCTGCTGAGTGTTACTTGGATGCTCAAGAGCATGCAGATCACTTGAAGCTGAAAAGGAACTTTCTGAGGGCCTTGGGGGATTTTTCTTTGCCTATCTCCCTTGCATAGTGCATAGCTTTCCTGCTAGAATTTTGTGGACATATTTCAATTAATGCATTTCTCATCTCTGCTGCTCTCTGCCAGGAGCATACTTTAATGTCCTGAGAAAAGCATCTCCTCAGACTGCCTAGTCTTTGGGCATAATATAGGGAACCATGACAGAGCATCTGAGTACAACATTATTTATCATAGTATTTATTGTCTCTTTTTCCTTTAGTGCTCTTGAGCACATAAATAAAACTAAATTTACTACGCAGGCAGCAAGAAAAACAGACAACAGATTGGGCTGAGGAGAATCACTGTTTCACAATTCAATTTATCCACCTCCTTTGGGGTATTTTATTTGTTCTCTGTATTGAAGTGTGTAGGAAGAGCAAGGAGTTGTTACACAGATCTGCTCTACCAACCACACATGTCTAGAAGGTGTATCTGTTCCTGGGACTGACAGTCTTTTTTTTCTAAGTCATATTCCTGGCCTGCAGATTGAAACACTGTGACCTTCCTGGTCTGCCACTGCCTGGCTTTATGCTGCAGTTTAGCCTTGTCATCATATATCTAACCATAACTAACTCCAGTCTGCCTGTATAAAATCATCTCACAATAATTAGTGTGTGTGTGTGTGTATACTCATGTGTAATTAACCCTACATGTACATAACATGAGCTTCAGCCTCTCGGTTACAGCATCCTAGCTCACACCAAACCAAGGGATAAACTCAAAGCTATCCCAGACAGCATAAGTGCAGCCAAAACCAGGCTGTCCAAATGAAGGGTTCAATAAAAAATGAATGTGGGAGAGAACCCACAAAGTGTGGGTGATGGCAAAGCCAAACTATAATGTTAAAGAGCTAAAGTATTCAGGGTCACCTCCAGCCACAAAAGACACTGTATGATTTCATTCTTAAAGTACAACAGTAGATATCAGAGGCAAAACCCAGGAGATACAAGCAAGGTTTGATTCTTATTTCTGTACTTGGAGGCCTTCACTCAGACTTTTCACCCAGGACAGCTTCTCTCCTGCAAGCACAGGACTCTGAGCATTTTTCCTTTTCCAGGTCTTTAAGCACTTTCAATGGATTCTTAATATCTGAGCTGCTCAAAGGCTCTCTCCAGTCCCACTGCTCTATGCACACTTCAAAGCATCCCTTCTCATGTCTGCCCATGATCTGTTAAACCTGATCTCTTCATTCCCAGTACTGACATTCAGACCATTTATACCTCCACCTCTTGGCTCAGAGTGGAAACTCAGTCCAGTCCCTTCACATCCACTGGAAGAGGTTGGATGATGTAGTTCACTTAGAATGAAATCAAGGACACATTTAGCAGGAAATCATTTCAATGCACAAAGGAATATTCTAGAGTCAAATACTGTCAAACACATCACATGAAAAAAACAAATATAAAAAGGGCACTTTAAAAATTCCAGTGCTATGAGATGGCAGCAGCAAATAGACAGACAGTTCTGTTAGTCAAGCTGCAGAACAGAAGTTGTTTTACACAGGCAGGCACAACACCAACAGGTCAGTTCACCCACACTTGTGGTTCCAAGAAAGAGTTTTACCTCCATCTTACCTAAACATAAAAATTAAATTAAGGAACAAAATTGTTCTAGCCCATTTGTGCCTTTCCCTTTCCAGAGGAAAGATTCTCCATCACACATGATTACCAGCATTTCCCCAAAGACCAAGCACATTCCCTGGGGTTCAGTCCTCTCAGACCCAACACCTGGCATGCTGCAGGACAGCCAGGAGAAACCTGGCTCAGCTTCACTGTGAAAAATGGTCACTGAATTGGGAGACATCCATAAGCTAAAGCCAAGCAAGATGGAAATGCAGACAACAATGAATCTGTTCAGACAGCACTAGTCAGTGACTCAAGGGAAAACATGGACATGAGAAGCCCTAAGGGGAAAAAAGGAGAACCAGAGACAACAATTCAACACGAATGGTCAAAGATCAGCTTGACTGAAGGAGCAGTAGATGCCAGCCCTTTGCCACCTGATTGATGACTAACTGGCAATTAACCCACTGCTCATTAAGTCTCTGCATCTACAATAAAGACATTTTAATGTTCTGCTAGCCTGGTAGCACTGTTGTCCTAGCTGACTACTACATGTGTTAGCCAATATATTATCACAGTGTAATCTTAAATTGCATACAACCTGTTTGCACTGTCAGATACACAAACACAAGTGACCCACTGAAGGGAGAGTTGCAGAGAGGCTCTCAGCCTGCAGAAACAATTTTCCAGCACATTAAAATGATAAGCATCATGACCAGACACTTCCATGTGGTCTTAAAGAAGAACCAGAGAACAAACTTATTTTGTTCAGGGCTTGACACACAGAGGCAGGCAATGTGCTGATTAGAGACACAGGAAGGCATTAGCTGACTCTGCCCTTTGGAACAGTGTGCCCACAGCAGTAGAATCTTCCTCTGAATATCCAATATGTAGCTGAAAATGATATCCAAAAGCACAGTGAAAAGGGCTCAAGAGAAATAAACAGGCTGAGTGACAGCATTGCTGCTGATGCTGCTCACTCTGACTGGTGACAGGCAAAGAAAAAGCACACACAGATGACAGCTGCTTCAGAGCCAAGTCTGTCACATCAGCTCTCTGTTTTCCACAGAGCAGCAATCCAGCTACACCTCTGTGCCCCAGAATGGACCCAAGAGAGAGAGAGCTTTCCAAAACCTCCACTAGTAACTTGTCAATTCTCAGGTACCTCTTCAGGTCATGACCCACAGTTAATCTGTATCTAGTAGGAGCAGATTGCCAGTGAGATGAGCAGTACTAATGGAACCACTTCAAGATGCAGTTCACCTAGTTGCCTTCTTTACAGAGCCTACACATCTTCACTTCCCCTGTGTCAGAAAATTTAAAAGTTTTAAAAGAACATAAAGCTTCTGCACTTGTTTATAGTACCAGAAAATGGGCAAAGTACAAGTCAACACACTCTGCTTTTTGTCTGGGTGTTGAAAGAAAGGATGGAAACACCACAATAGGCAGCTGATCAAGAGAACCAGAGCAAGTACTGTGAGATGTTTAAATTAAAACTCATACTAATGTCCTGTGACTTGAACCCAAGCTGAACTGGGGTGTAGGTGAAACTGTATTGCAGTTCTGAAGCAATCACAGAATACAGCAATGCTACATCTAGAGCTGATTGAAAAAGGAGGAATAAAATGAAATGGCAATTATTTCCTCTGTTTCTTCTGTGTTAAAAATCAGTACTGAAATTGCAAGAGCATCGACACTCATTTGGGCAGGGAAAGAGTGAAGGATCTTCAGCACTCACCCTCGGTGGATTTTACTCTTCTGCACATCACATTCTGCCAGTGTGATGCTCACTGGGACAGAACATGTCAAAGCCATTAGCAAAAGGAGAGCAAAACTCTGCACTGCTTAAAAATCTGTATTTTGGATATGAACAAAAACATCCCTGTTAAGGAGACTTTCATTATAACAGGACAATGGGCACAAGCTACAACCCAGGAGGTTCCATCTGAACAGGACGAAAAACTTCTTTGCTCTAAGGATGTCAGAGCCCTGGCCCAGGCTGCCCAGAGAGCTTGTGGACTCTCCTTCTCCGGAGAGATTCCAAACCCAGCTGGACAAGATCCTGGGCAATCTTCTCTGGGTGATCCTGTTGGGGCAGGGGGGTTGGACTAGATGATCTTCAGAGGTCCCTTCTAAACCTCATCATGCTGGGATGCTGTGATGTATGGGACAGAAGTCAGTGCTATGCATTCCTGAATTCCTAAGTGCATCTCTTACATCAGTAACCAGAAATTACTTGAGTTTCTCTTGCTTTCAAGCACCCATTTCTGTGTGACCACATTTCACTGTACCAACTGAAAGAAAAAAAAAACATTTTGACTTTTTGATATATTTATTACTGGATGTAAACAATCATACGGCACATGTGAATTGAAAACAATCTCCTTTGGACAGGAATCGCCTCTCTCCTTCCCTATACTCTGTTGTTTATTGAGGTTTTGCTCCTTTCTGCATCTCCTCTTTAACTAGACAAATGAGAGTCAAGAACCAGTTCTCTTGTCCCTCAGTTTCAGATCTGAACAATTACCTGCCTCACTCACTTCACCTGTGCTGCTTTATCACTTCTCTTCCCTTCTCAAGAGTAAAGCCCAACTTCCCCTGATGCTCACCCTTGTTGTAGTTAGTTACAGCCCATAGGGAACGATGACCAGGGAGACAGAGAGAACCCATCAGGTCAGGAGGAGCTGAGGCATAAGAAAGCAAGCAACAGGAAGAGAAGGACTGAGCTGTCTCTAATGCTGTCAGACAGACATCCAGAAGAGCCAAAAGGACATGGAAGCCCAGAGATTTCATCAGGTTTATACTGCTGTTTCAATGTAATGAAAACATTTCTTCTTGAATTTTTGGTTCTGCTTTCACTTGATAGCATGCCATATACAGTCATTAAAAGCTGAGTGGGTTTTTATAGCTGCTATTAGAATTGAATTTTACCTTCCTCCAGAAAGATTCTCCATGTAATAAATTAAATTTCTAAGGCAAAAGTAATCTCTCACTGCCATGCACATTCCCCTATTTTCACTATAAAATAAATTAAACAAAAAGAAAGTTTTCACCTGATAATCCATATCCATTAAATTCTGAACTTCAGCTTCCAGCCAAAGGCTAGTAATAATATTTGGATTAGTGACACAGAGCAACACATCCCTGTTCTCCCTGGGTCCCTGAGCCTGAGCATTTGCATGAATCACTAATGCACTGAATTGCTGATCCAGATCAACAAAGCTTTCAAATGCCCTCTCTTGTTGATAACCTCCATAAAACACAACCAGAGCTGAGAAATGCTGATCCACACTAATGCACTTACTTCCTAGTACTTCACTATACCATCTAATAAAAATATTAATGCACTAGAAGTGCTGATGCAGCCCCATTAGAGCCAGATTTCCTCACCAGAGAAGCATCCTGGTTTTCTTCCCTGGGAGCTATGCTTTCAGTAAAGGTAAGGCTAGAGCATCCCAAGGAGGGGACACTCTTCATGGCAACAGAACAGTCTTTGTGTCATTTTTCAGAAAATTATTAACAGATGTTTTTCCAACTGGCTGGATGCATGTGGCTCTCTGAGAACCCAGCCCCTGGCTTATAGTATCTAGAATTTTCAGGTAGCAGAGAAAAGTTAAAACAAAGAAGTAACATAACCACAGAGTAATCCACATGTTAAAAAAATTTTATTAAAATTACCCTCAAGTCTGGATTAAACTGATAATGGAGATTTAGGGGCTTCCTGTTGTTAGGTGACCTGTGCCTGAAAAGCAGGAGCTGGTCATTTACATTTACAAAAATATATTAGTATTTCTGGCAGTACTAATTCCCCCCAAGCAACAACTGATGGTAACAGGCAGAATAAACTCTGAATACAGGACACCTACACACATATATGTTTATTTACCATATCCTTTCTATTTCTTTACAACATTAACAATTCACTTTTAAATCACTTCAGAAGAATCACCAAAAAATTTATAAGCCACCTAAGTCACACCTTATACTGATTCTGAGTGTGTCAGGCAAACACAGACACAGTCATCCTCCTTGGTTTGCCTTTCCACCTAAGGTGCCATTTATCATCAAACTGGATTCAGAAAAATCATGAAGACAGCTTTTGAATTGTAGAGACCTCTGGAAGCAGTAACAGTTCTTTTTACTCCAGATTTGATAACTACTGTCTCGCTTGATCATGAATTACCACATTGCCACACCAGCACTAGAGAACACTGGATCAAAATTGATCTCATGACTATCAATAGAGAACAACATTTAGTAAATTGCTCTTGATTTATTAATCTACTTCACCTTTTAAGACACAGAGGTTTTTTGTGCTATCTCATTTGCACATCAGTTTTAAGCACATGCCTACCTGCTGAGCAAGGACAGAATCCTCTCCTAAATTGAGAACAAAGTCCTGCACAGACTTGAAGTCTTGATTCAGCAAGGCAGAGCTGAGAGAAGCTTGTAGCAGAGTAAACACCAAGGCCACCCACAGATTATAGGCAATCTGTCCTTCTAGGAATCCATCCCTGCCTCTGGAACATGATTAAATTTGATTTTAATTGACAGTGCTCCACTGAAACTTCAGAGTAATGCTTTTCAAAATGCATTTATGGCACAAATTAAATACCTTTGTAGCTGTTCATACAAATTCTTTCCCTCTTTAGGTTATCACTGAACAGATGAAGTTGGGGGCAGATCTGTAATTACCACAAACAACTATCTTTTACTCAGCTGAATTTAATGGAGTTTCTCTAATTTACTGGCATTATAATTTGTTTCATTAACTGGATAAAAGCTGGCAGGATGACACTTACATTGTTATTTTACTTTTTCAATGCATTCCACATCATGTTAAAAATACAACTGTGAAATCAGAGATTGGAAGAACTTTAACGTCCCTCTTTTTTCTCAAGTAATAATGACACACAGAGAATACAGGATTCCACTGGAAAGACTGGAAAGAAATGAAAATGGACTGTGTTCCTACAGTAAAAAACTTCCTTCTTCTGAATGTTCCTCACTTACAGTCCCAAAGTTCCTTTATTGTATAAGAAAAAAACAAATTTTGTAGCTTACATGTGAGAATCAGAACTGACATGATAAAACCTCCAATCCTAAAATCCCTAAGCTAAAGTAAGTGTTGTTACTCTGGAAGCCAGAAGAATATTCAGACCCCAAGTAAATAGAAAAGCTGAAGAATTCAAGATGACAAAACAGAACGTCTGCAAAATAAACACACTGCAATGCTGAAAGACAGGAGCAGAACATATGTAGGTAAGGATGATGGAAACATGCAATTATTTCTGAATAATTAAGACTCTCCTTTCTCTAACTTGGAGCTTCTTTATCTAATACCATCTGTTAATTTCACTCTGAATTGCATACTCTGGTTAGGAAGTTACTTTTGAATTCCAGACTGACTGCTTATGCCCTCTGCAAGACCTCTGGTCTGTCAGGCAAACAGTAACTGTCTCAGGGAATGGAGAGCTGATAAAGGCCAAACTGATAGTTTCCTGTAAAAGGCCAATGTGATATTTAGCCTTGCATATTTAGAAAGGTATACAGGAGCATGAGCAACAACTTTAACTAAAAGAAAACTGCTTTATTAAACTATGTCTGCTCTATCAAGTTGACTTCTGAGAGCCAATGGCAGCAGCAGCAAGCTCAGAGGAACTGAGTGCTGCAAGGCTTTGAAAGGCTAATGTTCACAGGACAGGACTGCTGCTAGCACCACAGCAGAAAACATCCCAATTCCAGAGATTCAACATTCCAGGAGCATGTCTCTAGCTGGGCTGTTTGGGAAAATTTCAGCCGTAATATTCCAGAGATTTCCCAGAAGGAGGTTAGAGAAAAATCCATTGTTTTGCTCATGTTTAAGAAACAAAAGAAAATAGTATTTTCTCTAAGAAGCTCTGGATTTGCAGTGTGAAAGTGCAACCTGCCAAGGAAATAGCTTTCCAAGAACAACTCACAAGGCATTAAGAAAATTAGAGTCAAGTCCTTCTTAGCAAAGATGAGACTCAAGTTTGTTAAGCTGAGGACTCTATTTCCCCTGGGCAGGCTGTGGCAGGGCTGCAGGAGGTCAGCCATGGTTATTCTGTAGATTCCTCTCTCAGCATCAAAAGCACATCAACACTTTCTTGTTTCTCCCCACACTCTAGCAGGGTGGAGAAAAAAGCCCACAAGGTGTAAAGCTGTAAGCAATGGCATACAAGGGTGGTGAGTGTGGAAAGCAGAGAAGCATTCATATTTAAGAAGATTAGATAAACATTTCTACATGCTAAAAGAAAAAAAAAAAAGAGCCCTGGACCTCCCAAAGCTTGGAATGGAATCTGCAATTAGTATTTCAGACATACCCTTCCTGTTAGCAAACAGCTGTGTAACAGATTTGAAAGTGTATGTCTTATTTCTATTTCCATTAAAACCCCAACCTATTATTATTTCAATCACTTCATTAACCAAATTGGTAGAAAACTGATGGGTGAATGTGAAGCATCTTCACTAATACATGAGAGGATTGCCATCAGGATAGCACACCATAAGTAACTTCACAGGACTACATAGGCTATAGATGTTACTCCAGTTCTGGTGTTTCCCAATTTTAAAGCACTCTGCAGTTTTAATTTATTAAGATTCTTCTGGACATTTCTTTGGCATATAAACACACCTGGAGATTGTTGGTATTTATGCACAGTTTTATGATGATAATGAAAACATCCCTGTTTGCCTTTACCCTGAGGCAGGAAATATTCACATACAAACTGTGTCATTCCAATTTAAAGGGCAGAATGAACCAAGGACAGGACTGAAGTATCAGCCAGCACAAAAACCAAAACCATGGGACCCAGAAGATCTTAATGTTTTTCCTTGAGGCTTTACACAATGGGAAAACTGGCTCCCACTGCCTTATCTCCAGCTCATCTGCTGGTGTCTGGCAGCCAGCTCCTCAAGCATGCTAGCCACATGTTCTCAAGCATCTACAGTTTTTCCACCCAGAGTTCCTGTGAAAGACGCAGCTGCCGCAAGCTCTGAGAGCAGGAGGTGTGAAACAATAACAATGTCACACTCTGAAATTGCCATTTCTGCATTAGTTTAAAAAAAGGAGAGCATCAATTCACTAGCTTTTAAAGAGACTCCAAGTTCAAGTCCCCTCTAACATGCTTCCAGTCTTGAGGCAGCTCTTAGCAGTGTTAAGTACTTTTATGGTGCCACATGTGCACTTGCAAGAGCACTGACAATTCAGTGCACGAATGTACCTAGGCAGCACCCAATAATATTTGATAATGAAGACATTGCTTATTATCCTCTCCCAAGAAAAGAGTGACAGGCCAAGAGGAAACAGCCTCAAGTTGTGCTAGGGGAGGTTTAGGTTGGATATGAGGAAGAACTTCTTCCCCAAGAGGGTTATCAGGCATTGGCACATGCTGCCCAGGGAGGTGGTGGGATCACCATCCCTGGAAGAGCTCCAAAGATGTGATCCTTAGGGACACAGTTCAGTGGTGAGCATGCTAGTGTTAGATCAGCAGCTGGACTTGATCTCAGAGGTCTTTTCCAACCATATTGAATCTAGGATTCTCTGGTTTAGTGGTGACCTGGCAGTGCTGGTTAATGGTTGCAATCAATGACCTTAAAGGTCTTTTCCAGCCTACACAGTTCTATGATTCTGTGATTCTCAGTGATGTTCCTAACAAGCATGCTCTAACAAAGATCTTCAAAAGAAACTACAGAATATTTAAAGGGACATAACTGATTAAATTGTTTGCCTTACAAACAGGGTTTTGACAAAACCTATGTGGTCAGGTTATGCTCTTGTCTCTGCATTGGTATAAACACAGCTGACTTGGTTTTCAAACAGAATCAACACCCAATAGCTCAGACCAAACCCTCTTGTTTCTACAGCAGCTCATCTTCTGTAGAAAGACATCTACAGCTGACTAACAGCCAGCCTCCTGAGAAGAACATTACTTACTGTTGGAGGACACTAGAGATTCCCCTGCTTTTTGATGCCCTCCAATAAACAACATTAACCAGCATAAATTTGGGAACTGAATCAATCTTGGTTTGATCCAGAGAGCTTGAGATCTCTGGAACCACAGAAGACACCTTCTAGAAGGAAGGCAATAAAGCAGCGTGTCCACTGCCAGTCCAGTCAGGTAGTTGATTGAAAATGTGTGGCCAAATTCCACCTTTGCTGTAAGCAGTCCTCTACCTTGAAATGTGGATATCTCTAAGCTTCATGACTCCTTCTCCCCCTATATATATAAAGGGAGTTTAAAGAGAAGACAGACAACAGTCCTTTGCCATAAATAGCTGTCATCAGAAAAGACAAGACTCTGCTGTATGATCAAGACCTTACCTGCTGCCCTGCATATACAGCAGTTTTGATAAGAGCAAAACTATATTCCAGATGTCAAACCAGGTTGTACTTTGGTCAGTTTTATCCTACAATAGTAAACTTGGTCAGACAAGAAGTATCCTTGGAATTACTAATGAGGCAACCTAAAGCTATAAGACAAGTCTAGACCAATTTCACTGGTCCTCTCCTCTTCCCTCCCTCCTTTCACACAACAGATATATCAAGGCATAGCCCAGCAGTCTAGGTCAATTACTGGGAAAAGGCCAGGGCACAATCTATCAACTGAATGACTTTCTACCTCATTAAAGGTGAAAATAAAAGGGATTTGAGCAACAGCAGCCTCTTGTGTGCTTGCTGATGGGATTTGAGATTTGCTATTGATTTTCCAAGTGGAGGCATTTAGTTCTCCTTACTTTACTAAAAGGACATTTTGTCATTAAAGTGAATGACACAAAAATTCCACCCCCAGAAATCTCAGCCACAGCTAAAGTTTGGGGGGATATGGAGTTACCAGTTATTAAAGCTCCTCCCTTGCTGACTACTAGTTTTACAGGGCTTTCCTTAGCAATTTTGCTTTACTAATAGGGAAAAATTGGGCAGAGCATGTGACTTCCAGGCTGGAAGGTACTCTGGCACTTCAAAGACAACTAAACCAAATAAGTTTCTAAACCTGGTGTTCTAGTATCTTAATTCCTGATCTGCCCCAGCTAAGTATGGGATAATGAATATGAAATATAACCCCATTAAATTGAATTCCTTCAGTTACAGCCCATATGCTGAAAGAAACAAATACATAGAGGGAAGCACGCATGTTAGGAAGAGCCAGAGGTAGCCCTAAAGCAGGTACAGGCAAGTCAGTCAGAATTTGAGGAAGAAAAATAGGAAAGATCTGGAAACTCTTATTTTGCTGGCCAGAAGCATTGGCCTTATAGATCTTCATCTCTGGCTCAGACATACAATTGCTCTAACAAAGTTCCCTCTGAAAAACAAAGATAGCTTTTTTATCTTCATGATCAATGCTGCAATAAAATCAAGCTATTTTATTTGAAAGTAGCCTCCCTTCAATTCAGGACCTGCATACACCACTCTGGGGAGACCTCACTTGCAGTGCTGGGTCCAGCTCTGGAGACCTCAGCACAGGAGAGACATGGACCTGGTGGAGCAGGGCCAGAGGAGGCCACAGAAATGATCTGAGGGTGGAACCTCTCTGCTGTGAGGACAGGCTGACAGAGTTGCAGTTTTTCAGCCCGGAGAAAAGAAAGCTCCAGGGAGACTTTATTGTAGCCTTCCAGGGCTGAAAGGGCCTATCAGAAAGACAGGAATAGACTTTTTAACAGGGCCTGTTTGTGACAGGACAAGAGGTGATGGTTTTAAACTAGAAGAAGGAAATTTAGACTAGATAGAAGGAAGAAATTTTTTACACTGAGGGTGATGAGGCCCTGCCCTAGGCTACCTACAAAGGTGGTAGATGCCCCATCCCTGGAACCATTCCTGGTCAGGTTGTTTGGGGCTCTGAGCAACCTATTTTAGTTGCAGATATCTTTGCTGGCTGCAGGAGGTTGGACTAGATGACCTTTCAAGGTCCTTTCCAACCCAAACCAGTCCAGGATCCTGTGATATTCCTTATCTGACAAAAAGAGCAGAAATACACAGCACAACACTACTAGTCCAGCAGTACTGCCCCTCAGCCCACAGGCTGCTCTGAACTGCCTGTCCAAACTGTAATCAAGAGTCCTTGAAAACCTCTACACTGCAAAACCTCAATCTGCTGGAACATCCTGTAGTGTTTTTCGTTGGTATTTATTTTTAATTTGCTGCTAATTAATTTAAACTAATACTTTTGTTCTGTTTCTATTCCATTAATTAGATTGTGAAGTTTCTGGCACAAACCAGCATGCTCAAACATGAGCTTAGTAACAGATAAAACAGCACTCTTTGGGGCAGTACTTTGTTGCAGATCTAATTAATGAAGACAAATCCAAACAACATCTAAACCTTGTTTCTTCAATGACTTAGACAATTATGATCTTGAAAGAAAACCTACTATGAAAGGCAACCACTGAGCAGAACTATGCCCAGCTCCATGGGACTCATCAGCCAGCTTGGGCAGAGGCAGGAAGCTTCCCTGGAGCCCTTGGCACTCTCAGGAACACCACACTCATTTTTCTGGCTTGGCTTCTTTTGTCCTTTGGCTTCCTTTCCTAGAGAGCTAATTGTAAAAGGAGGTCAAATTATTTTATTTTGGGGGCATTACAAACTGAGAGCAGAAGTTCTTACATGTCATTAATCAAGTAAATTGCTAATGCCTCATTCTGCAAAGTCAATTGCTGAAGTTATAGCTCTTTTTCATAGGTCTGGTTAAGGACACAAAAGACAAATGGGTTTTCGGCATAAAAAATGCAAAGAAAGTATTTTTCATAATTCATCTGCAGTACTAGCAGGGTGGGTTAGATGCTTGGGTGCTTTTTAAAAGGTCAGGCATGCACCTAATCTGCTACCCTATAAGCCATCCTAATTCTCAAGTTCAATTTACAGCAAAAGTAGCACACACAATGCACAAGTATCTGAAGCCTTTGGAATAAAATCACTAACTAACAAAGAGGCATTCCTTGCTCAAAGACCCTTCAAAGCACAGCCATGAAGACTTGGCCAAATGCCTTTGTGTTGGGTTGAGATTTCCAAAGTGGATGAAGGGAACTAAGTATCCAAATGTTAACTGATGTTCTTGTAGGAGCTGCAAACTTCTCATTTTCTTGGGATGAGTCAATGAGGCTGCATTTAAAACAACAGCACTGGAGAAAGCCACGTGTTTTCACATGCAAGGTAGCCAAGATATTAAGATAACTGAAAGTAGATATTTTCTCTACTTATCCTGACACTAAACCATGTTTCTTGACTGTGGACATGCTTTAGTCTTTCCCAGACATACATCACAGCAGATTTCAAACCTCCAAACAGACTCTGCTTTACTGTTCTAAATTGGCTGCTGGAGGCTCCTTGCCTTGTGTGCTGTGGAGTATTGAAGGAAGTCAGTCAGTCTTATCCTATTTTAAACAGCATTTACACATTTCCAGATCCAATTTAGACTCACAGAACCCCTTCAGGTCTGCAGCAGCCTTTCTTGCCCCTGAAGAGTAATGGAATAGCAGTTTCTCCAACAGCCAAGGCTTCTGCAGAATTAGCCAAGAGCAGGTGTTGAGCAGTCTGTGAGCTGTCTACTGCTACCCTGAACACTAAGGAAGTCAACAGGCTAACACTGCAAGGCCAGACTTCATTTTCTGGTATCATTTAATCTTTATGTCAGCCTCCTCATTTCCTTCTTTCTATTCCTTTCCTCCTCTGCTGCCTCCTCTCCCATATGTAGTACGTATACCACTAAAATAACAAGGCATAGGTTCCATGACCAGTCCTATCTCTGCTTTCTGGCCTGTCCCATCTCCAGACCACCTGTACTTTCTGTCTCAGGAGAAAATTAACTTTCTCAATAGCATCTGGCACAAGAGGATGAAGCAACTGATGGAAATCTTAGTTGCTATCAAGTACCTGTAAAGTGATAAAGAGAGAAACTAAGGCCACCATAACTATACAATCCTTATTGCTCCTATGGGTCTTAGAGCAAGCAGAAGGAAGCACATCCTAAGTAGAAAGCAACTTCATAGGCTAAGATATTACAAAATGAGTCTTAAAATGTATCAGCTTGCAAGCCTCTTTGGGTAGAAACACACATTTACTCTAGAAACCCATCTCTGCCTAACATTTGTAGCCTGATGTGACACTATCTGCAGATCTCCAGCCACTAACACCATAAAAATAAGTAATTACAGTAATAATACAGAGGTTTTTGAAACAGCAGGGAAGGAATAAGCTGAGATAGATGTGCAGGAAAAGCACTAGAAAGTTCTCCAGCAAAGACTCAGCCACCTGCTGACGGCATAATAGAGAAACTCCTTAAGAGGCAAATGCATACAGAAAGAGAGTAACTGCAAGTTCAGTTAAAGTGAAGTTTTCCTGCCTTCTCCAGACCTGTAAATATTGCTTTCATTACTGTCCTAACCACTACCTACATACACAGGCAGGAATCCTTTAATTCACAAACATTTGCAAGAGACAGTGTATAAAATCTAATCAGAACATATGTTCAGACCTTGAAATAGCCTGAGCAGTTCCTCTTCCTGACAGCAGTGATAGTCACATCCAGCTAACAGCTTCCCTACTGCTAAGGACATCAGTCCCCATCACTGTCAGAGACAAATCAAATCTAAGCAGATTAGAGAGGAGCTGCTTCGCTTCTGCACACGCACAGAGACCCAGCTCAGTTTGCATCTTGGGCTCTGTAAGCAAGGAAAAAAACATGAGCAATAAAAGAAAGGGAATACTGAATGAAGAAGAAAACGGAGGAGAGGAGATAGGGAGAGATGGATATCACATCCACGGGTTTTATATTGCCTTAATGCTGCCTGTAGCTGGCTTACAGAGGCAGCCACACCTGAGCCCTGCTTCCCTCCTAACCAGACAGTGCTTCAAGGTGTCCAGAAATATCTGTCAGGTCCCAGAGATGAGATGGATTTTATGGAGCTTTGAAGGGAGGTTGAGAGGGCAGGAGGAAATGAGGTGCTAATGCTGATCCTAACAAAAACCACCAGAGCTAACCATAATGGGACAGTGGGAGCGTGTCTGAAGTAAAAATGAAGGTGTTAAAGGATGTTCCACACTGCATCAATGTCAGACTGCCTGTGCCTCTGAAAATAGAAATAGAAACGGGGCACAACTGCCCATGCATGGCTCTCTGTGGTTCTGGCAGCTATCTGCACCCTCTCAAACATTATAAGGCAAAAGCTTTCATATTAATGAGGCAGTTGTGTGGCAAAGCTGTGGGAAGTATTCAGAAGGCAGAGCTGCAGCTGGTAACAAAGGCATGCTCTCACCAACTCTGTTCCACATTTTCACTTAATTGATTGTAATTGGAGAGGAGGAAGGCAAGGAGAAGGTCAGGAGCTGTGGTTAACCCAGCCTTTCTCCAGACTCTGATGACTCTGCCCTCTTCAGCAATGCAGAGCCAAGATCTATACTCTCTCTCCCACCACTTGTTTCTCAGTGCCCTGTCACCTGTACTTATACACAGGTCCACAGCCACTCCTCTTCGGTTAGGGGGTGAAGGAGAGGTTAAAGAGGCACAATAACACTCTTAAAACATTCCACATGAGGAAAATAACTGTTTTATAAAAACTTGAGCAGTGATCATTCTTCCCTGGGTAACTTTTATTCCTGTTTAAGCTAGCCTAATATTTTTATTATGCTGAACTGATTAAGGGGGTGAAACCTTACTTGTGTCCTGCTTGCAAGGCAAAGACATGACCTGACAGATCTGCTCCAGATTTTGGTTAAGTGTAAGCTATGAAGTACAAAATACTTCATGAAGAATAAATTATTGCTTTCATCTCTGTATTTCTAATATATGTTTCACCATCACACCAACTGTTTATTCCTCTCATGAACTGCCCTTAATTCAATAAACCAAGCCTCAAAAATCTGTCCAGGTAGATACAGTAGCTCACTGATTAATGACACTTGTACAACTGGTGGCACGTGGGATCTCAATGAGTTCTGGAAAATTACTATTTTGCTAATTCTAAGGTGAATTAGTTAAAGACATCTTTTTTTCTTCAGCACTGCACATTTCCATGCATGAAGATGACTTCAATGCAATTGCCAGGCCCAGCCTTTGTAGTCAGCAAGAGTTACACTTGTTTATTGTGTCTGAATAAATGTGACACAAGATTGCTCTCAGGCACTGCCCTCGGGTTTAGGCATGCTTGGGTGGCACAATCTGCATTTCTGTATTCTGAAATATTTAGGTTCATCAATAAAGCTAAAGGGCAGGGAATTAAAAATCAATACAAAGGCAGACTTCTTAAGGCAACTCCAAGGCAGTTCAGGGAATACAGAATTGCTGGAATTCATTAAAGAAGGTGCAGGAAATGAATTTTAAGAAGGACCCAGTGATATCATTATGCAACCTCACATAGAACGGGTAGTAAAGAATCACCACTTTGGAGTATGAACTGACAGATGCAAAGGTCATGAAGTAACTTCTCTACCTTTTCAACTTGAAGTAAATTACTACCCAGTTGATTAGATCAGTTACTGGAAGGAGCTGCAGGTCACCTTGCTATACTCCATCACTGTTACAGGCAGTGTGCTGATGCACCACAGGAGGTAAGGAGCTCATTCAATATGGCAAAATCTGCATTAACTGAGTCGTGTTTCCTGTTATGTCCCCAACATAAGGAAGCTCACAAAGCCTCCCTCACCCTTTCCAAAACACAGAGAGAGAAACATTAAGTTTCTGTTCATCTTGCAAGAGCAGTGACCTTGGACAACGTTCAGAACAAATAACAATGTACAAGCATCCTTGTGACATAATGGTGATGGAAAAGAAATTCCTGACTTTTGCTTTCAGAAGACAGAAAAAGCTGAACAAGAAGGAAATCCTCTGCCAGCACAGGCAGTGACAACCACACTTCATTGCAGATTAAAGGCCTCTTTTAATCTCATCTGAAAACCGGTGTCAGCACAACACTCAAAGACAACTTTAAACACAAAACACTGGGCTGCAGCTAGTTAAGGGAAAACTCATCCTAATTACTTATGGCACCCCAAAAAGCTGCTAGGATTTTTTTATCCTCCATCCCCTGCCTGTGTATCAGCCAGTGCCTTGTGGAAAGGGAGAACTCAAAAGCAGCATCCACAAAAGAAGTACAAAAATGTTAAAGAAAACCCCCAATACTTCCCATGACACATTCCCAGGATTGACTATTCTCATACCTAAGATAAGCTGCTTAACAAAGCTGACATGAACTAGATAACATCAGATACCTAATCAAGTGATAGCTGTTTTCTCCAGCCTTTGCCCTAACCAGTCTGACTCTGGGCATTTACTACCTTAAAGTCCTGTCCTGTGCAGGGAGGGAGGGTTAGGACTACCCTCACTATCCCAGCCCCCTGTTCAGCAGGTTTATTAGAGTTCTTCTGTCTTGACTTGACAATTGTAAACCAAACCATTATTGAACCTTAGTTAATCTCAGAAGGCAATGGGAAACTGCACTTACAGCAGATCTATAACCAAAATATCACAGGGTCTGACTGGCATATTGTGCAGTCATCAGCACAGGGAGGATCTCAGACACTGAGTAAAACCTGCAGAAATACAAAGTCTAGAACCATTAGAGCTTGCTATTCAAATATGCAACTTCACAAAAACAGTATTTTCCACTGGAAAACTAATTTGCTGAAAAATACTGAATACTTTACTACCACCAGCTAGGAAAAATGTAGCTGAAATACCTCATTACAGAGTTCCTTGCCCCAAAGGTGTACGTAGGTCTGGAATTTTTTAGCATGAACTAACTCGAAGTGTTTCCACAAACTTGGATTAAGAAATTACTAAACTGCATTTCCCTACCAGCATGTTGATTTTTGTAAATTAAAGTATGGGCCCACATGTTGTGACATAAGGTGAATGGCCCAGAAGATTACATTTCCTATAATGCAATGCAAGATCTTCCTCTGAGGGATCTGTAGGATATATTATAGAATCTGTATAACTCTGAATCATCCCTAGAGATGCAGTCCAGAAAGCAGGGCAACCCAGAAGGGGAAATGGAAAACACATCAAGCCTCTTAACTGAAATCCCCATCTTGTACCTACCTAAGTACTGAACAATGAAATACCACAGAGCCAATCGAGACTAGAAATTAAGCATTTTCAACCTGAAAAGTGTTAAAATATTTCATTGTGATTAAAGAAAAGCCAAATGGAGTGCTTTGAAATTCCCACTATGCTAAGATGTCCTATTTCACACTTCAGTACCAACTGGGAACATACTCAAATATTCAAAAGCAAGCATTCCCCCTGTGATGGAAACTTCCAATTTTGCCTAGCTATAATCACAGTTAATTCCTTTCTTTAATTTCAAAGGCAACCCTGAAGTCATGTGTAAGGAGAATAATTTCCCCCTTTCCCTGTGTTGTTTTTTTTTTTTTCCCTTTTAAAAAAAAGGTCTCATTTTTCTGAAAGGTGAATGCCTCCAGTGAAGTTTGGAGAGCTGCTCTTTAGCTGCTAAGCAGATGTATATGGACACATCAAGGCACCATGCTCAGACAAAAGTCAGCAGGTCATCTACAGGAGATCAAACTACATGAATGAGTCATATCAACATTGATCCATATAAAAAAATTCTAACACTTAGATGGAAAAAGTATGATCAGAGACTTCCCCTGACCACATCTGCCTTTTGTGAAAAACCATTCAACACAAAATGATTTCTTGTGAGCCATGAGAGGCTCAGGAAGAAGAAGGGTCAGGAGAGCACTGGAGAAGCAAGGAACTGAAATTGGAGGTAGTCAATTAGTGAGAGCAAACCAGAGGCTCTTACTCTTTCCCTACCTGGGGAAGCCTGGGGAAAAGCATGAATAAAAACAGGAGCCACTCACCTTTGAGTTAGTGGTTCACCCTAAACCCAAAGACTAATGCAGCAGGAAGGCTTTTTTATCCCCTGAAGGCTATTTGGTACTTTGTAAGAAATTTGCTAGAAATAACTCATCCTATATGGAGCATTTATTTACTGCCAACCAAATGCCCACCCAAAAGCAGCACCACAACCCAGTAGGGTGAGAAGAGCAGGCTGGGGACACCAGTGGGTGCCACTGACCATGCTCAGTGATGTGAAGTAATCAGAGAGCTCATGTCCAGCTTTTCACCCACCAGTACCCCCAAGTCTCTCTGCAGAGATGATCTTAATCCCATCATCTCCCAACCTGTATTGATATCAAAAAACCCTTCACAGCTCTTTCTCTCTAACCTTTCCTCCCTATCAGGATTACACACAATCTTTATGATCATAACTGTTCTGTCTCTTGAGTCACCATCTATGAAAACCACAGAACATTGATTCTATATTTCACATTAATAAGTTTCATAAATAAACCTGACTTCATTTACCCTAATTGCTTTCTCAGAAACACAGAACTTTCAGTCCCATTTATGGATCCATGCTGGCTCTTTAAAACATTGGGGTGTTTTTTCATACTAGTTCACATATTTTATAGCTACTGCTGCTTCCTACTGTAAAAAGAAAAAAAAAAAGGCAGACAAAGGGGTTGATTCCTTCTCCCCTCCAGTTCAGTAGTAATGAGTTGAAAGAAATGTAAAGTAACGGCAGTGAATTTACACTTGCTTGGAAAATTATTCTTGTCCTCATTATGCTTTGAAAGGCATATTTAAAAAAAAGTCTTAGAGGCTTCACTTATACTCATGCTATAATGTGCTACACAAGAATAATTTCTAATATTGTCTGTCTGGTATAGAACTAGCTGTGGTGACATTAACAATATTTTGTGGTTAGACAACTGGCCTGGGGACACAGAAAATTAAAACTAGGGCTCAATATTTGACTGTTATGGATTTCCTGTGCTTTGTTGGATATAGAACTTCATCCATAACTCTAATTAGTTATCTCCTGCATATTTCCTCTTTCATCCTTACTAGATAGCCATATAGCTTATATACATGAATGCTAAGCCAGCTATCTTCTGGATTACACTCTCTCCCCACCTCCATGAAAGATCTCACCTACAAAATCAAAATGCAGGGAAATGCCTTCCCATTTCCCGCAGTTTCTGCCAACTGCATGTTCTTGGCACTGGCCTATTGGGGTCCAACAGCATGGGCATGGCCTCCTGGCCTTCCTGAACATCCACCTAGCACATGGCCACTGCCTGGCAACCTGTTTGGCGCAGGAATGTCTCCACAGCAGTTCACAGCTTGGAATCATCCAACGGGCTGGGTGGGAAGGGCCATTGAAAGGTCAGAGTGCAGGGGGCTGAACTAGATGCAGGGACATCTGCAACTACAACAGGTTGCTCAGAGCCTCAAACAACCTGACCTGGAATGGTTCCAGGGATGGGACATCTACTATCTATCTGGGCAACCTGTGTGATCCAAATAGTAAATCTGTTCTCCACCAATACAATAATCTATTACTATTTAAAACAGAGCTGTTTGGACTCCATTCAGTGCATTACCTGCCAGGAATCTCCAATAGAGAATATTCTGGCGAGATATGATTGTATTTCAGTCTTTTGTATTTCCTCCTATTTGCACCAACCCTTGCAGTGCAGTGTTTTCTCTCATTTACATTAGCTTGCTTAGGCCTGTGAGATTTTTGCAATTATTTTTTTCAGAGGACAGTTAAATAGCTTTCTCTGCTATGTAGTCACAGCCCTGGGGCACTACACCCAAACTTTCCTTACTCTAAGAGCAGTACCTGACCAGGGAGAGTCTGAATGCATGTCTTATTCATATTCCACAGGAAGTTACTGCATCCCAACAATAGCTGCAATGAGATCTAGAAGTACATGCTTAGATTTTAGGTACAGATGAGATTGCTAGCAGAAAGCAGTGTAACAACAGTAAAGTCAGTTATAATCAAGTCACTCCAACATAAAGGGATCCACAGACAATATGGGGCTGGCACAGCACTAGCTGTGTAAAAATACTTTGTCCTCTTATTTCTAATAACTTCTAAAACAAGTACCTGCAGCTTATCAGCATTATTAACCTCTGCAATCCTTTTAGTGTTTTCCTTACAGCTCTAGCTCCTGGAACCCTGGATAAGAGCAAAGTCTCAGCTAACAATGAAAATTCCTTGTGGCCATGTTTTCAAGGAACAGCTAGAAAAAACAATATTAATACCTAAAAAATAAGATGGGAACAGAAGCATTCAGCTCTTGGTTTAAAGTCCCATAATTCTCTAGGTAGAAACTAGAATGTTTGGCTCTCCAAAGAAGCTGAACCTTTGCTCATCACCATAATTTAAAGACACAGCAAGGTAAGTCTGTGACTAGCTTTGTCAAAATGTAAATTCCAGGCTGCCCAGGGCAGTGGTGGAGTCACCATCCCTGGAGGGGTTCAAGAAACATGGAGATGTGACACTTGGTGACTTGGCATGGAGGCGTTAGGACGAGAGTTGGACTAGATGATCACAGAGGTCTTTTCCAACCCCAGTGGTCCTATGATCTTCAAAAACATCTATGGCATGTTCAATTTCATGGAGGCAAACAGTCCCACTGACTTCCCTGGTGCTTCTTCAAGGTGCATGTCACATCCAGCACTTTGCTGAAGGCAAGACTGAGTGTTCAAACAGAGGAACAGCACCCCAAAGACTTGGTCTGGATCACACAGCATTCTGTGTCACATAAGCCATCTCTCTGAAGTTAGTGGGTACAATCTCAGCCCCTATGAAGTAAGGAGCAGTAGTCCCATTCAGTTCAGGAAGATCAAATGCCACTCAGCTGAAGTTAAACAAGAACAGAAGCAGACTTGAAAAACACAAGCTGCTGGTGAATGAGCAGAGAAACTGGAAATGAGCTTTTCAGGTTTCTCTCTAATTAGTCAAAGCAAAAATGGGAAAGATAAATCAGCCATGACTATACAGTCAAAATCAAAAGAGAAAGGTGAATGCTAGAAGGTTAACCCTCCCCTCAAATGATTTAGTATTTTCTGCTGGTGAGGTGGAAGGTAAGCATTTCTGAATAAATTACCCTTTTAAGTCTTGATTCATGCTTCAGTACTTTTTTTTGAACATGTACTTAAGTTCTGTTGATAGGGAAACTTATTTAATCACCTACTAAAGTACTTTTCTAAATTGAGACCTAAATCAGTATCTATAAAAGCTTCATTCAAATCAATGGCAATCTTTTTATAGACCTTAGCAAGAGCTCTATCAGTCACTAAGTGAAAGGAGACTGAACCAAGAAGTGGAAAAATCCAAGATGCTTCTGGAAGAATAAGCTCCAAAACCTCTGCACTTGGTAATAACTTTCTTTCATCCTCTAATATTAAATGACAGCACTAATAATATGCAATATCAAGTTATTAGGCATCCAGTCCCGAGCCATCCAATTAGTGTGCTGCAATGTAATTAAACAAAATCAACATTAACTCAATGGTGAAATTCACTGCAGTTGAGAAGAGCAAAGCCAAAGAATAAAAATTCATTAGAACTCGATGAAATTCCTATCCAGACTGGACTAAACTCTGGGTAATTAGCTGGAAACAGCTTGGCATTATCCAAGGAGGATATGGATAATTGGGTTCAACATCCCCGAAGATCTGCTATGCTTCTTGTGACAATAAACCATTTGTGCTTTGAAGCTGCTTCCCTCTTTCTCGATCAGCCTCATCTGACAAGGGCTATTGACCTGATAATTCACTTGTCAAAACTTGTTAGGCAAGGCAGGACAAAAGCAACAAGGCATGTGGGTAATCCAAGAGATTAATTTGTCATAATGACTTTCAGGGATCCTAACCATGGTAGAGAAGATCAAACACCTCTCTGAAACAGTTTAGTCTAAGCTAGAGATCACACAGTGGAAGAAAGTAAGAGGCCAAGAATTAGTGTATTATTTTATGTGAGGTGGCTAGAGGAAGAGGAAAACAGGTGTAAAGTACACACAGTAAAGCATCTGATCTCTCAACTTCAGTCTCAGGTGTAATGCAGTCCTCTACTTAAAACACCTATGCTGAAGTTTAGTGCCAAGTGAGGGCTTCCTTGAATCTATTGCCTCCTAACTCTAACACCATGTCTGAACAAGGAACTAATCACCAAGCTCTGATGATGAGGATTTGTTACCCTCCTACCGTGTTGAGAAACAGGATGTTGCAAAACTGACACAACGTCCCCTCTCACCCCATTTGTATCAACTTCTTTTGAGACAATAGTTTGCAATTTACTCCAGAAGACAGGACATTTTCTCCTGGAAGGCTGAAGAAGGAATAGCATCATCCAATCATCCTTCCAGTTATCAGTCATGTAGCGCATCCAAGGTACCAGTAACACAGCTCTGACAACTTCCTATTGCACCCAAAACGATCTTTGGGCAGTCCCACTACCTCCCACAGTCTCTGCTGATTTAGACTTGACTGAGGTTGAGTCAGCTCACTGTATTTCCTCAAAAAGTGTGTGGCAGATACAAAAGGAGTACAATCCATCCCAGTTTAATCCTGCTGATCTGATGCTGATCAAACTCCTAGAACTGTGAATGTAGATTAAAATGCAGGCTGCATTTCTTTTGTTAAATGTTGGGGAGTCTGAATCTTCCAGAATATCTGAGGGATACATTCTCCTCTGCAAAAATGAGGGCTCAAATGTGCCCACAAAGAAATGAAAAATAATATTCTGAAGTATTAACAGGAATATAATGATGAGATTTTAGGAAAATATCAAACATTGTCAGTACCACAAGAAAATTCCATGATGACAACACTGTCACTTTGCTACACTGCTCTTGTAAGACTAACAAGGGTGAAAAGGAAAGAATGTCTCTTTGCATTCAGCACCTCAAATTCTGCTGCCACAAGCAATGTGTCCAAAAACCACAACCAATGCACCTCTTACACAGCAATTTTCCAGAGCAGAAATACAATGTCAAAGCCCTATATGAGTTGGAGAGCCCCAGGTTGGTTTGACAAGCTATGCTACCTCCTCCAGCACCACCCTTGGCAGGAGAGAAGGGAAGGGACTCTAGAACTGCAAGTCACTTGGGGTTTCAGTTGCCGTGGTGCAGGATAGTCAGTTTTTAGCATGCAGAATTCAATCCTACCCCATGTCACCACCCCCTTAAGCAGCCTCTCTTCCAGCAGCCCACTCTGCATCTGGAAGTCTGACATTCACTGAGAAAAGACACCAGGGGAAACAAAAAATAGCTAAGCAAACATGCAAGGCCTTTCACAGCCTGCTGATGAGATCACCAGCTCCAGCAATAAAAAATGTTTTCTTTCCTGCATGCACATGGGAGAAGGAAGCAAAATTTAATTCTAGATGTAAATCTCAGAGAAAAAAAAACTTCCAGATGAGTAAGGGCAGCAGGGAAATCCTAGAAACAAAAGGGAGAGTGTAGGAGAAAGCATATATAGAAATCTGAGATAACAGCTGAAGGACTTTTGCTTGTTTGGTTTGATTATTGGCTTTAATTAAAGGATCTTTTTTTTTTCCACTCACATTGCAAATTTTCCCCCTCGCATCAGCCAGCAAGAAACCTGGCCCCTGAAGGTTATTCTTCAGCATTGATAAGGTTCATCATGAGCTTTTCCATCTCTCAGTTCAGGTTGTGGATTTCTAGCCTCCATCTTACTAGGACTATTGATTATGCTGCACAGGCTCACACATGAAATCAGGATAGCACAGGCTTACTAGCAATTCAGACAAAAATCTGTGTGATAATAAAGTCACCGTACATGAGACCAGCAAAACAGTAACTCCACAACCTAAAGATGCTGCTAAACAGGCTTAACAGGTACTATCATGAAACAGGTTTGCAAGCAGATCTGTTTTAAGTTGTGTGAAAAGAAATGAATGTGTTACAGAGTGGTCAACTACTGGAAGAGGTCCACCTTGAGACTGAAGAGTCTCCATACTTGAAGATACTCAAAACTCATCTGACAAGCACAAGAACAACCTGATCTAGTGAGAGCTGCTTTCAGCTGGTCTAGAGACCCTTCTGAACCCAAATTATTCTGATTCTGCTAGTGATTATCTTATATTGCTCTTCTACAGTCCAAGGCAGCTGAGAGTACTTCTTCCTCAAGCAATCAGCTTCAGAGTGGCAATGCAACTACTTCAGCAGGGAACAGAGCTGTCATCTGTGCTGGTGGAGGCCCTGAGGATCACCCCAGCCTTTAAGTTGCATTTTATTGGAGTCATTCAGTGCCCTCACACAGAATTCAGTTGGACCCAGATCCAGTTCCCTGAACAGGAAAGACTGTGAAATCTGCTGGTATTGAACATAAAAAAACATTTTCAAGAATTGGATGAACAAATAAAAAGTAACAACACAAAAATCTGAAGATCCATGCATAAGCATAAGATGTGATAAGAACCAAGCTCAAGATGTGAAATGAAATTAAATGAAAGCATTTCTATCTAGCACCTGAATCACAACTCTAAACTTCAAACTTCTTACCTATGTTTTTTGTCTGACAAAGCAGAAAATGCAGGAATCTGCAACTTCTATGTGTGCAAAAAAACTTATGCTGAATATTATAAACTGAAAATGTGAATACAGACGCTGTGATGAATAGGTGGTAAATTTCTTCACATTCATTCTGAACAACACTAACCAAAGAACGTGAAGGAAGAGTTTATCTGAATTAAAACTGTAACACAACTAACTTTGGGTTTTATTAAGAAGTTTTTAAGCTTTTAGTGACACCTCCTAAACATTTTTAAGCGCATGAAAATTCATCAGAACTCAGGGTGAATGCAAGTGCTAATGTGATGTTTTTAACGTAGCAGCAAGTACATCTTCGGAGTTTGTGGAGACCCAGAAGTGTTCTCAGAGTGGGACAGCACTAAAATGCATGCAATGAGCTGGGAGTTATTTTAAGTTACCAGATCTATAGAAGGTAGGTCACAGTGTTCCAGAATGGAAAATGATCTCTGATTATTTTTGCCTCTTCATGGAAAGGCAAGACCCAGTGCCCTCGAGTCAAAGTCAGAAAGAAAGACTCAATTCACAACTAATTCAGGTATGCAGATAGCAAGGTACACATCTGGGGTTTGTTTATTCTTCTCTGAGCCTTGACTACTGCTTTCATTTTGAACTTTACTGTTGAACTCCCATTGCACAAGCTCTGTAATTCACCCTAAGTGACTTCTCAGCCACTGCAGATTTGTTCAGTGCACTTTCCCTCCCAGTCATCCAGCTTTGTGTTACCGCGGTGGCACCATCAACACTAGCACAGATGAAAAGATTTCCCCACCCCCCCAGTAACTTGTCCTTTCAAAAACTCACTCATTTACTGTTAAAGAATTCCGTTCTCTCCTCTCTCATTTTACCTCCATGTTACCATACTCGGTTTTCTCCCCTATATTCTGCCAGATTATTAAACTATGCTGCTCCCAGCTACCACCACGGGTTTTTTTACTCTCCCATAATTTTACACACACTATCTGAACCCCCAATAGTATCAGAGGATTCAGAACCTGATTTGATAGATCTTATTTGAAAGGCAGCTAAAGGAGAGGTTCTCACCTCTTTGTTTTGGGACATGATTTATTCAACAAAACTCCTGCTTGTGTTTTCTATTCCCATACCATGCCATAGACATGTGCAGTCTGATATATCTTGTCTACCACTTCTGACATTACTTGTTTTCTTCAAACATTATTTGATCAGACAGATCAGCTTGACTTTCTACCCTGATGAATTTCATTCTCATTCCTAACCCTATTCAGCTTTCCAGGTTTCTTTAAAGCATTTCTTTTTCTTACTTACTATCCAGGGAACTTCCCAACATCTGTCTTCCTTCTCACTTCTTCCAGATAGTTAATGGAACTTCCAAATAATACTTTTCCAGATACTAAATAACACACATTACTTATTAAGAAAATAGGAAAACGTCATGGAAAGTTGTACCAAGATTTTGCTTGTTAGCACTTACCGAAATTTCTCTCAACAATTTTAAATCCAACTAATGACAACGTAGCAAGTTGTCTTGTCTGAAGCGCTCCCCTAACCGTTCCACTATGATACAGATATATTTATCTGGAGTTTTTCCCCCCAGTGCCATCCAACATGCAATACAGAGTTAAAAAGACCTAAAAGATAGATACAATTTTTACCATCATGACCTCACTTAAACCCACCAAGCTATGGCAGTTTAACCAGGCTGAGAATATGGCCCTATTTATTTTTGTTAAAGACACACTTTTTCTTACAGTACATTAGTAGTTTAACCAACTGACAACTACAGATTTTGCTCCAGCTGAAATTGCACCATCAAATACTTGAGCAGGACCATCCTAAAGCAAGGCAAGGTATTCTGCAACTCTATCCTTGAACCATGCAGTCTCTTGGAAGTTCCAAGAAGCACTAAAAATCCAGGAAACTTTAAGAGACTGAACTACAGAAACCACAGTTTATCCTGGCCAGTTGCAATTGCTGAGTATCAGCTTATAACTCTGTACTTTTACAAGCCCAGCAGAAAGTCACCCCTGCCATACAGAAATAAAATCCATGGATGGAGGGAAGAGGAAAAAGAATTAAATAAGTAAAACTAGATTTAATTCAAAGAAAAAAGGCAGCTGATGGCAAGAGGTGTCAGATTATCCAAGGGAGTTCAGTTCACTGCAGTCTATTTTAGCTGAGGGGTTTTGAATAATATCTTATCCAGAGGCAGCAACAATTGTGGCTTGTGTCAAACCATTGGGAAATGCCAAGAGAGGAACACACACCTTCAACCTGTTACCTCCTGAGTCAGTGACTCACCTGGAATAGCTCAGGGCTCCGAGCTACACCTAGGCTGTTATTAGATGAGCCTTTGCTTCCCCTTACAAAGGGCACACAAACCCATTTCTCCCAAACTCTGCCCATAATTCATGTGCTCAGCCCCTAATCATCCCAGCAGGTCTTTGCAGGACCTGCTGCAGTCTCTTGACATCCTTCATGAAGTGGAAGGCCCAGAAGCAAACCCAGCACACCAGGAAAAGCTTTGGCAGTCTAAAACTGAGAGGGATATATACCTCAATCTGCTAGCCATACTCCTCTACATGTAGGCCAGCACGTAGTTCATGTTATTCCCTTCCAGAGTGTGCTGTCGGTCAATGCTGAGCTTGACATCCCCCACCACTTGCTAGTATTGCTACTCTTGGTTTTCAACCTACCCAGGCACACAGAGCTACTCTGCTCCAAGAGCTGAATTTTGCATTTCCTATTCAGGGGTGTCCCTTGGACTGTCTTCAGGCTTCTCCAGATGGCTCTGGGCTGGAGCTCTTGCCTCTAGCATACTAGAGTTTTCACCTCTCTGCCTTTACAAACAGAACTGGTCACAGATAGAGCTTTTTCTTTTTCTCACCCTTTTAAATAATGGTTGCACACTCCAAAGAAAATAACAGAGCTCCAGCAGCATAACTGCCATCCCCAAATGTGACGTGTTAAGTGCCTCAAGCATCCTTCTCAGGAACAAATATTTGAAAGGAAAGTTACTTTCCCAAGGGATAGCAATATCACTGCTGTATAAAAGGCAGAAAAGCATTCTCATACACCCAGCCAAAGATTTAGCATCCAATTCAAAAAAAGAAAAGCCACATGCAGCAGCTGGTATCTAAACTATGGCTTGGGATGCCTCTGGGGCACTAAAGAACCTCTCCCAAAAGATACTGTAGTTCTGCTGATAAGCTCTAGCTTTCCTTTCCAAAAAAGCCGAGACCTGCCTATTAGATTCTGCTCCACTGTAGCTTTCAACAGAGTAGCTTGCACTTTGCAAAAGGGAGTATCACCTCCTTCTGAAACCACTCAAACCATGTCCTGTGCAAATCATTTTAACATAACCTTATGTTTTAGGAACTGAAAGAACATTCCTGTCTAACCCTTTGCCTTTTAGGCTACCCAGTCATATCTGAAGAACTTTTACTGCCTTACTGACTAGGTAAGGTAAAAGGTACTCCCCATGGTGTTTCCTTCTGAGATCATCACCAAACCAGAAATGTGCTGATTCCACTTTGGTTCACAGAGACATACTTTTCCCATGATGGTCTGCAAAGGGGCAGAGTTTGCCTGCCATTCTATATCAGGCAATTTAAGCCCTGCAGGCATGCAATGGTTAACCATTTAAAAGCACTAACTGAGGATAAAAGCACTGGACCCACAGCAGAATGATTCAGTTAAACTAGAATGATTTCAAGACCCTGAAGGAATAGGGATGGAGCAAGAACAGTTCTTACTCATCATCATCCCTCTTTAATAGACATTTTAGTTTAAATTGTAGCTTTGGAAAGAGAAGGGGGTTTTAGCTCTTTATTCCCAATTAGACCTGGAACAGAGATTCTTATGACTAATGCAGCCTGACCTGTGACTGTACCTGTAACATGACCGCACTGCCAAATATTATTCACTGTCAGGGTAGAGCTAACACAAGGCAGACTTCATCACACACTTTCTTTTAACACAAACACCTGCAAAACACAAAACATCCTTCAGATCCACCCATGGATCCCTTCTCCATCTCTGCATTAGATGTCAGCAGATGGAGGGTTGCTCTCTGTTTCAGCTTCAACTCCAGGCTCAGACACTTAGCATACCAACTGCTGTGAAGTACCTATGGTGTGAAATGAACTATTGCTTCAGGTCACATTTCCAGCTGACAAGTCTCTACATCCAAAAAAGAAAACACTACAGGTTCAGCAAAGGCACTGAAGAGCAGAGGCTCACAGGTGTCCTGGTCTGAGCCAGAACAGAGCTAATTCTGTTCAGTGATTGACTTTTCAGCTCAGTCTCTTCTCAGTGCTGCACTTTGTGCAGCTCACAGCACGTTCTCCCAGACAGTCTCTCATTCTAGCATTGACAACACTTGGGGAGAGTCACTGCCATGGGCTGGGCTGCAGAAAGGCTCTGCCTTAGACTTGCTCCTGTGCAGACCAAGGGCACTGATAAATCTTGTGCCCCACGCTGGGGTGCAGTAAGTCAGAGGTGGCACCTGTGGGGAGGAGGGGACAGGAGAGGTGACTCTAAACTAACCAACAAGAGATTCCATCCCACGGATATCACACTCAGGATAAAGCTGAGGGATCAGGAGGGTCAAGCCTCTTCTTCAATGCCAGTGTCCAAGGAGAACTCCGTTTTGTCTTCAATCCTGATCCATGTGTTCCTGAATCCAGCTCCTCAATCCAGTTCCTATCTGCTGCAGAGTCCAGTCTGGGACTTCCCCAGTGCTGCCACAGCATCAGTGGTGATGGTGATGTAATTGCCATCAGGGGATTGGGTTAGATATTGTGCTTGCATGTATTTGTATACACTTCATTTTATTGTTATTATTCTTGTGAAAACTGCTTTAGCTTTCTTTTCCAACCCGTAAGTCTCTCTCCCTCATTCCCTTTCTCCTCTCCTTTGGGAAGACAAAGGAGGTCACAGAGAGTGTCTGTCACTCATCTAGTTGCCAGCCCAGCCCTAACAAGCAAGGGTCTACCACTTCTCCCTAAGCTCCTCTATTTGCCCACTATCCCTTGTATCACAGCCAAAAAAAAGCTGAAGGCAGATGAGCTTTGTTGGGGACCCCTGAAAGAGTAACATTTTAATAACGAAGAGTAGTGAATGTAGTCCAGCCACAGGCTTGTAGGTAGCACAGACAAAGGAAGTTGCTGCTGACTGACTCTTTCAAGGTTACCCATCTGAATGTAGTTTCCTTCCCTTTGTCAGAGGTTTGTAAAGCCTGTGCGGAGACCTCCTGAACAATGCACAACAAAATGCAAGTTGGCATTTAAGTCTTGGAAAACGGCAATTATGTCTCTGTGATGCACAAACTGTGTGGTATAGTCCCTGCTTCCTCATGCCCCTCCAAGCTGCTTTGAAAAAACTTATGCAAAAGCAGCTCCTCTCCACAAGGAAATCAAGCAATTTATAGCTGATTTATCTCTGCCGCACACCACTTATCTGGAGTGCATGTTTTCCTTTGCCTGAGAGATTGAACAGGATGAGGATATTAAATGGCTCTGAAAAAAATATTCAAGTTCAAGCCATCAGCCTTCAGAGCCAGCCAAAATAGTCATCAGCATCTAAAGCAGCATGAAACTCCTGGAGATGCCAACCAGGCAGCACAAACACACACTAGCATTCAGCCTACCTTCCCCTGGAGCGAGCCATAGAAACGCTGCTTTGGCTGTGAGCGCAGAGCCTGAATCCCCACAGAGGAGGGAAGGAGGAATGGAAGTGGAGAACAACCAAAACTCCTGCTGCAACAGCACCTGAGGGCACTCCAAAGCTATGCTCAAAGTCCAGTTGGCTGCACAAGAGTTCTGTCAGTCCCACTCTCCCAGCTACTGCAAGAGAAGAGATGGGAAGGTGGCTTGTTGTGGTGGTTTTTTTCCCTATGAAAGCAGCAGCAGGTTACTTATGTCAATCTTCAGCTGACAATGCAAGCAAGGTCCATCTTAGCCAGAAGAGCTCTCCCAGTGCTATGATGTGGCCAGCCCATAGTCTGTGTAAGGACTGATCCCCTTTCCAATCTGAAAGTAGCAGCATTTGCCTCTCTACATCACTGTGGAGTCTCATTTGAACTTTTTGCTTTGAACCTTCAAAATGATGCAAAGACAGCATGAAACACAGCTTTTTTTAACACAAAATGCTGCAAAGCAAGCTCAAGGCCAAGGTCTGAGTCTGCTTGACTACACTAGGGCCTCCCTTCTCACCCTCTACCCAAGGGGCTTGCTCTAAGCTCAGCCCTGAGCCTTCATGGAGTGCAGGGAGTTGGGAGGGAGGCAGTCAGCTACCTGACAGTCTGCTGTCAGAGAAGAGAACCCTACTCAGCCTGGGAGACAATGGAGCTCCCTTCCAGAACTCCTGTTGTCTCTAAGACTCTGCTGAACTTCAGAAAACAGCAGCTGACAGAGATTCCAGCTGTGCAGGTCTCTGTTATAATAACTGCAAGAGCTAGGACTCATTAGCCAGCTGTACAAAATACCACCAGAAACAGAGGATAACAGCCTGCCCTCTTTCAAAAAAATGCTCTTCCAGCACACAGCTACACACTGCACATTTTGCATAGTCAAGAAAACTGGGGAGCTTATCTTCAGAGACTAACCCAGTGCAGGTAAATCTTACTTCAGAGGAACTAAGCTCAACTTAAAACCTAAATGCAAGAACTTGGGATTTCTGGGGTCAGGCTTTGCCAGGTCCACAGCAGAGCATATAGACATAAGGACTCACACCCCACAGCCATACATACCAAAGGGAGTGCTTTCATTTTCTCCCTAATTAGTACTTAGTTTAGTACTCCTAGGTACTTTATACTCCCTGGAGGAAATGATGACAGACCCTCAGCTTGTCAGCACTGGGAGAATCTGCTCTGCTTACTCAAGTGCTCAGATGGGGGCTTTCCAAGCTGTGGCTGATTGACATGTTTAACACACTTCTCTCCACCAGAGCCTATTACCTGATTTCACAAATTTCAGTACCATCTGTCCTGCTGTCTGTGGAGGGAAGAGCATGTTTGGATTGCAGTCACTCGCATGCCTGCCCTCATTTACTGGACAGACTTCCCTTCTTGGACCCGCTGCCTTCTGAGCAGAACATCACTCTGGCAGATCACACCACCAAATGTGGCCACAGAAGGAGGGCTGCATTCAGAGCAGGTAGTATTTATCTCTGAATCACTCTAAGGATTTCACTCCTCTCCTTGTGGTAACAGACTCTTCATCTGTTCACTAACACTGCCTTGTAAGTAGGCAAAATATGCAGAAACCGAAGTGGAAGCCTCAAGAGAATGTCTGAAATCATCCTGGGAACTGCTTTCCACAAGCTGAGATCACCCACAGCTCTGGATACAGCTTCCATCAAACTGGGTATCTGGCAGCACAAGGAAACATGACAGAGCACTGGAGTTCCACACCCGAAAAGCAGGAAAGGGCTTTGAAAAGACACACACTGGTGCACACAGAGAGCAGAGAACAGCAGGAAACAACTCAATCACTTTCAGGCAGAAAATAAGAAATTCACCACCCATCAATTTCTTCCCTGGGTGTAATTACTGAGCATCCCAATAACCTGGTTGCATTGGGCATTATGCTAATCTGAAGTGGCTTGCTGCTCCTTTGCACACCCTCCCATCTGTTTGTCACTGGTGTCAGTTGTCTCTCCTCTGACACTTTTGACTGCAAATTCTTTTGAGCTAAGTACTGATTTTCTGTTGTAAGTGCAGAAAGTCTAGTCTGAGGAGGCCTTGGTCTCTGGCATTTTCAGAAACTGTCAAAACACAAATTAGTTAGCATCAAACATAACTCAGGTTATTTTTGTTTTGCTGCTAAATTAACTTACTCCTTAAAATAATCAGTTCTAAACTGAAAAGGAATCTCTGTAACTATCAGTAAAAATATACCAGCTAACAGCAGTGACAGAATCAAATCTGTAACTTCATTTCCCTTTCCCTTAGCTTTCTTTCCCCTTGCTTTTAAATATTTATTGAGTGACACGAGTAAAGCTCTGCCTTCTGTTTGATTTCTCCAAAGATCCAACACTTCCTAACCACCAAAGAACCTGTGAGCAGCAGATGCATAGGCTGCTAATAATAATGGCAAAATAAACACTCCAAACCAGAGGCTTCTTTAGAAAATACTGGCTTCTATTTTAGTCTTTCTCCTTTCATCAGTCTGTTCCTTGAATACAGCTAAAATCACTTCCCTGAGGGAGCACTAATGACTATAGGGGACTAAGTGTCACCCAAATGCTGAGACCTGGAAATCTCCTTCCAGAAAAAGACCCCCAAATCCCTACATCAGGACACAGTCAGAGTCCCTAAAGGACTAAATATCTGTTAAAGAATCTCAGCCTGAAGGAACTTCTGTTTCTGTAATTATCTGAGTGGATTTATGGCCACAACCATACAGATGCAAGAGTTTCAGGACAGTAGTGTCCATCTATAGCAGGAAGGAAGGAAGGAAAATTGTATAGAAGCTTTCAACAGTAGTTTGAATCTTAATACAGCAAAGCACTAAGCAAAAATCCTTTACCCACAACATTTCCAACAGAAAATCACAGGAAAGAAAACGTAAATGACCTGTATTGAGACCACTGATGAGAACAAAAGCCCATTCCTGAGCAGCTCTAGCAAATGCTTCTGAAGAGAGAGTTCAGATGGTACAAGAGGTATGAATCCACTTCATTATTATCTCCAAATGCTGATGAGCAAGCTGCTAACCAGCTTCTGAGTTCAGACTCCAGGGGTAACATGGCTGGCAAAATGAAACCAAACAGCTCCTCTCCATAGCCACTTTGCAGCATTTTGCCCTAGTTTGCACTTCAAGTCACAGCACTGAGTTGGCTCGACCCACACTAGGATTCACAGCCCTGCCTTTCCCCCAGCCCCTGCACAATTTTCAGAAGCAGCTTGCTAAATCAGTAGAGGGAAAAAAAAACCAAATTTCTGTTACCAGACACTAATTAAATGAGCACTTGTTATTAGTTTCACGAAGTTTGGGATCCAAGTTTGCTGCCAACAGGAGACAACTGCCTCCCTACTCACAGACAGGCCAGGGCTCAGACCCAGGCTCAGACCCAGAAGCCACTATAAATAAAAAGCTGTATCACATCTGCAAAAACAAAATCTTTTGTCAAGAGAGTCTTGAATTCCTGGGGCTTAAGATCCAGGCTGAAATGGAGATTTTACATTTCAGCTCCATCTCAAATCAGTGATGCAGCAGCTAAGCCTCAGTATGCCTGAGCAGTATGTGATAGGAGGGAAAAAAAGAGCTCAGAACAGAGCCTCCTGCTCTGCTCACTCTCGGTATAACCACTGGACATGGATGCTTGTTCTCAAGCAAGGCAGAGGAATCCCAGCCTCTGTGACAGGAGGGAGGAGATAACATATGGAGAAAGAAGCAAATTGTTCACCACAAATGTGTATTTTAAGCACTGCTCTGCTCTGATAGGATGCACCTCTTACCCTTATCTTCTGCTGTTGGCCCATGCTGAACCCTGTGAGTACCAACAGTTCCACCACCAGAGCACTGAGTCCATAAAGCAGTGACAGCCCAGAGCCTGCATTCACTCCATTACTGCTCAGTTTACAACTCAGTGATGGGCTTTTCCTCCCCTGACAGTTCAGAAATCTCATTGTGAGATTGCAAAAATCATGCTACATTTCTCTTGTCTCTAACAGCAGCACAGGTAATAAAGACTCTGAATTGCATATTCAGGACTGTGTCTGTGAGTTAAAAAGCAGCAGCTGCTCTAGGCAGGGAAGACTGCAGGCCATTCTTCCATAGTTTTACAAGGTCTGCAGGGAGAAGCAGCATAAACACTTGTATTTGTCAAAATAATCAGATAGCTTGAAAATACACTAGGGAACCATTCAGGAATAAGGATGGAGTTATTTTTACTTGGCTGCTTTCCCGATCAAAACTACAGCTTAATATATATATTCACTTCCTTTAAAAATCCTTAAAATATAGCATGTCACTCATCAGAGATAGCAAAACCAGAGGGGAACTGGATCAGGATCTAGGTATCTGGACAGAAAGTCGATAAGCACAAATATCAACACAACCTTGTGATAACAGTTCACAGTGACAGGTGGGAAAACTGGCAGAAAAGCCACTTTGGACCCAGCATGTGTGCCTCTAAGATGGCCCAGGCAGTGACACAACAGATTGCTGTCACTGCCACCCCACAGCCCAGCCCCATGCCTCAAACCCACTCTGATCCAGGCTGGAGGCTAAGAGCTTCCTCTGCCAGAATCACAGCAACTTCAAAGCTAAATTTTTATTACTAATGAACTCCACTGACTTTATTTATGGATAAGTAGATACTTTTTCTTCTCTATTATATATTTTTCTCTTATGGGAATGAATTTGAGGGCTCTGCAAAGCCTGAGGCCAGAGTGGCTGCAACCAGGCAGAACATGGAGAAGGATTTGTGCAGGGCTGTAAATACAACCCTGCTGACAACTCTCAGCACGGATTCACAACTCTTCCTACCACCTCAGGTTCTTCTGAGCAGAGTCTGTGAGTCGTATCAGCCTAAGAAATGACCTAAGGAAAGTGCAGAAAAATGATGCCAGGAGAGATGCCAGGCCTTGGAGCCTTTGGGATCAGTGCTGGTGCTTAGAGCTCTAAGGTAAGTGGTTTAGCTGCAGTGAGGTTACCTTGCCTACACCCAACAGCACGCACGAAAGCAGCGCCTACCTTTTCATCACACCCAAATCTTGTATTAAAGCTGTCTTTAGAACACACTCCCTGTTTGATCCTTAGCCAAGTTATTTAACTCACAGGGTTCAGTTCTCTGTGAGAAAAATTCCCTTTCTAATTGCTTTTTCCTTTTTAAATTTTTCTGGGCAGAAATTTTCTTCGTAAGTGTTTGTGCTGCACCTTTCACAACACTGCCCAGTTTGGGCTGAGACATCTCTATGATGTGGCAATGCACACAAACCCCAACTCCACACTATATGCTCAACTTGTGGAGTCTGCTTCTGACACAAGTCGGTGCTGCACTGCATGGAGTGGAAGGCCAACAATCAAACCCCAAGGCCAAGTGCCCAGGAACACCTGGCACACTTTTGGCTACCTTGCCCTTCTTGAAAAGTGAAATTTGAACAAGCTAGAGACCTTCAAGTAAGACAACAGTCCCAGAGTCCATCTCCTGAGCAGGCACTGCTGGCAGACTGACTCTCCTAAGCATCTTGGCTGCTGGGTGTTACGTAGCCCGAGGGCAAACAAGGCTGAACAGGGCTGGGAACTCTCCCAAGAAGAACTAGAGTAACCCTCCTTCTCCTCTCCCCACCTCTCCTTTCTCATGTTTGCCTAAAGGTGTGAAGACAAAACAAGTTTGTGCCTTGCATATTTTAAAGGAATTGTTTTTCTATTTCAAAAGACATTCCTGTCATCAGAGAGTGCACACATATCACAGCTGGCAATAGCTCCTTCACATTTAAGTCTTCAATCTGACTGTATAAATATGTATACTGTGGAGCAGAAAACACCCTGACAGGTACACAGGGATCCTGACAGGATAACCACTCCTCTGCCTACACACACTAAGCCAGCAGGTAAATAACTATTCAAGCTCCTGGGCTTTTTTCCTTGCTAAATACATTCTATTTACTTGATTGTCTGTAATGACTCCTCTCTGAAATTGTTAAGCTCTATCATGTAGAACCATATTTAGATGGGATTACACTTACATTCATGTCAAGAAATAAGATGGCATCACTCACCTCACATGTCACCTGGCATAAAGTATTCTCTTTTGCTCAAATAATGGCTAAATTCAATCCTTGTGCCTGCAGCAAATAATACTACAAGCTATCCCCTTCCTGGGGTCAGGCACAGAGCAAGGTGATATTCTTTACATTCTTCACAATTAATGCTCTGAAATCTGGCATTTTATGGCCTGAAGAGCAAAAAGGAATTTGAAATCATCTATTCTCCTGTGCCTAGACAAGAGATGTTTTTAGACAGCCTCTTTCTCAGGAGATGAGAGCCCAATATTTTACTTCAAAATGGTTGCATTGAGTCAGACCAAGTTTCCATCCAGAACAGCAGTGAATCTTTAACCACCTCCTGCACCAGAGGGAAGGAAAACCACAAGGGCAGAGGCTGCACACAGGAACGTTTCCTCAGAGCCCTGCCTCAAGCTCCAGCTCTTGGGCATTTCCTGAGTTTGAAGTGTCTTCACATTTCACAGCCTTTCATAGGTTCTTATTCCAGATTCTCTCATTTTTGAACTCATGTTGCCCACAGAATGTCCTCTGGCAACAACTCCCACAGGCTTTGCCACACATTCCTCAAGAAACTGTTCCTTACTCACCCTTTTTCATCCAAGCTCTGATTTTATGCTTACAAAACCTGTCCAGTCCATTCTCAGACACCTGTTTCCCAGACTGAAGAGATCTACTCTATTTACCCCTCATTCAGAAGCCATTCCCTACCTCTGACCCTCTCATCTCCCTTCTCTGCATGGTTTACAGTTGCTCTAGGCTTTTTGAGAGGAGAGGCTCCAGAACGTTGCACAAGATTCGAGATACAAGTGTCTTACTGCTCAGACATCAATGCCCTGCAGAGGAGGCTCACAGATTAAGCACAACAGGGACATCCAAAAATCACCTCTGTTTTTAGAAGTCTTGGCTTTTAATTCATTTGTATTTCTAGGAAGACACTTTTCCCCCCACTCTGTTAGCTTTACTATCTTTTTAGAGAGGGAAATTTCAAACTAGATTAGCAATTTATCTAGTCATATAACTTCTCTCTGATGGGGCAAATGCTTCAGAGAAGACAAAGTAAATTTTAGAGCTCAAAAGTGAAATAATATAATCCACATAGAAACCACCTTCCAAACCCTTAAAGTGCTTGAATTCTTAACATAGTAAGATTTAAATTTTTATTATGTGCAGGAAACTCAAGAATTAAGAGACTCAAGAAACCTAAGTATCATCAATGCCAAAGTCTTTAGAAAAAGAAGAGCAGTATGGGATCCCTAATTTCACATTTAGAAATGTTTTTTCTACCTTGATTAAGAAAACAACAAGTAGGATAATTTCCAAGTATTTTCCTTTATCACTGAAAGGACTCCTTTACCATTTCCTTTACCATCTCCCACCTTTGCTGGACATCATCTGTTCTTATTTAGTGGGAAATGGAAAAAAGATGCAGATGAGATTGCATTAATCATTCTCTCCAACACCACATCTTCTTTGATCAACCTATTAAGTTCTTTGCATACCAAAATGTCTTTTGACCTCAATAACCTGCACTATTCATCACTGAAACCCTTTCAGAGCTGGAAGACGACACCAGTTGAACAGGACAGTGATTCACCCTCAGCCTCCTTACAGCCAAGTGGCCAGGAAGAGTTTTCAAGGAAGAGAACTTACTCTATTTTTTTCAAGAGCTCAATTACAAACGCTGGTAATAGATATGAAATTTTGAGTGCCTTTCAGGAATTTCAGCAACTTCAACACAGTAATTAATTTCAGAAACTACCCTGCCTCTAAAGTACATTTCCGACTTTTGATGACATCTTTTCTCACCTTTCATTGCCTTTCAAATGTCCTTTGCTCTTATCTCCTGGAAGCTGGTAACAGAGAGAACCCAATCTCTGCCTCTTTGCTGGGAGGACTGAAGGTGTGTGAATACAAACATTATGCAAAATTCACAAGGAACAGAAAGGCAGCAACAAAAATGAGAGTTATTCAAAATTAATAATAAGGAGAGGGACACATTGGGAGACTTGCAATTTATAAAGCAATAGCTTGTTAAGCTTGCTTTAATACCAGCTTAGTTCATTACTCATTATAGAGTGACAGGGAAAATAAAGCTGGAAGAATTGCTAATGATGCCAGAAGTCTGTATTATGCATTTTGTAGTTCCTAATCTCTTAAAACTAAACAAAAAAAAAATAAATAAAAGCTAATCATCTGTTCCTAGTCCCCTGATTTTGTATCAAATTGCTAGCAAACAAATCCACTTAAGGGGAATTTTTTAGTTCCTTTTCTGCAGTAGTTTAATTAGATTCCACCAATAAGTCTCTGAGAGCAACGTAAATTCTAGTCTCAAAGCAGTTAGATGAGGCTTGCTCTCTTCATGTGAAAACAGTCTTTGCCATCCTACCTCCTTCTGCTGAAGTACTGGCAGTGACCCACACTGCTCTGGCACAAACATCATCTTGCTCAGTGCCTTCCAGGACTGCCTATCACCATTACCTCCTACAAAGCAATGCTTTTGAACTTGCTGTTTCAAAAACTTAAAGACTTTTTTTCTCCCATTCCTGTCAGGGATGCTCTGCCTGCAGTCACTAAGGTGAAGCAGATCTTGGGTGACCTAATCAAAGCATTTCTAGCGTGGTCTGGTTTCATTTAATCATTTTCCCAAATCATCCACAACAGTGTTTCACCCAGCCTGATTAATTTTGAGTGTTGGAAAGGGTGAAATCTGCAAGTAGAAAACTCTTCTTACATAACATTATAGTGTGATAGCTACTGCATGCAGCCAAAGACACTGCAAGAGGCAGCACTGCAGGACCATGAAGCACATCTCTCTTACTGATGTCAGCCAACTGCTCTTTCTCATACCCTTTTTGTTATGGATCCAGTCAGTGGCAACAATGCAAACTACACCTACAGACTGCATACACAGCCACTACAAGGTCAGCAGATGAAATACTGGAAACATGTTTATCCTGTGATAATGGCAAAATATTGATGAGAACAGTTTATACGTTATCAACAACAGAAACTTGGCGGTCTCTGGGTTTGTGTGGACGATAGCCACCTGGAGCTCTGCTCTTCTACTCTCATACCCAGAAAGACACATAGCATGCTTTAGGAGGATCAAAAAAACCAAAATCTACTTTACACCGACAGGTAATTTATTGCCCGAGCCTACTGAACATAACAGAACTTAACTCTTGACAAGCAATTCCATATGCCTGCTCCATGCACATCTCTGAAGCATCTCTGCTTACTTCCAGGATGGAAACAAGCCTTCATTCATTCCATGCATTAATGCACAGCTAAATATAGTGCTCTCAGAGCAACTAGGGCTTCTTTCTGCCTTATAAATTTCTGACAACTCCTGAGCTGAATTCTGATGACATAGGAATACAATTCTGTAAGCAAAACTGTCACAGCAGACGAAAAAGTCATCCCACTGGAACCATCAAAATGTATACCTCCACCAAATGAGCTCCTCCAGTAAAACCCTACTCCAAAAAATGCCTGGTATTAAAATGTATTCTACCTCATTTCACAGGAGATCACAAGGTCTTCAGGAGTTCACAATGATCCCCAAATGCCTACTCATGCCCTTTCTCACTGTTTAGAAGAACTGCGCTGTCACAACAGGAGGCACTAAAAGTGTCAGTGATTTCCAAAGTGCAGGCAAACAGCATCTAAAGGCTACGTGTAATTGTGCATCAACTGAACCTCTTGAAAAAAGATCCTTGAAATTAGTGGAGCAACACCAGGTCCTAAAAAAATTCCTTGACACTTCAGTGCAAGAAAGAGAATCCTTCCCTCCTGCTGGCAGAGAAGCTCCTCTCTCACCACCCCTGACAGTTCTGGGTTCTGTGGGAGTGTGCAAGCATAAAACTAGTTTCATTGACTTGCAGGAGCAAAACCTTAATGAACTTGTTCCAGCAGCTCTAGAATATATGAAAAGTCAATTAACTGAGGTAAAACAAGTGCCTCTGAAGTATTCCCCATGCACTTAGGAAGGGCCACATAAAGGAAGGGGGATAAAGTGATTTACACTGCCTTTACTTGCAGTGTTTCAGTGGGAACTGGGGAAGAAAAGCAAAACACCTCCTGCAAGTCTTCATGTGGTTTGTAAATCCTACTGAAAGGAGGTGGCAGTGACACTTGGGACAGGTAGGCACTTGCAAATGGTGGCCAGAACAAATAAGAATAGAGACAAGAACAAAATAACCTGTAAATGCTTTTCCCTCCCACTTCCTATTTAGTAGATAGGCAGACCTGGAGAAGGGCCTGTTGTAAAGCTCATTAAGTCAGTTTCTTTCCAATTGCTTTAACTGGCTTTTGATGAGGCTTAGCTTTTACATCTTACTATTGCTAATAATCAGGATCATTACAGTAGTGCTTGAGGACCAACCAAGAATGAAACCCCACTGCTTTAAGCACCTTCTTGACAAAGCCTGGTAGATTATTGAAAAAGGCAGGAGGGTAATTTACAATGATCTGCATCAGATCTGCTGTTTTGTCACCTGAAAGACAGCCATGGCCAAAGGAAGAGGAAACCAATTTCTGCTCTAGCTGCCTTATGCTATCAAAGAGCAGCTCTGCAATGGATCATGTGGGGCATAAAGTAAAATAAGAGTCCCTGTGATCTTCCCCATTCCCTCAAAGTGCACAGCCAGGTAACAGAGAAGAGCTCATGCATTTGAACTATGCAGTAGAGTCTTTAAAGAGCCTGTGTTATCTGACAGAGCAGCCCCAACTTCCACTTACTGCAAGGTAATACAAAAAAAAAAAAGTGCTTTCAAGGGACTTGAAAATATTTACATGCCAATCTCTCTAAGCAACAAAAATAAAATATAAGATAGAGCTGATGAAATTTTAGTGAAATTATTTCTATGTCATGAGACCTTGTGTTGGTTAAAATATGCATTAATATGCATTAAAGAAGCCCTGGGGCATTCTTATTTCCAGCTGAATTATTGGCTCACAGCATGGCAACCACTTGTGAAGACCTCACAGGAAATTACACTGTACTCAGAGGGGAAAAAATATAAAAAAGGAGTATGAAATTACAGTGTCACTGCAGAACAATGCCCCTGTCAGAGCTGATCAGAGAACTGAGGGAAACAGAGTACTAGAAAACTCAGAGAAGATTTGATTGATCCCTAAATCAAGAACAAAATCTAGAAGACAAGAACAAAATCAATCCACACTGCACAGAACAAAGAAATAGGTTGCTAGAATCCAAAAGACAGTCCAGAAGATCTTACCTGAAGTGGATAATATGGACTCGTAATAGTATTTCTTTTGGTACAATAAAATAGGTTGGAAGGTGAAGGAGGAATGGAAAGCTGGAAGTAAAACAAAAAACCACCCTACCCAACCCAGCCTGTAGAACAGAATACAATTAATCTTTATAGAACATGCTCATTGCAAAGTGCTGTAAATCACCTTGCTGTAAGACAGTCAGTCACAGCCTATGGGAAAAATCAAGTTTTACAGCAGGATAAGGAGAGAGGAAATGGCTCAGAAAGGAGGGGAGAGAAAATGTATTGGGAAAAGAAAATCCAACCATGTCAAACATGATAGGGTCAGTTTGGAGGAATAAGGGAATTAGTGTGTGAGCTAAACAAGCAGCAGGCTTGACTGCATCTTTGTGTGGAGATTGAAAGTTTTCTTCCTCCACAACAATAACATTCAGCCAGATGGAAATAATCCAACAGCATCAAAGTATTGACAGAAACAATTCTATCAGAGGGGAACACTGCTTTCTAGCTCCCCTCCTCTTCTACACTTAAACAGTTACATCAGTGAGCATGCAGGGGCTCAGTTTTAAAGGTCAGAACAGATCATTACAACCACCTAGAACCTGTACACATGTGTAATGCCAGGAACGTGCAATGCTGTATTCTCCCAGGCTTCCATGCCAGCTGAGCTAAGAAAGCAAGTGCCCCTGGAATTCATTCCAGTGCTTGCCTCAGAATCCTAACCCAAACCCATAACCTCACACAGACACCTATAGGCCAGGACACTGATGCCAGCTCCTCTGTAACACTTCCTTAAACAAAGCACTGAGTCCCACATTCTAGGTGGTTGCATATTCAAACCTACACTACCTTATTTGTTTAGCCCTTGCACCTACAGCCAGTGAAATCCACAATCCCATCTTTTCACCCCGAACAGCACCCTTTCCTAAACCCTTTATTCTCTAGCCATATGAATATAATCTGTAAATCCTCTTCATATCAAGGGCCTTGCTCTCCTCATCTGTATTCACTGCTGGCTTCACCTGAAGAGGGCTGCTGCACATCAGCCATCGATTTCTGTAGGCAGTTTCCTGCCATCAGCACTAAGTGATTGCTTATTAGAGGGACAGGGGAAAAGTGGAGTGTGTGGGCACTGCTATTTATCATAGAAATAAGAGTTTTAGAATGAAAGGTGAAGCTGGAGAGGAGGAGGAATTCTGCAGGGCTGAAGGATGCCCAAACCCAGGCCAAGTTTCTGGAAGGGCAGGTGAAATCAATCCTTGCAGTGGCTAAACTCCCACAGAAATCATCTTCAAGCTCAATCTCTAGTCTGTGAGTGAACTTGGCCTTCGTGATTAGTGGGGAGCAACAAAGATAAAGCAGCTGTTGCATTAAGTATCTCTTACTCTTTTTGGATTAGGTCAGTGGTACCACAGAGTGCAGCAGAGCTCAGAAAATGACTCTTGCAGAGGGAAGGGAGAGCAGTATTGATTCCCTAGCATTGCTGCAGACACTTAAGCTTTGTAATGAAGTTTAATGAACGCAACGAAGCAGAGAGCAGTGCCTTTCCTCTAGAGAGCTGAGCAGCCCCGTATCTTCCAGGTCCACACAAAACTGCAGCACAAACAATTTTCTTTTTCCCACCCATGAATAGGCTCCAACTGGCAGGAAACATCAGGGTGTCTATAGCTGTTCACCAGTTAATTAAGTAACTGCAAGGCATCATACTGCTACATAAACTCCTTGAAGAGTCATTTCAGAGTTTGTCACCTTTCTAGAAGATGTCCTGTCCTGGAAGCTAGATCAACTTCACAGGAACAGCAGCCTGTAGAGAATGGTGTCACAAAAAACTCTTATGGGCCACAGTGGTAGCCATATTCTTGTACCCTACAATACTTCTGATCCTAACAGCATCCAGATCAGCAGCAGCACAGCAGCAGCACAGCTTTAGCACAATGAAGTGAAGGAAGGGAAATCGAAACATTTACACAAACAGTTAAATAAACTAAAACTGGGATATCAGGGGGAATATCCTTAGGAAGATGCTTCACATCTCCCTAGGCTGCCTTTCCTCTGCTTTCTTATACACTAGCCTATAAAGGAGAATAAATTGGTTCTGATTACTTGCTAAAAATAGAAGACATCAATAAAAGTCACTTCCAATTTCTTTAACCACTTCATACTGCACAATGTGTGTTACAGGAAGAAGGTTAGAGGATGCAGGTCCATCTCCATCCCCTGGTCACTTGCACTCACACAGATACCCACTGAGCACCCAGGTGGCTTACTCCTGTGAGATACCACTTTAAATGGGCCTCATCATGGCCCTTGCATTGTGCACAGGAGCCTTCAGAGCAGAGCATCACTGCTTTTGAGACCACTGCAGCTATGCATACTGCTAGGGATTTGGCTCCTCGCATTCTTTGTCCAGATATGAGGATTTTTTGCCTACTTCTACAGTAACAGGGATTTTTTTTCTTGCTGATTCCTCACCAGAAAAAAGGAGCAGATTTCTTTGAAGTCAAAAGTATTACTTAACTAATCACTATAGGATAATAAGCACCTTTCAAGAGTAAAAAGGGGTTGCTTATCTGAAAATAATTATGTACCTAAAGATACATGCAGACATGAAGAAACCTACTTTATTTTTTGGTTCCTCAACACCTTTAAAAACCTGGCTTTCTCTTCATGGGCATCCAGCAGCAAACTGGCCTCAATCTCCTTTTCTTTTTAATCTCTATTGCAGCAGCATCTGACATCCTGGTGTCCAGCAGTGATATTAATCACTGAAACACTCTTCTGTTCCTCCAGCTTCTCTTAACCTGAGAATCTGTTATGTAGAGAGCATGGAGCTCAGAGAGCAGTTGAAAAAAATACAGTTCTTCCAGCTACATGAATGTCAGACTGAAATGCTGCTACAACCTTTTCCCCTTGTTGCTTCCTGACCCCCCCCCCCCCCCCCCCCCCACAATTGCACTGTATCCATGACAAAGCATTTCTTTGTATCTTTGTTATAGGATTTNTAAGCATAAAGCTGCTGAGGAAAAGTCTGTTTGTCTTGCAGTAGCAGTGCAATTTGAGAACACAATAATAGAACAGGGTTGTTTTTTTCCTGAAGCTCTGTAAGGGATGGGATCACAGAGCATGTCATCCAACTTCCAGGCCACGTCTACTTATCATTATGAGTTTCTTGCAGCTTTCTGTCCAAGGCTAAGTATGTTCAGAGGCATATTTTCACTAAGAATATGTATTAAGTGGCTCAGAGCTTTAAGGTAACAAGACCAAGAGTTTGAGTGAGGAGTCTCTGGAAGAACTACAATCAAACACAGCAAATGTTTTACTTGCAGAAGAAAGTGCCATCAGTCTTGAACTCAAGGCCAGGGGAGAGCAGGGAAGGGAAGCCTCCACTGCTGTCTTCTTTTTGTCAGATCAGATTCTGAAGCCTTTTGACACAGATTAGTAAATCACACTAGAAACAAAATCATAAAAATCAATAGGGCCACCAACTGAACACAGCTATATTCAACGCAGATCGGAAAAGTACTATCTATCCACAGAAATTCAGTCACTGAAAGGCTGACCCTACTCAATTCAGAATACATAACCCAGTACCTTTGAACTAAGGTCTCAATCCACAATACAATTACCTTGGTTTAAATGGTTGGTACTTGCCAATTCATCTGCTGTGACACTGCCTGGGTGCTTTCAGCAACAGTAACTTCAAGAAATATGAATTTTTCATTGTGAGTGAAGCTCAGCAGTGTTACCTCAAACACACCATCGATTTTAAGTGTATACACAGACTACCATCAGCACTGAGCTGACATGGTGACTTGATCATGCATCAAAGGCCTAAAGTTTAACCAAAGACATATAAAAAATGCTATGATATAAAGGCTGATGCATAGCATCACACTACTATTGTTAATCCAATATGTCACCTAAGTGTGGGGTGTTTTGTCTTTTCATAGGACCACCACACTGTGACATGAAAATGTACTTGCATGTAAAAGAACTAAGATTAGCAACACTGCTGGTAGACTGCAATTTAAATTGTTTTCCAGTGAACAGAATGATACTGACTGTCACCAGGTCCAACTCCCTGCTCAAAGCAGGACCAGATTAGATGCAAAATGGAAAACTGGATGCTAAAGAAAGACTTGTAGAAGGAAATAAGAGAAGGAACAAGAAATTAATGAGAAGCCACAGGATGTACAGGGAAAAAAAAGAATAGAGAACAGCACTGGGTCACTCTAAATTCTCCTCATGATACTATATAGACTTCACAGATCACAACTGCTGCTAAAAAGATACACAGCAAGGGCAGGCAAAGAGATGGGTGATGGTGAAAGAGGCAGATTAATGTTAGGATAGGAGACAAAAAAGACTAATCCAAAGAGGCAGAGAAAGGAGAGCTCTGAACTGGCCTTTATTTTATCCCATAGGTAAACTCTGAATGCAGAAGCACCTCAGGTAATAACTCCTACCTGCCAGCTAGTGCATACGCCTGTCCAGAGCTCCAGCCAATGTCAGATAAACTCTCTTCCAAACGAGCAACAGGGGAAAGGAATCTCAGAAAGCCAACACCAAGGAACTCTAAATCACACATCTCCTACTGCCTTCTCCCACTTCTTTGGGCCTGCTCACTCTGAAAGGGAATGTGCCTACAGCTCTGGAATGAGTATGTGTCTGGCACCTCTTCCAAAAACCAAAGGAGAGGTATTGCAGCAACCAATACCCTAGCAGCTCTATTATACCTTCTCTGTAAGAGAAGTAAAAGCAAGTAGTATATATAGTAAGAGCAAATATTTCATTAACAGAAGCTTCCTAACAATTTGCTGAGGCAGGGAGAAGTGTTAGCTTACCCACAGCTGAAATGGAGTCCTGCCTGCACCTATTATATGGAACAAAGCAACACAGCAACACAAAGGAATGAAAAATCCGTGGATCCATTGAAAGCTGCAAGGATACTGTAGTGGCCAAGCTGTACCACATACTGAAACTCTTCAAGGATCAAGGTCATTCTTTTACTAAAAAGACTCTCAAGAATCTTTGACCTGTTCTAAGCTGTTCTTGTATTTTGACCTAAGCCTTCACTTCTGATGACCTAACTGTTCCCTAGCTGCCAAACTGGAGGACACCTCTGCTTGTGATACTGGATGTTTGCTCATGTCCCTCCCAGTTAACCTAAACTAGATTTAGTTCTCTAGCCTGAGAACCAATGGCCTGAGCACCATTATTGCTGCTGCTCTTCAGTGAGATTTGGTGGATGTTTCTGCTAACACTGTTTCCACGTACTGCTCTGGCAGCAAGGTTGAAAAAAAAATGAGTGCAACTTTTCTCTGAATTCTGGTTAGCTAGAGATACAAAGCACCAGGCACTGTGGGTTACACTTCACTTTAAACAGAGGGTTTGCCATCTGTTCTGCCCTCTAATTACAAAATAGAAACCAAATATATCTCACTACTGAATCATTCAAAAGTAAGCTAGAAGAGATTTAAATTCACGGGAAAAGCTCTTTATTTAATGCAGAAAGCATCTGCAAGAGTTTTCTTACATTATCTTTCAGGCAGTAATCTATGAAAAATGAAAGGAGAGTCCTTCTCCAGGATGCTGCTGAGCCTGGATGAACCCCCAGGGAGAGGAGGGTTCAGTATGGGAAGAATATGTTGCAGGGATATTTCCACGCTAATTTATGTATCTATGCAGAGTAGAGGTATTACTACAACAAAATGGATTACACAGTCATGATAGTCAAAGGACATAACTGGGGCAAGAACGTAAGAAAATCTGTCAGCCTTTATTAGACTGATTGATAAAGTTTGGCTATGCAATTTCTTCATTAGGGACTTGTATGAAAAAAAGACTTGTTCTTTTTTTTCCTCCAACTATATCCAATTAAAAGCCTACAGTATTTTGTTTTGTTGAGTCTCACTGTAATAGGAACAGAGATATAAGGAACAGCTGAAGGCAACACCAGAGTTGCTTACAAGCTGGAATCACTTTTGTAGAGCAGCAGCAAGAAAGAAGGAGTCTGGGGCTTCCCTTTTATTCAGCCTGTTGTGGCTACAGGCAGCTCTGCCACCCAGGGCTGTCTGTACTGCAGAACCATGGAGACCCTCTGCAATGCTCCCATGAGCTCTGACACAGTTTCATTCCAGACTGCGATGAGATGAGGACTGGCAGCTGCCACAGGAGAGCAGACCTCACATCCTCCCATGCCATCAGGCAGCAAACAGCACCATAGCAGCATGGTGACAATCCAAGCTGCTGCCACAGGTCCTCACATGACATGGAATTTCACAGACGTGCAGCATTTTGCTTGCTCAGGGCTCCTGAGCCTTGCCAGATGAATGCGCCCAATTGCTGCTTCCTGAATAGACCTGTATCAGTGATATTTAATGGAGGTGGAGATGTGGGAAAGGCAGAGGAAAACATAAGGAGCTCTCTTTGGATTTTGCAGAGTCAAACATAACCATTGCTTAAATGCATTTTAATACCCAGCATCTTTCACTGTAACCGAGCACATTTGGTGAAACTAGATCTAATGGTAGCAGGGAAAGTCCTACTGAAATCTGTGGAGTTTCTCACACCGTGTGCAAAACAAATGAAACACCATTCTGGGCTTTATATACATGGTCTTAACATCCCTGGATAAGACAACCATAAATGATCTGGAATAATTGCCCATTTTAGTTTTTCTGCACCTTCTCCTGAAGTGCATGGCACAGGCTTTGCATTCCACAATGCCTGTCTGATCAAGTGCAGTAATGCCTGTGTGATGAAAAATGAATGACAACTAAAGAAAAGGGAAAAGGCTGAGGATATAGCTCATATAGCTGATGTGGGTTCAGTACAATTGTAATAACAGTAGTAAAAATCAGCTGCAATAAAATGTTCCAAAGGAAATGTTTAGATCTACTCCTGCAAAGAGAAGCAAGACATTCAGATGGGCAACACTTCTGCAAAGGCAGTGTCAGCAACAAACCTTCCTTAGGATCTTTTCCCTTAAGGAGGCAAGGAAAAGCTGAAGCCAACAGGGAAAATGCTGGCTAGATACACAGAATCAGGGCAATTCAGAGCAGTGAGCAGGATCTGAGCAGACTGCAGCAGCAGCACTTGTTCCGTTCACAGATCTGCTGAGAGGAAATCACTGTGCAGCAGAAGCTGTGATAAGTGCTGTTGATGAAAGGTCTGGAAATGATAAATAAGAATGGTACTTTGTAAGCCATACAAATGGAAGTTACACTTTCCAGTTGGGAATGACACATGCTCATTCCCACGCAGGTCCTCAGTGCTCTCACCGTTCCTCACTGCCTCAACACAGATGTCTCTATGTGCCTGCTACCACAGTTTTCTTGGGCAATGAGTGATGGCAAATGGGTCTGGCTTTAACAGCCCTAGCGAACGACAGAATTTCTCAGTCATCAACAGTTGCATTATATGTGCAACTGCAAGACCATGATTTGGTATCACAGTCCTCTCCACAGCACTTCCACCCAGACATGTCATCACTAAAAGAAGCAGGAGGAATGCTCCAAAGGAACTGTCATGTTTAACCCTTCAAGGACAAGGCAGATGCCTTTCACAACCAAGTTCTAAAAATTATATAAATCACAGAGGAGGGACAGCAGCAGCCCTGGGTACATCACCAACCACTTTGACTTGCAGGGAAAAAAAGCTCCTTGCAGTCTATTAACATCAAATGCTGCATCACATTGTTAAACACTTGCACCAAACATGACAGTGCTGCTGCCTCTGTCTCTGGTATGCTATTTAACAGGCACATGCTCCTCTGAAATACTCACTTTGAAGTGGGGGCAGCAAGGGCAGAGGTTTCCAAATTTATGCTACATTTTCATATTGCTTCAGTAAAGCTGCTTTTACATTTTATGTATTTGGTTAAAGGAGTCATGAGTAAACATTTTTAACAGCTTATTCAGCTCTGCCTGATACCAGAATTAAACTCTCCCAGTTGTATGATCCTTCTGCTAGGCTTACAGGTAGTAGAGTAGAAGGAACTGTTAAAATCTTCAGATCAAAGGTAATTAAAAAAGACTGCCACTTATAAACAATATCTCGATCACCGCACAAACCCTCTGGAGTGTCAAGGGCAAAAGCTCAAGTCAATAATATAGCTTCCTGCTTAATTAATAACATTCTCAGAAGAAGCAGACAGCAATTTTAGGGCTTCCTAGAAGACAGCAGCTAGCAATTACAGAGACAAACAATGAGGGCAGAGTGGAAGGCTAAAGAGATAGCTCATTAATAACACTTCCTTGGTGATAAAATCCTCTTGGGGATACAGAGGTCCTCTGGTTCGATGGCCCCAGGTGCCCCTTCTGAAGACTCAGGGGGTACAGGTTATACAAATGAAGTAAGAAAAAAGAACAGCAGACAATCCCTGTCAACACTATCCACACAACTGCAACATTCATGCCCCATCCCTGGCAGTGTTCAAGGCCAGGCTGGATGCAGCCCTGGGTGACCTGGTCTAGTGATTGGCATCCCTGCTCAGTGCGGGGAGGTTGGAACTAGATGTTATTTAGGGTGCCTTCCAACCTGGCCATTCTAGGATTCTGTGATTCATCTAAAGAACAAACCCACCAGTGCGTACCTGCACGGGCACCCTCAGAGACAGAGTAGCTTGCCAATAAGAGGCAAAACCCGAGGCTAGAAAGCACAAATCCACCAAAGCAGGGACTCGTGGAGGGATACACAGATGCCTGCCCGTCCAGCAACACCCACAGAAGTGGTGCCAAAGAAGTATTTCTTAATTGTAGGTCATTTTGTAAAACAGATCTGTTCTTCTCAGAGTATAGAAGTTACTCAGATGATTCAAGAAGCCCAAACTCTCTGCAGCTGTTTTTTAAGCACAGCCTCTTTTCTAGTTTCCAAAAAACCAATCCCAATATGAGGTGCAGCAGTAGGCATAGAGATATGAGCTGAAAGCTAAACACAATCTGCTAAAGGGTTATGAGAGTGTTAGAAGAAAACTTGGTCTTGCTATGCCATTCTCAGGAATTTGCCCACTTGGGAAAAGGGATTTGATCCGAAAACTAGAAACAGAGCATTGAAGACTACTGAAATTACTTCAGCCTTCTGCCTCTCACATAAATCCTGGATTATATGACACCACACATGACATGCTTAACACTTCTCTCAATCTTGACATTTGCTAAGAGGATCACATGAGTCTGGAGTGAGAGAGGTAAGGACCTGCTTTCTTGGATCCATGTCACAGATGCCTTGTTCAAGGGAAAAGCTCCTCCTACGTTCTGCAGGCAAAAGCAGGGGGCACAGACTGGAAGAAGTTGTAACTGAACGAAGAGTCTGAAGAGAGAGACTTGGAATAAAGCTTCAAAAGACCTAAAAGATGTTCAGCTGTAATGGAAATTCAACAGGATGTGGATATTTAAGTCATATTAGTCGTTCTGAACACAGCAAGCTCAAACTGTTGCTCTCAGTAAATCTCCCCAGTATTGAGTACTCAGTCATTCCCAATCATACAAATTATACAGTAATTAATGACCAAGCAGTAGAACTTTCTTGAAGAAGTTAAGAAACATACAGGCTCTTCAAACTTCTTCTTTTTCCCTTCTTTCTACCATATGTATATAACTATACACTCAAATGTCACAGAAAAGCCCAACTCTTCCAGAATCCCTTTGCTTCCAGATCTAACATCTGACAATGTTTTTCCTCCTCTGGCACACCTATTAACCACCTAATAGCCTGAAAGGGTTGCTATTAGATATTGAGTTTGTAAGATGTCTTTTTCCAAAAGACTAAAGCTTCTGCTCTGCTGAATATTTTCAGAATTTACATATATATTTTAAAAATCATGCTTTCAGCAGAAAAGGAAATTAAGAAAATCCTACAAGTAAAGCCAGTTTAAAATATTACTATATTGCATTTTTATTTAACCTCCCTTCAATTTCTTTAAAAGCAATGTCTGTATTAGACAACACTTAATGTTTCCCAGCTAATCAGGTGCAGTTCAGCTACCTGACACAAGGTAAACTAAACACCTCTCTATTGAGGCAGATGAGCATCAGGTCCTGCAGCACAAGCAAATGCAGTGATGCTGGCTGGGCAGGGGCCTCGCCTGAGAGCTCTCTGTATTGATTTGAAAGCAGCTAGAGCAACAAGGATTGTCTTTGATGATATTGCTCAAGCGGTTTTCTGAGAAGAAAAGTATTTATTTTCATGTCTCAAGTACCAGTTTTAATTGGATAGTAGGGGAAAGTTGTTTATTTCAAATCATTTGAGACTTCCCCAGTAATCTTAAAGATAATCTTCTATTTTATCAAAGATTGTCAAATATAGTTTCACAGTAAGTAAATAGACTGGTTTATGAATTCCTTCCCTAATAAGTATCCTGCCAAAAAAACCCTACTGAGACTCTCTATTCTATGAGCTATGGATCTTGGTAAAGTAATTACTTTGTATTGTATCCCTCTTACGTACAATGCCTCTTGCAACTTCCATCTCTTATATTGTACTATTTATTTCAAGGAAATTGATATGATTTTTATTTAATATCCCTAAATATTCATATAACTTGATGTATATTCCCCCCCTAGAACAAAATATGCCTGTTCAATACATACACCTACTGCTCTGATGTACTGTTTGGGAGATCATTGTAACTCCCAAACCTCATAGATCTTTAAGTCCCACAGCTGTCACTTGTCATTCCAAGTTCTAAGTGAAATAGGATCCTGCAGCCAAAATTGCACACCCACTCACAAAACCACAGCTTTCTCACTCTCTTACAAATATGCAAACACACACATACATGCAGTGATGAAACCAGTTTGGAAAAAAACAAAAGATTCTACATTCCACACAAGACAAGAGTGTGCCTGAGGTGAACATCCAGCTATATATGATCTGGACATCTCAGAACATGCATCTAAGATAGCGAGGCTCTGTTCCCTTCCCCTCTTGCCATCACCTGTACAGACTACCAACTGGCATAACAATGTGGCACCAGCCTGAAAGCCACAATACATCTAGCACCTTCCACAATGATGTCATGAGTTTCCAGCTTTTCCCACTGCTTCCTTAGGGGCTAGGGCTGAGCTCAGGGTACACAGGGGTCCCAGAGACACCAGAGCAATGCTGACATCCCTGCTGTCCCATGACAACCCCTGTAGTAGAAACCGTAAGGTGCCTGTGGCTCAGGAGCTACAGGCTGGACAACCCAGTGCAGCACAGTGACAGGCTTTTAAGCACTATCTGAGCCCCCTGGCACTGTCTGCCCTGTCTCCTCCAGCAGGAGCCACATAAACTGTGCAGTAGAGGCCATGGGTAGCTGAGGCTGAAAGGTTTGCATCTAATTTACACACCATAGCTATTGGGAAAACAACTGTGCCCTTGCAGCTTCCCCACTTTTGTGTATCGCTAAGAAAGAAGAGACAAAGCATTTGGCAGGAGAAGTAAAAGCCTAATTTGGGAACAGAACAAAGCAGGGTGTAGCTGCAGAGACAAAAGCAAAATACAACTGAAACTACTGTGTGCAGCACTGGACCTGTGAGCAACCTGCCAGGTAGCCAGAAAAAGAGTTAAATTGGACTGATGTTTGGGGAAAATGGGCCTGTTTGGTAATTCAGTGGAAGACTTGACAACTCTACTGAGCAACTGAAACAGTCCATAATAGCTAATGATATCTGTGATGAGAAAAAGATGGCTGGTTTACTGAGCATAATGGGGACTGAAGCCTATCATTTGCTGTGCAACCCAATGGCTCCTATTACAGCAGCAGACAGCAAAGCATGTGTCAAGGCTGTGTGAGTCCTACAGAGTCTCCAAGCCCACAGACACCATGTGGCCACCAAGCATTTTCACTTTTACAGACATGATAAGAAGGGGTAAAAACCCAAACCTCAACAAAAAATAACAGAACATTGCCAGTTCGTACAATAGTAGCTGATGCACAGAGGATAACCTCACAAACAGTAAGCAAAGGGAAGCAATCCAAACCCAGGTACTGATGGGATCAAATGTGACTCTAAAGCACCAAGGTCTGCCTCAGGTCTCACCAGCAGGATGAAGCATTTGTGCAGCTGCTGATGGAGGGCAAGGGCAGATGCTGCACCAAATAGTTTGCAGTATGACACTGCTTACTGCTTTAACTTTTTCTTTCTCCTCCTCACTAACTTTCCATTTTACATACATGCCAGGGAGTTTTAATATCATCACTGAAATATGCACATTCTGACACGCACGTTTCCTGAACAAAAGCATGCCAGGGAGAAAATGATGTGAGGATGTGCTTTCAGTGTCACAAACAATTTCATAACCTGAATTAACCCTGGGTCAAAACATATCCCATAGGGACAGTGAAAAATGGCCACGCTTACAGAAATTCTAAAAGCCTCATGAAACAAAGGAAAACCATGTTCTTTTAGACAGTTTGTCATGAAATGTACAACCAGTTTGAAGATGAACACGCCAGAGCACTTTAGATTTGTAGTTGGCCAGTTCTGTATGGAGTCCACGGAAAATAGGGTGCAAGTGCCCAGCACAGGGGACAACAAAGCACAACATACATATATATACACACACACTCCTCCAGCTAGTAGGGATGAGATTTAAAATGAAAAGCCTTCTGCTGCTTTCGTAACTCCACATCAGAATTATCAAGTCACTAAAATGGATTAGGCTGCAAAGGAGAGCGATCTGAACACACACCCAGGGAAATCCACACTGCTATTACACAGAAGGTGACATGAAACTGTAAGCGGCTTCTGCTAAAAATACTAAGCTGGGGATTGAATGGGGTGGATATCATTTTGGAGAGAGAAATTTCAGCTGCATGGACAAAGCATGAATTATCTCCAAGCTCCAGCCTCAAAATAATAACTCACTGCAACTTTTGGGCAGAGCAAGTGTAATCTTATAGAGGAAGAAACCAGCAGCTAAAAAGGAAGGGAAAACAAAACCTGTTCTTGAAGAAAGATCAATTCCTTCATTTTGCCAAATTATTTTTTTTTAATTTCCAGAGAAATGAAGGCCAAGAAAAATTCATTAGTTAGAAAATGCCAGAATTTCATCTTAGATTTTACTAGGGTAATGAAACATTCTTTAGCGTTATCAGCAGAAAAAAATAGGACTGTCCAGCCTGTGTTTTTTCAGGGTTACAATTTAAGCAGCACTGTAAGGAGAGGCAAACAATATCCTTAGGAATTGGACATTTTTCTCTGTGACTGTGAAGTCAATTTTTCTCCAAGAATGATCTAACTTAAAGTCAATTTTTCTCCAAGAATTATCTACCTTAAACGTATTTACAAACGCAAATTGGAGAGTAACAAAGGGATACATGTTGTAACTAACACACAAGAGCATATTCAAGAAGACAGACTGACAGAAACATGGTAAAAATGTTCCAGGTCCTCAGTGAATTTACCCAAGGAATACAAATGGACTTTGTCATAAAATACACAAAGGATTCCAACAATGCTTATTTCAAAGAAATAGATCCTAACTCCTTGCTATGTTGTTTCTGTGCCTCTGACTTGAACATTAGACCTCCCGTACCACTTCTGCCACTGGGAGAGGAGGTCATGGGCACCAAAGCAGCAGAAGATACAGTCAGCATGTTCCCCATAGTACAAACTGAATCCCACCATGGGCAAAAGACAGGGAACAACAAAAACCTGAAAATGAGCTCTTACTGGTTATAACACAGACAGCTACAATGACTGGACTCCTGCACACTCAAACTGCTCCTGGTTTTCTTTGCACACGAAGACTAGCCAAAATGCTCTCAAGGTTGCCTCCTTTTTTGCACCAGACAGCTACTGCTGCACGGTTTGGGGCCTGTGAACATTAGAAAAGTACTAGCTTGCTACAAAAGTGAAAATGTCTCCTGGTTGAAGGTTGTGGAATGACTCACGAACAAGCAATTTTAAAAGTCTGCTTTTTCTTCCTCAAAGATGTTTCAGTGTATCCTTTGGTAGTAGCAGTATGTGCTTAGGATGAATTAGACCACTTGTGGGTTCTTTATTTTAGTTTGCAAAGTCATTCTAAAACAACCAAATATTCTGCATGGATATAAGAAGCACAAAGCAGATGGTGGATGTGTTAAAAACTGTGGCCTTCAAGGATGGGAGCTCGTAACAGATTGCAAGTGGCAGCAGAACTCAATTCAGGTCCAGAGTTCCAATGGTTTTGTTGAAGAAAATGGTATCAAACATATCACCCTTAGCTCCTTCCCATGCTGCCAAAAATGGATTAGTTAAAAGATTTATTCATACGTAAGTAAATAATTTGTGCTAAAATCTTGGATAAATGTCACTTACCAAACAAGAGTACAAATGTTCAACTAGCCAATATGAAGGTAGTCCATTCACAAACACTGGCAGGGGCAATGTGGTGGACAGGATAGAACTTAAGTTCAATTTGTACAGGGACTTTAGAAAAACGTAATGAAAAAAAATGGCCATGAATAACCCTTCTCAAAGTGTCTTTTCCATTGGGATTTGTTAAAAAATTTTGACTGGAAGACAACAAAGATTTTTTTTTTGAATGCTGGAGTGGTTCACAACAAACCAGAGCTGTTTCATATTTTACAGAAGAGCCACAAGTCCACTTACACAGTATGCACCTTCCTAACAGCCAGTGGTGAATACTGAGGGAGTAAGGAACATCAGCACTGTCAGAGAAATGCTCTAGATTAGGATGACCTAGAGAAAAATCCAGATGCTCAGCAGAACCACGCTCATGTATGGTGTTTCCCAAGGAGACTTGTACCCTTGCTGCTACTACAGGTGATTCCCAGATTGTCACAGGAACTGTGGCAAGACCAGATACCACTACTGGTAAACCACAGTATGGGAGGGGGAAAAAAACCCTTAGACGATTTGAATCCCACAAGATTGTCTCCTATGGAGGAAGCCTCAGATGAGCCTTTCCAAGCACAGCAGCACAAAGAGGTACCTAGTCTTGGTGCTCATAGAGAAGTGAATTAACATACTTACTGAGAAACTAACTCATCTCTGTGCTCTCCCTTCTAAGCACTGTGTAGAGAGCAAGGGTAAAGCAATTGGCAATTAAAGAAGGAAGGAGAAGGTGTAAATCAAGCTAGATCCACTACCTAATTTTGCCACAGGAGCTGCTGGCTGCTATCTTTCCGAAGAGATGATTGCTCTCAGCTCTCCTTTCTGCTCCTGGGGAAAGCGCCTTGCTCACAGCTCAGATAGTAGCGTCTCCTGGTGCTTTTGCATAGTTTAAATCTACAGCTACTGAGCAACAACAACATCTCATTTCCTAAAGCCAACATTCCCCTTCCCTTTACCCAGCTCCATTCTGCCTCTTTGTGTCTACTGCTGTCCAACAGCAGCACACAGAGAGCATCACTGCTCTTAAGCCATGTGGGCTAAAAAAATACACCAGCAAAGCCCCTACTGGGGGAACAGCTAATACTAGCAAAAGCACTCTTTGCCATTACAGCCTACACCAGCGCTCTGAACAAAACAAGCTCTCTTGGCACGAGCACAGTTTTGCTGGTGTAACTGCAGTTTACACGAAGCCTTTGTAATCCCTGCCACGCAGTCATTTGTTAAGTCAATGAGATTTTTGCTCCTAAGTGCTAAGCCTGTTTTAAATAAGAGACTTAAGTTGTTTAATTCCAAGTACTGCACTGTGCTGGCTGTTTGATCATTAAATCTGGTCACCGTGACAAAGAAAAGCCAAGTAGGGACAAAAGAAAGTGAATGCCACACAGAAAAATCAAGTGCAAACTGACATCTGCACCAAGGGCAGGTGGTTGGTTGGGTTTCCCTTCCTCACAGCACAGTTTTCCCTGTTCTCCAGGTCTCACACTAAATCTCAGCATGTGCAGGGGGAAGACAGCTGTCTGAACAGAGTGGGTACTTTTACCAACAAGGCATCTAGTAACGACTACAAGTGGAAGCCAAGGAAGCTCACTCCCATTGTAAGTTATATCCAGATGTCTCTACATTATCAAAGGTCTCACTGATAGGGCTAGGAATGATACACAGAGAAAAAAAAATATGTTCCTCTCTGAACACCTCATGTAAAGAATTGAGTAAGCATGGAGTGCTGGAGGAGGAAAAGCATTAAATAAGAGCCAGCACAAATTAATTGGTGTGCACAATGAACATGTGTAATAAACAAAATCAGCACTAGTAAATCACTATCCTTTCACGCTCATCAGATACAGTGTTTAGAGGCATCACAGCAGGTGACTCCTCAAAAAGAAGTTTACAAAATATGGCTGGAGGGGAAGGGGAAGCTTCAGCAACCAGAATTTTTCTCTAAGGCATGGATGGGGGTGAAAAGATGAAGATGCTTGCGAGAAGGGCAGATGCAAGTATGGCATGATGTGCAGAGCGCAAACAAGAGCAAAGGAATAATACAATAAGCCAGTATGGATCAAGCTGATCTGGATTTAGAGCCACCCCTGAAGCTCAGATGGACATCCAGAACACAAGGACAGACCAAGAGCTGCTCCTGCACTATTTTGAAAGTACTTGAGAATAAATAAAAGTATTGTGGTCAAGGAAAGAATATAAAGGGCTATAGCAGCAATCAGGAAAAGCAAGCAGAAAACAAACAAAAAACCCTAACAAAACAGACGTCCCGAAGTCTTGAAAGTCTGTGTATAAAAAGCTTACAGGACTGAGTTATTCTGGTCCTTTGTCCTTGCAAACTACTCCTTCCAATGTATGACATCTTTAGAACAAGGCTCAGTTGAATCATGTTAAATTATAAGGCTCTGCATGCATTCACACTGGAGGCAGGTTGGGTGAGTTTTTGGAGGGTGTTAGTTTTCCTGTTGAAGACAGATTTAAGATGTGTTACAGTATGACAGTCTAATTACAGACTGCAATTTCAATTTCATTTACTTCTGCTGCCTCTTGTGATGGTTTAACATTTCCTGGAGAAACAATTACAGGACAGTACTAAGAAATACAATTTACTGCCTCCGATCTGCATGAGTATGCAGAAGATACTCCATCCAACTCCACATTTAATTTTTGACCTAGCAGTGCTCACTTTACACTATAAATACCAGAGAGAAGTGTCTTTATATATTTATCTAGATACTGTCTATTATTCATATGGTAACTTGTAGGGATTTGCTACCTTAGCCAAAAGTTATGTTCTAAATAAATAAATCACAAAGCAGTATTAGAAGGTACTGTGTTTGAAACAGTAGTGTATGGAGACAACCTGAGACTGGGATTCTCTGTAGGGACAGAGTTGCAAACAATCCCATGGTCAAAAGGTTCATATTCTAAAATAAAGGCCTAAAATGGGTGAAAAGCATCTAAAACATAGGCAGAGTGAACTGTGAGGTGACACTGTAAGGCAGTTACTGTGACTTTGATCATAGGCCCATGACAGGAAATCATGTGTAAGAAAGAAGCACTGGGTAGCCTTCAAAAATCTTCAAACCAAGATAGGGAGGAGGAGGAATCATGATGGAAATTATCTCACCTGCCTTTTTGTCTTCCTCTGTATAGCTCAAACTCTTGGCTGCAACTGATCTAGTGTCTGCTGTTGTCCATAAGAAGGAATGATGTTTGCAGCCATTCCACATATCCATTGATGGGTTTTCTCAGTTTTTTGCACTACAACTAAGTCTGAATTAGGTATAGTTGATATACTAGACCACAAAACTTTTAAGGCAAGGTGCTCAGCCCTTGCCAATGCTCATGGTCAAAATGCACATCAATATGTTAGCAAATCTAACACAATGAAACTACTCTGTCACGAGTAACAGAAGCAGACACTGGCCCATAGCAAGCAATCTGAAGATGGTATCTATTAAATAGTCAACTTTAAGGTAATTTTTCCTCCTCTATTAAGAGCCTTCTGAACTTGATTCCCTAAGGAAAAGAAGAGTATGAAATTGAACTCTGTTGGCTGAGTATCCTACGAATAACTTGAGTCTATTTGTCACTGTTAGCCTGATTTGACAGATATGCATCCTTTCAAAGTCATTAACTCCCTAAAGGTTCTCAGAAGTTATGCATTTAGGCAGCAAATGTAGCCCTGAGCAATGCCTTCACTGGGAGATAAGACTCCAGCATGATCCCCAAACCCCTATTAGACATCAAAATCCGCACAGGAAAGAGACTGTATGAATGGCACCGCTATGGGAAAAGCTCTAATTGGTACCCATTTAAATCAGACATCAGGTAATACAATCATCTCTCTCTCATATTTGATATCAGCTCTCAATAGTTCTGCTTCTCTCAGAAATGCCATTTTTTGAAGCCTGTAATTCCCATATCGAACAACTCTCCTTTCTTTAAAAGCAATGCGCCTTAAAATACATCCTCAGAGAGCCCTCACAAAGTCAGAGGCAGAGATAAGATGTCAATCAGACTGAGCAGTTTCTGGAGGAGGTACATAACCAAGGAGAGTAAGAGACTCAGAGGCAGTTAGAGAAAATGACATTCTGGGGTAAGCTTCCTATGTTTTAATTACACAGAGGCAATGTTTGTACTGCTGTTTAACCACATTTTTGTTTGTTGTAGGTTATCCACCTGTGATACACATGAAAATACACAGCCTGTCTTCTTTTTAATCAAACTGTCTTCTCAGAACATCACCCAAGTGGTAGACGTGTAGCTGGCCTTCCTGCAGAAGAGCAGCAGCTCTGGCTGCGAGGCTCAGCTCCCTGGCATGAGTGGCAGCCCTTGCCCATCAGAGGAGAAGGTGCACAAACAGGCAGTGCTTTTAAAATGGCTCACTACTCTACTGGTCATTTTTTTCCCACCAAGTTAAGACTGCAGCCAAGTATAACTACCAAATGATTGCTGTCCTCAGCCCCTAACAATCTGTAGAGTTTCTGTCTGGTTTAGCCATCAATCTCATTCAGCTGACTGATGGAGGATGCAGATGAAGGACAAGGAACCCAGTCGGAACAGAATCAGCTGCTTTCTCTCACAAAATTCCCCAGCTAATAAGCTCAGCAAACAGCTCTCCTCCAGCTATTAACATCAGATGGTTTCCCAAAAAGGTACAAAGAAAGAGACACCTCTCTGCCTCCATCCTCTGGCCAAATTTGGCCAGGCTCACTCAAAGACCATCCAATGACCCATGCTGCATTTTCAGATCAAGTTGTTCCTTTTTCCAGCTGCCCTCCACACTCAGCCCTCCAGGTATTACAAACATTAGCATGGTTCTTACAAGTCATACCTGTGCCACTGAAGTAGAAGTGCAAGGAAGGAAAATTATACCAGCAATGAGAGATTTCTCATTTCATTACTTCCCATCCTCCTTTCCAATTACATCCAAGTAATAAAGGTTGGCTGCTGGCAGTATGACTAGTGCAGCAGGCCAGCTGTACTCATTAGTGCAGAACATCCCAAACTGTGGTCCATGAACCATCAACAGCAGCCAGGCCAGAGCAAGTGACCTACAGCTGGTCCCTGGAATCAGATTAAACAGGCTCTTTTTTTTTTTTCTCCCCACACAGATCCCAGTGCATTCACTAGTGCTACCTGCCACTTTCTTGGCTCTCTGTCTCCACACATTTCAGATTTGAACTTTGTGTCTCAGAAACAAAGACAGATCATCCTGAGGGCTGTTGGGAATTTTATATGAACCAAATGGCAAAACAGAGTGAAGTGCCTTGCCTCACATCTTTAGGCAGGAAGGTGGAAAGCAGAGCTCCAGCTGGTTAGCCCAGCAGACAGCAACTCCCAAGTGCTCAGGCTACAGGAGGATATTCCCCTAGGTATCTGGGAGCCTGCCTGCTAGACTCAGAGTCTTCACATACCATTTTGAAGACTCTGACTTCTTTATAGTGCATCCAACTTTAGTATGTTTTAACAACAGAAAGGAGACACATGCACAGAAATTATTAATGGCTTGTTTCATAAATAACAAACTCCTTTGTCTCCTTTCTCTTTATTGCTGTCTCCTCTCTACAAGAAGTTTTCTAACAACAGTAGTTTGCAAATTCTGTGCTTTACTGAATTTCTCTATTGGTTAAAGCATTACCTGAAGAGTCAGGTATAGGTATTCAGTTCTTTGATGGGCAAACTGCTACCAATCCAGCTAGTTCCCTCCAGCACAGGATCTCTTAAGGAAAGTTAAGAGTCACTGGAAACAGTTCTGTGCATTTCCTTTTTTGAGTCTTGCAGGTTTGGGAGTTAAAAAAGAAATAAAGTGGGAATGCTGGCATTAAACCAAGTGGGATTAAGGAGATGACATTTTTCTTTCTATAGCACTCAGCCCTTAGGATATAGCCTACCTTTTTTTAACAACAAAAAAAAATAAAAGAGAAGACAGGCAGAGCCTTGGATTACAAGCACAAAAAGAAAACAGTTCACTTTACTGACTGTCATAAAGAAAATCTGGATGTTTAAAGACAGAACGTGGAAAACAAATGTTCTTCCCTGGGTATTTCACAGTGAAATACAAATATTTCATTATGAAATAAAAATATTCTGCTTTGTGATCATCTGAGGTACTCTTTAGTCTCAAGGGTTCAACAATTCAACAAAAGAAAATCGAAGCCCATAAAAATGAATGAAGTCAGGCAAGTATTATGTATCAGGTGACAAAAGTTATTTTGGGAGCTTACAAAGCAGTGCAGTGATACAATGATGGCTCCTCTGCATCTGGCAATATTCCAGGCAAAGGGCTCTGAATGGCAATTCCCATTAGAGCAGCAGTGCTGCTGTCTAATAACATTTTGTCCATGTTTCAGTACCTTCATACCCTGGAGTCATTGCAAATGCACCAAGAGCAATTTGTGCAGGACTATTCAAAGAGGAGAACTAGTCTAGGACTATCAGATTTTTTCCTCTACTTCAACAGCTGCTGGTCTGCTGTACCAATGGACTTAATTCAGTACCCACACTGACAAGGCACCTCAGTGAAGCAGCTTTGTGTTCCCTTTCTCCTGATCAGAAAAGGGAGATGAAATCTGCTCTGTTTTCACAGTTTTATGACAGCTTTTAAGAATTTTACAGCATGAGTGCAACACCTAATCCAATAAAGCTTGTCAGGAACAGTTAAAATCAAGGTCTCTGAGATTTTTTTTTTCCTATAAATTCACCAGACCTTGTAAGAAAAGGGTCTTTTCCTCAGAACTGCAGCACCAATCCCCCTGGAGTTGCACAAGGCTGAGGAGTATTTCTCTGCCATGGTATGTGAAAGACAGCTGAAAGTACTGGGAAATAGGCCGTAAGGATGCACAAAATGGACTGGAGTTAATGAATGGGAACAGGAAGAAGGAAATGAAAACATGATTTCTGAAGGAAATCAAAGCATTTGCTCAAAACAATGAAAAGCAGGAACAACCTATAATAGGCATTTAATTCATTTAAGGCAATGCCTGCTCTCTATACATGGAAATAACTGCAGATTTTATTCAGAGGTCAAAGCATGAAAAAACCCAATTCCTCTTCATACTTACTATTGCCTGTCACTAACCAACTACCTAGAGAGGGATGGAGGGGAAAGGTGGAGACAACAAAACTTCTCTGAACAGATATACAAAGAGAAATCCTGTCCTCTTGCAGAAACACTGTTGCTCCTTTAATTTCACAAAGTGAAACATTACAGATAACTAAAACAACTTCAAAAGCAAAACAGCAGCAGCATCAATCTGTAATCATTCCAAGATTTCTGATTACTAGAAATGAGATATTTCGTTCTGCTCTTACTAAAGACAGGTCAGCCAGCACTTTTTAAAAATCATCTCTTTTTAGTTACTTTCTCCACTGTGAGGGGGTGAAGAGCTGCAGCTATTCTAACTACATGCTGTGCAAACCTCATTTGGGCATTATCATCATCAATCACTCCTGCTGTGCAGGTAGCATGTGAAAGGGAAACAAAACAAATCGTGCTGCAGTGTTTGACACCACCCACTCCCCTGCTCATATGCTTCAGCTCATGAAGAGCCCAGTTGGCATATGGTTATTCTCTCTTTTTGGGACCTCTGTCCTTTCTCTCCCTCCCAGGATTTGAGAATAGCTTTGATGGCTTCAGGGGAAAGACAGAAAAAACCCTTTCCTTCTCTCTCAAAGGATTAAGGCTTTCCTACTGAAAAGTATGCCATAGATATATTACTATGTGCCACCTTGCCTTTGTAAATACAGGCACATTATTGGTAGCAGTACCTCTTCTTATCACATGCTTCAGTGGAAGATGAATATTGTAACAGGAATCAGGATGCAGTAAGTATTCTCTGTAGCAGTGTCATGCACAGTCCTGAAAAGAGCTATTAATGCCAGCATCCTATTGCATCTCTCTAGCACACACTTCAACTAGCTGTCAGGGCTAGAATCTCAACCAAGGACAGTCAGTGGAGGCACAAGGCTTAAAAGAGCAAGAAAGATAGTGTTTGTCTATCTGGACAGGAGTAAGCTGCCATAAATATTAGACAATATTTAGGAATGCAGAGTCAGAAGTAAAAGACAGATTGTAGTCTTACAACACTTTCTACTAGCTTGTCTAGATTGTACAGAGAGCACCCTCCTCATGTTCCAGAGCTCTGGTTAGTCCCATGCCAATTCAGTGTACTCGCACTAGTTTAGCATATCCTGACTCCCTGCTATGACTCGGGTCAGCAGAAGTTGCCTGCACTTTGTGTTTTCTGATGCACCAGCACTGCAGCATGCCTGCTTTTAAGCAGCTGTACAGCAGCGCACACTAGAGAACAGCTCCTTCCATCTCATTCACAGCCTCCCAAGTACCTCTGGCAATTCAGGAGAGCACAGGCAATCGTAACACGCACATGGTAACATCGAGCTGCAAACACACACCCCTCCCTCAGCTACCAGGACAGAAGTGGTGGTACTTCACTATACCCCTTATTTCCTTCAGCATGTTAATAAACAACACAGGAAGAACAAGGCATTTCAAGGCACCTCCAGAGGACCTTGCAACAGATCCTCCCACATACGAATCTGGATGAGAGAGTTTGAATTTGAAATCTCTTTCCTCCCCTAGAAATCATGCTACTCCCTTTTTTACAGGACAAACAGCATCTGTAACCCAAATCCCCACTGAGCTTCTTTAGTCTCCATCTAAGCTTCATCTGATAGCAGTGGAATGCCCAAGCATCCTGCTGCTGACAGCCACCTCATTTATTATAAAGATGATGTGGAGATGCACGCCCATATGTCCTATCACAGTGTCGATGACACACGCATGCCCTGTAGCAATTCCATAAGCTCCTGCCACAGAGTAGCAGCCCCAAAGTAGTGAGGAGAGCTCTGGTCTCCCTCCACCCTTCAGAGCCATGTCTTCAGAAAGGAATTGCAATGCTAGGAGTCATCACTGCCTGGGACAGAGAATGATCACCTAGAGATTCCCAATACAGGCTTAAATGCTGTGATGTACTGAGTGTGCCACCCACGACACAGCAATGGGTGTAAGCATGTGCTCAACCTGAAAATCATCAATGGCAAAAGATCAGGGCAACAAAAGGAGTATATGGCTCTTACCAGAACAAAGTGATGAAGGCATTCATGCAACTGGTCTCTATAAACACTCTTGCCTTGTACCATGGCCACAAAATGAGAAGGTGAAGGAAAACCTCATTAGGTTGTCCAGATAAATTAATGAGGCCACAGAAAGGGTAACCTAAGGCACCACTTTGTTCAACTTCTAAGTTAAAACTGGCAAGTTTAAAGGCAGCAACAAGTTCACCCTGCACCTTAGAGAGCAGACACGAATGCAATCGTCCCACAGTTTCAAACACGTACTCACCCAGAACAGAAGGTTGAAGACAAACATTAGGTACTTGATACACTGCAGGCAGTTGTGAGCCATGCTGCACCTCTTCAGTTCTAGGAGAAAAATAAACGAGAGATCCAGGTAAAAGACAACGTACTTGTTTCCCTTGGGTGACGTGTACTTAGCCTTGGTGGCTTTAGGGCCTGGGTTGGCATGGAATCCAAAAAAAGAGTTGCTGGCAGCCCCAAACTGGCCACCATACATGCTGCTGTAGCGACGGAAGGTGCCATTTGGGAAACTGTAATCCTTGCTGTCCAGTGAAGGGCTCCTGTGGTAGGTCGACTCATCGGTGCTAGACCTGCGCATGGTGCCTTCGGCTGGTCCCGTTGCAAGCGCTGCTCTGACAGTCGGCGGATGTCAACAGTGAAAGGTTTGCGCTTTTCTTTCCTCCTCCTTGCTATGAATCCCCTATTGCCTTGCACCAGCTGTTCTTTTGTCTGCCATCCTGCCAAGGAGTTACACGTGCGGTGCTGTGGGGCAGTCGAGTTGGTGAGCTGGAGTCTGCTCAGCCAGAGTCAGGGCACAGCCTGATCCACATGGGATGGACTTCTGCACAAGTAACCATCCCGCCGGGGCCACGGTCGTCCCTCCCGGCCCACCCCGCTACCAGAGAAGGAAAGGACAGAGAGATATACTGTACCCAAAGCGAGTAATTTTAAAAAAAGGAAGCGTGACCTCGCCTGGTTCGCAAATGCCATATAAAACCCTTGCTCCACATGCCACAGACGGACAGGAGAGTGCCGCTGCACAGGGCAGGGCTGCAACTATCCCACAGGCAAGCAGCTCCCGGCCCCTCTCCTCCGAACCGCCCCGCTCTGCCCCAAGCCCCGCACCGCTTCACTTCAGGCTTCCCCGCGCCCGCTCCGTGCGGAGGGAGCCTGGGGCCGGGCAGCCGCCGAGCTCCATCCCCGCCTGCCGCCGCCACTCCCCCGCGGCTCCGCGCCAATCGCCATCCCCGCACCGCCCCGGCCCCGCACCGCCCCGGCCCCTCACGGCCCGCCCAGGCGGGAAACGGGTCCGCTGCGTCCCGTGCCCCGTCCCGTGCCCTGCGTGACGAAGCCCCACCGGCAGCCCCTCCAAACACGCACGCACCTTCGCAATGAGAACCTTCCTCTCGGTTTCGGGGTGCCGCGCGCGCTGCTGCGAGCGGGAATGGCGGCGCGAGCCCCGCCTGAGGGAACTCGCGCGCTTGAGGGGACTCTGCCCGCCCGAGGGAGGGCTCTGCCCGCCTAGGGGACTCCGCTTGCCTGAGGAGACTCTGCCTGTCTAGGGGACTGTGCCCGCTCGCGGTTCGCCCCCCCTCTCCCCCTCCGAAACTCCTCGCGCGGGGTGAGGTCAGGGAGATGGAGCCTGCCGAGCTGTACGCGGTCTGGCCCGGCTGCGCGGATGGTGCTGAACGAAGAAACGGGAGTGAGGCACTCCTGTGAAAATGCCTTGGGGACAAGCGTTCGGGTGCTTTGAGGGAGCGGGGTCTGAACAGGCCACGCTTCCCCTGCTGGAAGGTTGGGTTGTTCTGCTGCAGAACCATCACCAGGACCTTCCTAATCCTCTCAGCCCCACAGAATCACCATTCAGCAAAAGTGCTTCTCTAGCAGCCAGTCTCCTGTCAGGTAACTCCCTGACTGGCAGCAGGCTCCCTGCTTCTCTAAAATCTGGCAGGAAAGAGCTGAAAATCTGCAACAAACAACTTCTTTCAGGAAGGAAAAATCTGACTGAACCCGTGGTACAGTATGAACACTCAGGAAAGCAAGACTCATTTACCACCTTTGCCCTAAATTCCCTGTGCAAGTAACTCTATCTCCACACGTGCCACTTCCTTACCTGTACAAGGGGACAGCCTGTCCTTGCCTTCCCTCTCTCACCCTCAGCCTGCCTTAGGATTCTTGACAGTGAGCTCCTGCAGCTAAGGGAGATGAAGGCTGGCTAATATTTTTTTATAAGGCTTGCCCCAGCAGAGAATTAATCAAGAACGAAAATAGGTTTTTTGCATGAAGCATCTTGCCAGTCTCAGCACAAATCAAGAGACACAGGCACCAATTAATTAAAGAACAAATTAGTAGAAGTGAAATGAGCTGGTTTTGCACATAGCCTGAGCTGTTCACCCTTGCAAACCACCCTCTATTTCTGTTAATTTACAAACTGCAAAGCTAGAGTCTAATTATTTCCCTTCATTTCCTCCGCAAACTATAAATACACTGGGCATACCTGGTGCAAGCTTTAAAGGGAGAGAACTTGAGCACAAAACACAAGGTAACAACTCCTGTGCCATCTGTTTCAACAACTTGGGATGACTTACTGCTTTGCCATTTTTTAATTTCCCTACGTCTAAGAACAGAGATACTTCATAGCCATGATGGAGCTCTCTTCTGCTCTTCCTCCCTCCCTTCCCTGCATGATATATGAACTCTATCCCCAGAAAGGAATCCTCCTTTCCTAGGACATAAGAATGATCCCAAGCAGACCTGTTCTTGGGCTGAGTTTCCAATACACCATTTATTTTTCCTATGGCATCAAACAGTTCTGCCTCTAACCTTCCTCCTTGTCTGTATGGCAACTAGGCCAGTTTGCCAATGGAAACCCAAAGGTGATTCAAATATTTTCTCAGTCTCCTGTCAGTATACAGAAATTCCTAGGCACTGGCCTTATTAAATGGTAAGAAGAAAAACTGGGTAGTACCCAGATTATGTTGAAACAGAGTCAAGTCAGATAATCATTATTTAACAAGGGTGCCCACAGTGCTGCAAGCATGAAACAGAGGCAAATTTGGCATATTTACTGTAACTAGACATCTGAAGGCTCAAAAGCAGCTCACTTACTGCTATCTGGATAAAAAAAGAGGTAGAAATCACTCAATTGCACCTTCCCTTAAGGCAAGAAATATCAATTCCCAAGAGAATTCAATCCTTAATAGGAGTGGAATAATTTATAAAGCTAAGATCTGAGGTTAAAGGGAGAGTTTCTAAATGCTGCTTTTAAATAAAAAATAATAAACATCGACACACAAGGGTATATTTCAGAGAGATGCAGACAAGTGCATGAAGAAGGCAGCAGAGGTCCCACATGACCCTTCCAATAAAGGGTACTTTCTCCCCAGCCTCCATTCACCACCATCCCTTAGCACACCTCAGTGAAATGACAACTTTGCAAAGGCACTTCAGTGTAAAATTTAGCTCTCAAGACATCACTGTTCTTCCTTCTCACATCAATATCAACAGCTAATTAAAACCAGACTCATTTGGTAAACAGACATTACACAGATCCGGAATCATTCTTTTATTAAATCTTCTATGCTAGGAAACCCAGAGTCACTAGCCTACATGGGAGATCCTTGGGATTACAACATCCCACCAGCAGGCTAACTGTGGTTTGGATGATGTGCTTACATGAAGGAACAGTGCCCTGCATGGAAACTGGGGAAAAACAACAAAAAGAGAAGGGATGATGTAATCCACTTTTGCCCATCTCTGGAAGGAAGTGACAGAAAGAGCAGGGACATGCTGGGATCCATCTCAACATTTAAGCTGTTACAATGTAGTAATACTTGGATGAACCAAGAAGAATAAACCTTGGAAGCATGGCATCACTGGGCCATTATATCCTCAGGGGTGACTCAAGGGGCAGGTGAATTACAGTTTTCACAAAACCTTCTGTTAATGACTGAGCCTAAAATCACAGTCTGGCCCTAGTGACCTCTGTTCACCTCTGCTTTCTGTCTACTTTTTCTCTCCCCAACAGCACATGTACATTCCCATCCTGTGGTCAATTCCTATTGATTTCCCTACACAAGAAAGCCAGCACCGTGCAGTCTCGCCAGCAGAGGCTCAATCTGTATTGATTCTGGTGGCATGCTGCCATTTACCCTGTAACAACTCTGTCTCTGCTGCTTTGAGTGGAGGGCTGGTAACCCCTCAACATCTCCAGCCAAAATGCTGGCTCTGAGAGAGGACAGACGGCACTCCAATGATGTCAGAGAAGCTCCAGGCTCAGATAAAAACTCTAAAAGGTTTGGGCATCAGTGGTAGATCTGTTAACTTCCTTATCCCTCACACCCTCTCTCAGAATAGCCCTGTCCAAGGCTTTAGCCATCACCTCAGGACACATACCAACTTACTCAGCCCACACTTCCCACCTCACTCTGCACCTGCAGTCACCACAGCCCTGCACCACACTCCCACCTCCTTAGCCAACTCTCCTCCCAGTTCCCTTCTCTGTTCTTGTTGCTCTTGTTCCCCAGCCCCTGCCTTTGGGGACAGGCAGCCATTGCCTGTGGGTGGGCTGCTCATGGCCATACTCCTCTGTTAATGGGCCTGAACGAGCACAGGACAATCAGGATGAGGCACGTGGCAGAAACATGCTGTCCACGAGGGCCACAGTGAGACCCATGGGGCTGAGGCCAGGGGTGCTGCTGGGTCCTGATCCCCAGAACAGGGACACATCCATTGCCAAGGCCTGACCAAGCTTTGTGTGTGTACTGTGAGCTCAAGTGATGGTTACTGTGTCAAAACATCCCAGTGAGGATCTCTAAAGAACCTGCCTGTCCCCATAGTGTGAGTTGTTTTCCAGGCCTCTCTGGCCACTTGTTCACTTTGGTCCTCTTCAGGAGCACCATGTTTGTCCAGACCCAGATTCTTCTTGCCCTATTCCATGTCCTTGGCTTCCCATTCTCATGTCTCACTGTGTGATGCCTCTGGACCCAATGGAAACATCAGCTGAAACCAACAGGTAGTTTGATACCACTTTGGATCAGACCTTCCTTTCATCCCACCCCCAATACTGCTTCCTCTTCCTGCTCCGTGATTTAACTCTCATCACAAAACAACAGCCCCTTCAGGTCACACAAAATGCAGCCACTAATCACCACCTCATTAATTTAGTCTCATTAGTCCTTTAATGGTTGCACCGGCTTTCCCTCTACTGATGCCTCCTGTCGCTGTCTTCAAAACTCTGAGTACTTGCTCCATCCTCCTAAAGAAATCACTCCCTTTGCCTTGATCTCAGTAGCCTGGTTTGGAGCAGCTCATAAAAACTGTTGAGCTGTGATCCACAAAATAAAAGAAATTTTAAAAAATCCTGGACCTACATCAACCTCACAAGGCTCAACAAGGCCAAGTGCAAGGTCCTGCATCTGGGGCAGGCTATATTTGCTGGAAAGTGGCTGAGCTCTGGATTGCATGGGCAGGAGGAGAAAGTCAGAGGTTCTAAAGATTTCCTCAGCTAATACACAGATCTTTTGATATTCACAGTTGTACCTGCAACTACTTTAAACATTTACTGATATCCCCAACAAAACTTTGGAGTATTTTTCAATCAGAAGCAATTTCACTTACATAGCAGACTTCAGGGTTGGGGTTTTTATATTTTCTTTCTTTTTTTTTCTTTATAAATAAGGAAATTTGCATGAGAAGAAAGAGATCTTCAATACTTAATAGCTCATCTCCTTCTGCTCACATGCCACCTGAAGTCATGATCTTTGGTTTATGGCATAATTAGTTGCTATGGAAATAACATAATCATAAGACACAGAGTAAATATTTTGGGTATGATTTGCAATGCTCTTTATTTAAGCCTGTGCTCAAGCTACTTTTGTTGAAACCTCAGTGTTTTTACATGCTTTCATGTACATAATGGTTTTCCTCACCTCTGCCTGTGTTATTGGCACATGCACTGCTCACACTGAAGGCATTGCCTTCGCCCTTCTTTGTGCATCTACATGTTCAAGCAGTGAGGAGAGCATGCATGTATGCAAGAGAGCTGGGCCAAGTCAGCCTAAACAACAAAAAAATAATCTCTGTAAAAAAAATGGCTGGGGACTGGTCCCCCCCAAAACCTGAGCACCACAAAGCTCCCTGCCATTTGTGCTTTCTGGGCTTCTGTCATCCTCTTCTTTGCTAACGATTTCTTTTGTCCAACAATAAGGAAGGAGATGTCCCATTTCCCCAGCATTTTTAAGGGTTGGACAGAGAGGTTTATTGCTGCAGATGAAAGCCAAGCAGTGCCAGTTGCTGAACTTCTGGAGAAGCAGAAGCCCTGCTCCTCTGCCAATGCCTTCAGTAATAAAGAAGGAAAGAACAGAAATAAAGAAGCCATCTGACACCTTGTACAAGATGAGTTGTGGCCCAAAGAACATCTTTGTCAGGCCCTCTCTTTGCGGTGTCAGCAGGTCCTGGCAGCGCAAACGCAATTTATGTGCTAGTTCTCTTAAAATCAGGTTACTTTCTCTACCCTCAGAGATCAGCTGACGTTCAAAGAAATACCACTTCAAACACACACGTGGCTCTCAGGATCCTTCTGTCAAGTATAAAGCAATCAATCAGACAGGGAAATCTTTAAACTACACACTTCTGATAGTTTGGGAAAGCAGGTATTTTGAAGCAGAAGCAAACAAAACAATGACTTAGAAAAATCCAAAGATTCATTCATGTTCTCTAATTAGTGTCTGCCTTTTAACATCCTCATGGATTTTTTTTTCCTTAAAGATTCAAAATGGATTCTTGTCTTGCATCCTTAAAAACAGGGCTAGGGTTTTGCAAGCATATGAGTAGGAAGCTAAGTTCCTAGAACCCTATTCTAGCTCCATTTCCCACACAACGAACACCCAGCAGCACTCACTGACCTCACAGCTCAGCACTCTTGAGAAGCAGGTCACAGAGAGCCCATTTCTGAGAAGTACTCAGCCACAGTTTGCACTGCATTGAGAAATTCCTGTACTTACAGAGTAAGCACGCACTTAAATGCTTTGGTGAGTAGGATTGTACATAAGCATGAGAAATGTCCAGTTTAAAAGGCTGCAGATCAAGCTTGTCTCTACATGCAGCTGCTGCAGCAGAAGGAATTATTCCCTGAGCAGACATCTCTGAGGCTCCTGCTTCCCTGCAGCCCTTCCCTGCTGCCTGCAGCCAAACCAAGCCAAGTTAGTTCAGGTGGGCGGAACTGGGGTAAGGAGCTCCGCCCTGGGCCAGAGACCTGATCTCTGCTGCTGCACTGCTGCCTCTGCACCTCTCTCTTCAGAGCCAAAAGACCTCAATTTGCAACTTGCTCCTTTAAATTCCTTCCAAAAGCCTAGCTTACTTCTTTTCCTGAGAAAGGACTGAGAATAAAGCCCCTAAGGGAGCAATAGATGTCCTTTTCATCTTGAAAGATAACTGCTTGGAATAAGCAAAGGGACATTGTGTTTTAGGACACAGAAGTTCTGTCACACCAACTCAATGCATGTCTTACAATGCAAGATGTGCTGGAGAGAGCTTAAAATTAAAACCGAACTATTAAAGAGCCTACAGCAAATTAAAAGATTATTGGAAAGGGAATAACAACCAAAACCACTAGGTGATAACTAACTATCAATGTTAAAATGGAACGGACCTGTTCAATGGAAATGCAACTGGCCATATATTTATCTGTTATCAGCTATTATTCCTTTTCTTGATGTTGTAAGGAATCACAGAGTTTATATCATCCCATCAAAAGTATCTCTTATCCCTGACATCTCTGTGACCATTCAAGCAAAAAGAGAGGAGGTTGTGCTATCAAAAAACCCCACATATTCTGGCTAGGAACACAAGCTTTGGCTTTCTGCTTTGCCATTCTGAGCATTCCAAATAGCCAACAATCAAAAATATCTTCAAGAGTGCTACCATCAGACATCCTTTCAAATACATTTTTTGAACAGAAAACACATAAAAGTAAACAATTTAAAACAACAGCCTAGGATTTACACTTCTAAAAGACACATTAGTGAGTATAATAGTGATAATGCTTGAAATAAAAATGCTCTTTTGAAAGAAAAAGCATCACCCACACTGGAAGCCAGATATCTGTATTTACTTGTTCACATCCCCACAATCTGGCTCTTTCTAGATTTCACTGTCAAAATCTATAAATAAGCCCACTTCCCAAAGGAAGGATACATCTACCCAGAAAGAAGAGGCACCTGCATTTTAAGGCAGCAGAGGCGTGATATCCTTTTTGGAAAACAGACCAAAATTCAGTTACCAAAGATAATACTGAGGTGCTAATCCAACAAATTCCTGTTGTCTAAAGCAAAAAACAAATGAGGAACTCATCCCTATCTACTAAGGATCTTAATGCTATTAATCGTGGGCAGAAATAAGGACAGAACTTAGAGCTTTACTGATGAAGAATGAAATACAATCAGTGCCTCAATTGAGGGGCTCTCATTGAAAAGGTACTTCCAGTGTATCTGGCTAAAGTCCTCACCTCTTTCACACACTGGTTTAAGAGTCTGGATTTCATCAAACCCAAATTTGTGCCTAAATTTCACCTGTGTGTCTGTGCTCAGTGTTTCCTACTGGTTTGCACCAGGCTTTCAGCTATTCCTACTCTGTAAGCAACACTTGGCACAGGATCTTTGCCAAATTTAATCCTGCTAAATCTAAGCCCTAGCTAGCATACATTAAACTGCTAAAAACACAAGGTCAACCTCTTCTGCAGTCTGACCTCCAAAGCAGTTTGTTCACTGGCTTATATTTATGGGGATTTTTAGGAAGAGAGGTTTATATACTAAAAAATGATTTCTGCATCAGCTCCCCCAGAAGCCAACTGAAAAGTGATCAGGAGTGTTTCCACAAAAAAAGGATATCTATTCCATGCTGGTGTTGAGAAATGGCAGGGAATGCAGCAAGGAGAGCCAGCCCTTCTGATTCTGCATGCTGCATTTCTACCTTCAGACAGGATTCCTTATTTGATGTGAAAGAGGACCTCCTTAGAAACCTCTTTATTTCACACACATTTCCAGGTATCTGAAGACCATATTAAGTTTCTGCATAACTCTGGTATTGCTAATGATATTTCTCTCAAATAATGCATAATTATGAGCCTATAAAACTTGAATTAAGATGTTTTATAGCCTTTTATAAGTGTCACCCAAGCCTATGCTGTAGGGAAATCTGTACTTTTAATTTCTGTTTGTTATGTTTACACTATGCAAAGAGATTAATTACAGTAAAAGCTAGTTATTATTTCTTAGAAGACTACACAAATGCCTTGGTCAAAGTCTGTCTGGATAAAGCAAACAATCATTTCTCTTTGCTTCCATTTTACTTAGAAATAGAAAAGCTATACAAACTGTAACACAAGTCTACCAAGTCCTATAGGGGTTAAACACTACAAAGCCAAAAGGGTACCTCTGCTGCTTTCCACATGCCAAGAGTCAAGATGCTGAATGTGTCTGCAAGAGCAAAAAGGGAAAACACCCAGAAGAGAATTCTACTGAGTGCCTGACTCAAAGAGCATACTGTGTTTGGAGCTTGGTCCAAAACCCACTGAAGTCATTGTGAGATGCAGTTCCAATCTCATCACCTGAACAGTCTGACTGCTCCTAGTCCAGGCAGATCTTGGAGTAAGCTTCTGCCCCCACTGATGCCTGGATACTGTTGTGAGCAGGACTCTTCTAAATTGGTCATACTCAGATGAGATGGTATCAAATATTTTACACAAGACAGAGAGGCAGGAGAGTTGAATCCAAGACTTCTTCCACCACTGTGGAATAGGATTTCTTTACTGATCTGTTCAAGACAGGCTACGTATAGTAAGCATGGCAGGACAGATGTTTAGGGAATTAAAGCTCCAAGAACTGGGAAGGGAGAAGTGCTGACATCCTTACCAGAACCTGTGAGAGTTCCCTGCTGGTTGCCAGCTCAGTGGGTCAGACAAGGGGTTCCAAAGGCATTCTGGAGATTTTTTGTCCTTCAGCCAGGCCTTAGACCCTGTCCTAAGTGCAGCACCTCTCTTGCCTCACAAAATAACCATGGAACTAGAAAGCCCCAAGCTCCAGCAGTGTGACACTCCCCTGGCTTGGCACAGCAAGGGGCACACTCTCCGCTCCTATATTCCTAGCAAAACACAGCACTGGGCAGTCTGATGGTGGCTACTAGCCCTGCTGTGATTATGCTAGGACCAGGATAATCCTGGCCTGGCCTGAGCTGCTCTTCCCATAGCAAACTCTGCTAGAAATGGAAGCAAGCCAAAGCTGGCTTTGGCAAGACAGAGGTGCAAATCTGATTTTCCTTCACGGAGTAAGTTACAGATCCTGCAAACTTGTGCCTCATGCAGCTGCAATCTGACAGCTTCAGATGAGAGGAATTTATCATTATTATTTTAGCATGAGAGCAGCTCACTGATTGCAGCTTGACAACTCGAGTTAATTAGTTGATGAAGGGTCTGCTGCACACTGGCTGGCTCTGCATCTGTGGACGATGACACCATCAGCAGAACGAAATCCATACTTAAAAGGTCTTTGGTCTTTTTAATCCTAAAGTACAAATCACAAAATCCACACAACAAAACCTGCAGATCAGAGGAATTACACAAGAGGTTCCCCTTTCCCTAGCCCTCGGGACAGTCTGGTCTCTGCTGCTTATTGAAGCTCATAAACAGACAGGCTTGACTTCAAAAGCATCCTCTTTTCTTCCTGGAGTCCCAGTGGTTCTCAATAATAAGATAACTGGTTGGAGCTGAACCTGGCAATGTTCCCCTATGGCTGGTTTCCCCAGCAGGGAAATACCAACCTGCTCCTGCCAAACAGCAGGTAGGATTTAGCCACCCTGTCAAAGAGATTAGGTCAAGATCATCTGGCCCCACTGATCAGCTCAATGCACAGAGCCACATGCCATTGTGCATCCAAGTCTCCAAAATAAAGAGTCAGCTAAAATAGTATGTGGGGCCATAATGTCCCAAGCTTCTGGGAAGTGGTAGAGAAGCACAGCAGGCAGGGAAAGGTGACTGGGAAGTGATCAGCATATGGCTGGAGCCATGGGAAGCCACTAGGCAGTGAGGAGCAGGGGAAGCACATTGCTTGCTGGGAACAAGAACAGCTTCCATTGCTGGTAGACCAGAAGTCTTGTATCAGTGGGAGCTGCTGCAGAAATTCAGCTGGCTCTCAGCCAGACTGCACCTGTAATTACACAGCAGAGCTGTAAATCTTGCTGTGATTCTAGTTCTCAGCACAGAGAAAAGTGGTTTTTTCCCTCTGCCTTTCATATCCACGTTTTGTACTTTTCAGGACATTGCCGCTTCCAGCTCCCTTTTTACTCATCACCTAGGAAGGTGAACTGCACTTCAAGATGCTCTCTTAAATCAAACTAAAAAAAAGAGGAAATTCCAAGAATCACTGGGCATGTCTGAAATGTGGTGAATCAGAGGTTGCTGGAGAGCAATCAAGAGAAAGGAGGTTGCTCCCTTCAGAGGAAGCTGACAAAATCTCAAGAGAAGCAGCTCTTGTCACCAGAAGAGGAGCAGAGAGTGTAACTCAGGAGCTATCTCACCTGGGCCTGAAAGGGGCTGCAGAGGCACACAGCTATGGGAACAGGAGCCAGTATTTAGTAAGGAAGAGATGGGCATGGCTGGGTTCAGAAGCCACTACAAAGCTTTACTAGTTTAGTGCTGGTGTATTTTAATCTAGTTTTAGTCATCCACACAAGGACTCTGTTGATAGTGTCTGCATTTGTCTGACAGAAAGTCCTGGATCCCTGCTTCTCTACACTTTTTGAAGTATCACAAAGGCAGATGAAGAATTTTTTTGTGTGTGTTATAGCACTATTTCCTTCTAGTTTCAAAGCAGCTCAAAGGAACTGGCTTCAACAACTTTGCCATGATTTATTTTTTGACCATGCTGAGCTCTGACATAAGAGAGGCTCCTGTGAGAGCCATGCTTTATTCTGCCTCTACTAGGATGCTATTGAAAATCTTGGGATGAATCAGGACAGCACTGGTGTTGCATGCAGAGTTTAAAAGCAAAGCATTCTGCTGCAATAATGTTTGGGCATTTAGGGGACCTCAAAGATGATTTTTTGTTATGACGCTCTAAACAGAAAAACACTTTCCATGTTGACATTAATTTCTATAACATGCCTTTAAAAAGGAAACAACCCCAAAATTCAATAGACTGCACCCAAGATGGCAATGCCTCAAAATTTGAAGCAGCATGTTGGCATTTTTCCCAGACAAAAAAATTATCTGTGTGTATACACACAGAGGCACATTTTATTTGTCACAAGCTCAGTGGAAGCTCTGAGGCTTTTCCCCAGCTCCTCCAGGCCGAGGCAGGGACAGGCTGGTCTCTGCAGTGCATCAACACTTAGACACAAGGAGTTTGTTTACCTGAGCAGCTCTGGGTGTGCACCAGGAGCAGGGAGCAGCACAGCTCTCTCAAATCCAGGATGCTGAAGCCTTATCCTGCCTATCCGAGACAGAGACCTTAACTTGAGAGCTGCTCATCTCCTCCCAGCACTACCAGGACAGAGTTATTAGGCTCTAATAAGCAGCTCCTAACAGCAGGTTGGGGAGACTAAGAGAATCCTTTTGGTCATCCCCAGCTAGTTGTGAATAAATCCCTGCACTAGCTTCAAGGTTAGCTAGGATTTTTCTGTGGGATCACTTTACAGAAGCTCCTAATCTTAAATCCTCCATCAAACCTGCTGTAAGGATGTCTGCAGCTCTGAGGCAGCAAGAAGTGTGAGTCAGTTTGTGCAGTAACCGGGCAGAAGAGATGCAGTTCCTCACATCCCCTTACACCCTCTTGAAGAGTCATCTGAATGCTGTCCAAAACTTAATTACATGGCATGACAAGCTCTGACAATTAGCTAACGAGACTGCTTGATGGCTAGGGTTTTAAAGAAGGATCTTTCAAGGGGGAAGCTCTGGAACAGGCAGTGCTGCTGTCATAACAGCCGGAGCTGTCATGGAAGCCCAGCACCACCATGACAGCCCCACAGGCTTCACATCTGTGGCTGCAAAGGACAGAGAAGATCCTGGGGGAGAAGGACCTATTTAAGTGCACCTGTACCTCACATCCATCTTCAGGACATCCTCTTTTCCAAGAGGGCTGGAACAGAGGAGGACTTGCATCTTCTCCACACCGCAGTTGGCCCCCAGGAAACAGCAAGGGAAGCCAGGATGACCACCTGCTCTCACTGAGGCTGGGATAGGTGTCACATCCCTGTCACACCACATCAGGCAGAAGTCACAGGCACAGCAGGCACAGCACCCTCAACAGTGGCCAGTGCTAAAAATGCACTGCCTCCAAAACCCACTGTGTATCCACTCCAGCAACCCTGCAGGATGCTGCTTCCCCACCTCCTCACTAAAGGGCAGTTCTGGCAAAGGGCAGAGTTCTCTGAGGGCTTCACACCTCTTTGGGGTGAAAAAAACATGTTCCAACCTTCTCCAAAGGGAAGGGATGAAGAGGCAAGGATTTCAGGAGAGTAAACAACCAGAGTGGATTGATAGCAAGTAAATCAGCACTTTGTAGTATTCATGGCAACAGCTTTTGGCATCACAGGAGAAGAAACAACTCATTACACAACAAACTACAATCTTGTAATTACAAGGCAGCCTTTCAATGCAGCCAAGCACTGTATGTGGAGTGGTGACTGAAAGTCTTCTGTTACCAGTCACAGGTGATCCCTGAGATGACTGGGGTTTATCAGGATAGCATGGTTTTTTATGAGTAAGGCTCAGGGAATGTATGAAATTGGGAAGATACTTCACTTCTATACAAGTGACAATAGCCTGTCTCTTCACAAGCCTGTTGCAAACATATTTTAGTCACAAGAAATGTTTTTATCCCACCTCTCACCAGCTTATTGAGGTTTCTAGCTATAAGTGCAACATTACCAGTGATGGATGTGCTTTGATACCAATAATTACAGCATAATGATAATGGTATGAGGGAGGTACCCATCACAGACCTGAAACTATGAGCACAAGGACCATGAACATGAACTCAGCAATACAAAACATATACTAAGATGCTTTTTTAATGGTATCAGTAGCTACCCAGGAAAGAGCTTTTCTGAGGAGGAGGTCAAGTTTACTGTTAATTACATCATAACAACTACTAGTTTTCACTGAAGTGGGTTTTGTTTTCACTAGAAGAGCAATTCCATGTGGGCAATCATTTAGCTTACTCTGTGCTAAATCATCACACTGGCTGGATTAAAACTCACTTCAACCAGAACAAGTCTTACAACCTATGTATTGGCTAGATTCCTCTGAGACAGGTCTGCAAACAGAAATGGAGCTCTACCACATTCCCAGGAATTCTGGCACTATTCTAAAGTAGTTCACTAACAGATAGCACTCAGTATAAGTGAGGGTAGACAACACAGAAATGGGGGAATACAGTTTGGGCAGGTGGTGATAGTGAAAAGGAGTGAGACACACTGTCATCACTTAGGGAGTATTTTTGCTCTGCTTAAAGAAATCACATCTTACATTCGAAAATGAGCTGCTAGCCACACAGACAGAGCCAAGAATTTCTTTGGATTTGGGCATACAGTACTACACAGCTTTGCATTCCCTAAACATACAGCTTTTCCTTAGTGGGAACCATTGCATTCCCATCATGCTGAAGCAAAACTACAGCACTGGACCCACTTGTCCAAGGTTTGAGTAAATTGCTCCCCTTTCCTGTGCTCCTTTCACAGCAAAGCCCACCTCAAGTCCTGCTCTCCCTTCTCTCTCCCAACATACTTGTGAGAAAGCAACAAGTTTTATTTCAGCCTTAATGAAAAGTCTCTAGAAAGGAAGACTTTGCTGATAAGATACCTGTGTTGAAAAGGTGCAAGCAAACACCTTTGAAACCCATCACCCACATGTTAATAACCAAGTTTAGAGGTTCTGCAAGCTGAAGTCAATGAATTCCTCTGTAACACGTGCAGGTGGGAGCACAATGTGATGTAGGTAGGTGCTGCTGCACAAACTAAGAAGCTAGTGTTTTCAAAAGGCCAAAGGAAAGCTCTGCCCACAGGGATACAACAAAATAGAAGGACGTGTCAGGTGAATTTTGTTAGCAGATGTTATAGCAAGTAAAGCATATATGAAATATATATCAATAAGTGTACCCTTCAGCTCCTCTCTTTCTACTCTGTCTTTGCTACTGACACTTGTATTATAAATCAATACCTCTTTTGCTCCCAGAAAGATCTTGTTCCATCCACTTTATCAAGACATACTTAATAAATCATATTTGGCAGCATAAATCATCTTACCACAAATGAGTTTTAGAGGAACTAACCTCCAAATCTAGCTGCTTAGCATATGCAGTAAAGCCACTCCTTATATTAAAATTCACCCTGTAATGTTTTAGTGTGCATGCCAGCAAATAAAGGAACCACAGACAGGTCTACTTAATGCAACTTTACACAGGTTAAAAAATAGCTTTCCCTAATTTTCATTAACATTTTTCCAAAGAGCTAAAAAAGCTGAAAGCCTTAATAGCCTCACAGTGCTGGAGCTATCTCATGCTGCCAAGGTGTGAAATGCACTTGAGCTGCTCTCACAGGCACACCTCACAGTGCACTTGGGCTTGCAGAGAGAATTACCAAAGGCTAATCTCTGACCGTGGAACAAAGCAGAGTGTGCAGAGTTCAGAGATGTGAGTCCCACTGCCACTTCTGCTCCATGCTTCACTAAAGGCTTTATGCAAAAGGCAGTGAAATTTTCCTGTGGGTTTGAGAGCTAAGCCACATCTTTTCCACCTCTTCAGACCTCCACCTGCAGAACTGGAAGAGAAAAGGCCAAACCCAGCTCAAGGTTCAATCCTTCATTTACTAGATGCCTTCAGACTGGCTTTTAAAGTCTCTTCAAAAAACATGCTGCCAGAGCCTGAATCAAAGCTGATGGATAGGAATCACTTGATCCAAAGGCCCAGAACCCAACAAAACTCAAGTACTGCCTTCACCATAGGCCTGTACCAAGACAGAACCCCCCAGCACTGCAGGACATCACCCTCACACAGAAATTACACAGAGACCCTAATCTGTAGGAAGATAAATGAGCAGAAAACAGAGGTTTCCAAATGCCCTCTGCTGGCACCTGTTAGAATTACTAAGAATTTCACCCTACCCTAACCAGCAGTTCAGAATAAGCAACCACCCGCTGTGGTTCAGGAGCTTCTTGTTAGCAGTGTGCTCCCTGCTCCCCTCGCCCAAGCATCACGGGACTGCAGGACGATGCCTTGCTAGGGATATGCTTTTGCTTTCAGGCAGGTATACATTTTAATCAATGAAATTGTAAGCCTGTTAGCTTCACCTTACTGCCTCTGCCCTTTGCAGGCAAATACAGACAGAGCTCTAGTGCTCTCCCACCCAGCAGAGAACTTTAAGCATGACATTGCTGCCATACACTATGTAGTCAGGAGAAGAGACACCTCTCTTGGTGTGGTACCTCTGAAATCAAATTTAATAAGACAGCATTTATGATGTTTAAGAACTCTTTGATGAGCCTATAAAAGAGCCTTACCAATCAATCAGAAGACCAAAGCTGTTAAATCATATCTGATTAACCAAAACATATATTCAGTAGAACAGATTGTTCTTACTCCTCTGACTGCACGATTAAACAAGGCTTTTAATAACTCTGCCTATGTAGGTAGCTGATGGAATAAAGCAGTTTGGGGCTATCCAGTATGGACACAGGGCTGTTAACATGTCATCTCTTCTTTTACAGCTGTCTCTAGGCTGGCACATTTCATTTCCATAACTTGGAGCCACTGCAGCTCTGCTAAACTTGGCTGGGGTTTTAGTGCATGAAGTCAGCTTCAGTTAAGCCAGAGAGGAGGGTTCTAACAGTCAAGCAACATGGACACAGCCATTAAAACACTGCTTCTGCTAGGTATCATGACTCATATGAGTGACTCTCCTGACCACAGAGCACCTCAGCCTGCCACTGCTTCAGGACCAGGAACCAACTGCACCTTTGCAGACTGTGACTTCTGTTCTTGCAGTCACCTGGAGGGTAGGGAATGCTGTTTAAATAACAACAAAATAAAGCTCAGGGCATCCACAAAAAGCTGTTTCAGCCTAGCGCTTACTGTTACTTGTGTGGAATAGATGCAGTGTCACCTGAGTTGCCTTCTTGATTTTGCACTAGCTTGGCATCTGTATGGATGACAGATTTTAGTTTTGTCATCCTTTGCCATATTTACAGTGAAGTGCTTCTGGGATGGGACAGGGAAATCATTCTGTTAGATCTAGAAAATTTGCTTCCAGAGGAGAAATCTACTTGACCTTCACATTCTGCTCAGTTGGGACCCATAATCATTAACATGATGCTAAAAAGACATTTGGGGTTTGACTTGGAAAATGTCAGGATGCAGGGGATGGCAGGAGAGGAAGAGCTGGCACTTCAACATAAGAGCAGCAACATGCCTTCCTTTGGACACTTAGAGAATACAGTTCAGTAAATACACCAGTGCTAAAGCAGAATAACAACACCTTCTGTGAAAGTCTGCAACAGAATGTTTACTACTCAGAGCCAAAAAGTGGCTGCACTGTCAAGGCCTCCTCCCAGCATGGTGATACCTGAAGCTCTCCAAGCTTTACAGCTCTACAAGCAACACAGGGAGAGCCTCAGAAAACAGACTGAGACCTGGAGCACTGACAAGGAATTTCAAAAGAAGAGTTCAGACCAAACCATTCAGAAAATGTTTGCTTCAAGCCTTCTCTTCCAAAGTTGGTTCTAAAGCAGCACCATGGTATCCTCTTGCTGATAATTTCAAATGAAATAGTCCCAGTTTGCAGGAAAGAGTATCTTACTCCCCAAATCCTGTAAATTTACTGGGGAAGTCCCCAAACTCCAGCTGGGTTCTTACCTTCCTGACAGATTTCAAGGAACTGGCATGGAACTAGCAGAATAGAATTTAGGCAATAAACATAGAGATGAAGCACAAGTTACACCAAAATATACTTCTCTCCTCTAGTTCCATTAGTTCTGCAGTGACCACAAAAGGGGGGGAAACCTCCAGTAAAGCCTGACACTGAGATTCAATGCTGTGTCTTCAGGACACACTGACACACTCTGACAAACACAGGCTGGTGGTAAACTGCCTCACACTGGGCTCCAAATAGTGAGAACCATCACTTAGGTATTTCCTTTCCTTTCCTGAGCTTTGCAGAATGATTAGTAGTGCTTGGAAAATAAAGGCTCCAAAGTCATTTATAAGAGGATAAAAACTGTTCTGGTTATTACAGGTATCTATTAAGCCTTGGGTTAAAAATGAAGATGTAAAGAAAATACTGGAAAAGAAGAACATTGGAGAATAATACTAATCTCTTGAAAACAAAAGTCCAGAAACCCACAATATGGTTAAGACAATAAGCATATCATGCCATCCTATTGTAGGCTGTGCAATTTACCACAATAAATTATTTTCTAGCCAACTAACTGGAAAATGGACCTGGGTTTCTGGAGGCCAACAAATTAAAGATAAACCAGCAGTTGCCCTCAAGGGCAAAGACCAGCTGTATGCTGGGCTGTATGACCACAGAAAGGATACCAGGAGAGCAATGGAAGCAATTACTTGCTCCACTCAGCACTTGGAAGACTGTGTCTGCAGTGGTGGGGCCACCTTAGGGCTCCCCAGTACACAACAGACACTAACACACCACAACAAGACTACACAGAGGCACCAGGATGGGATCAAGGCTGAGAACTGGGCTCCAGCAGCCTTAGCCAAGGGCTTCAGCCACAGAAAGGGAAGGCAAACAGCAGATGAAATCAGAGTCTCTCCAGAGCTGCACAGTAATAGGAGAGGCAATGGCACAATTGGTAGTAAAGTATCTCACTAGATACTGGGGGGAGAGGGAAAGGAGGAACCACGGTGAGGTTGTCCAGCACTGGAACGTGGGCTCCAAGACATGAGGAATCTCATCTTTGGAGGTGAAACGATTTAAAAAGGCCCTGAGTGACCAACCCAATATAAGCTCAAAGCTGGCCCTGCCTGGCACAAAGCATCAGAGCAGATGACCTCCAGATGTCACTGCCAAGATGACTTATTCTGCAACGGAAGGTCAGGGCTGTGTAAGGCAGTGATAGAACTCAAACATGCTGGATACTGACAGTATGGCAGGAGGGGAATCACTGCAAGAATCGCAGTGTTTGGAAGAAGAGTGTGAAGAAAGTGTGAAGAGTCAACAGGCTGCCCAAGAGATGGAAGATGGACCTCCTGTGTCTCAAATTGCATTCCAAACAGTAAATGAGGAATATGTTTTTATTGAGAGTAAGTCATCTGACAGACAAGAAACACTTTGGAAGCCCTAAGCAGTAGGGGAGAAGTATGTGGAGACTTTTCACAGAAACTGATGGCAATGTGGTTACAAATTATAACTGGCTTGTCACAGAAGGGACAGAGAGTTTAACTATGGCCACTCAGGTACAGGCTATTTACACAGTTATGTTAAAAAAGAAGATACATGGTGGAAAGGCTGAAGAGCTAGAATGTAGGATGAGGAGCCAAGCCCAAAGGACAATCAATCACATGACAAATGGATGCTCTTCAGTTGACCCGAGATGTATATAAAGTGCAAACTGACAAAGTTAGAAGTATTGTGCACTGATAGCTCTGCAAAAGTATGACCTATAAATAGCCGAGAAGTAATACACCATAGATCAGAGAGAGCTGTAGAGAACACAAATATCACAGAATTTTCCAGCCATTTCCACTCCTGAAGCACCTGTGAAAAATCAGACAGTGACCATAAGAAATGGGACAGAGAGAACACTTCACCACAAACTCTACTCTTCCACTTGATGAGAACAGAGTGATTGAAAACACAAGAAAAGGCCATCAGATGTGACTGACTGGGAGCCTAAAATCACGATGGCAGTTTCTTACCAAGCACTGAAATCTTCTGAGGAAGCATCACAGTAGCACAATACAAACTAGTATATTATCTGGCTGCGAGTTGTCAAAAAACCACCAAGGACAGAACAGCTCTAAAATATTTCAGAAAGCATGATTCTATGATTTAAAGTCCCTAATGGTCACCTGCCAGGTAGCAACTATGTCTTCTCTCTGACACTGTTTGTGTCCAGAGCCTATGTATGCTCTTCACTGCTATAGCCCAACAAGCTTTAAAGCTGAGATTATCATCACTATTGCCATCTGACACATACAGGCACAGAAGCACAAATAAGGAAAGATTACTCAGCAGAGCAGTGAGAAAGAGAGGAATGAAGTCAGTCCCGTGAATCTCAGCACTATTTCTTATTCATTAGGTCAACACACACTTATTGTTCATTGCTTCATCACTAGTCCAGACACAGTAGGAACACAGACTGAAGACAGTTCAACAGCAGCTCACCTATCCAAGGCAGTTCCTCCTCCCCAGCAGCACTGAGAGACAGCTAACAGAAAATCATTGATCCCACCACCCAACTCAGCTCTGCAGTGCCATTTACTCCAGGTCCTACAATCTTCTATGTCTACAACCCATAGAGTCCAGACAACCATGGCTGGAAGCTCCTACTCAATGATCTGTCTGTTAAATTGTCTCCAATTTGATTTATCAAAATCCTTGTTGGCAGAGTAAGCTACATCCAGTCTGACATCACCACTGACATCCTGCTAAGCCTGCTGCCCATGGAGCCTGCTTATTTTGGAGCACTCCATGAGGTGAACACCTAATTCACTACAGCTACCTAGAAGCCACTAAATTCATTTCATATCTCCAAAGACACATCAAATCCAACAACTGATTTGCAGTAGCTTCAAAGCAGCTGAAGTAAAAGACTCTGTATTCCATGATAAGCTGCCTAAGCCCATGCATTTCCATCTCTGGTCTCACAGCCTTTCCTGGGAGCTGCACAAATAGATTAAGGTCATTGTCAAAACAATGGGTCAATGTCACCCAGGATGAGCTAAACAGTGACAGCAAGAAAGCAGCAGCTGCATGGGAGAGCAGACAGCAGCAAGCTACCAAAGGAGAAAGGGAACTAAAGCTTTATGAAACCGAAAATGTTGATTTCTTTATGCTAAGAATCCCAGTGGTCAGGGATGTTTTATGCAGATGCTAACCAAATGGGCAACATTGAACTAGCTGTGGGTCTGCTGCAGAGGAACAGAAGAGCAGATGTCAAGGGTTAGGGCTGGGCTGCCCACTAGTCCAGTGAAGGGTGCTCTGTATCACCCCCTCTTGCACCCATGGGGAATAGAAAGGGAATATGAGAGAGACTTGTGGTTTAGAAAACTAAAATTACTTTAATGAAAATAATAACAATAAAATGAACTATATACAAGTCTACACAAAACCAACACTGAACCCAACCCCCCTTGACAGCAACTACATCACCATCACCACTGATGCTGTGGCAGAAAGACTCAGCAGCAGATGGGAACAAGACTCAGGGGCTGGATACTGGAACTGAATTCTGTGAACTCATGGATTGGGATCAAAGGCAGAATGGCCAGAGTCCTCCTCAGATGCTGGCCTTTGAAGAAGAGCAAGAGAAGACAGACTGACCCTCATGATCCCTCAGCTTTATAGCCAATGTGACATCTACGGAATGGAATACCTAGTTGGTCAGTTAGGGTCACCTGAACTGTCCCCTGCTCCCTGCAGGTGCAGCCTTCTACTCTGCATGCTCCAACGTGGGACACAAGGTGTAGGAGTGACCTTGGTCTGCATACCCATCGCTGGCAGGAAATCTAAACACTAGGAACTTAGCACTGCTAGAAGCAGGCACTGTTGGTGAAAACCTGCTGTTAACTGCAGGAAGTGCAGGTACTGAAAAGAGCTTTAGCTAGAAAGTGAAATCACTGAACAGAATCAGTTCTGTTCTAACTCAAACCAGGACAGCACAGTGGCAGCCAGCACAGCTCTGAGCCATCACCACCATCACTGTGTATTAAAACATGCCAAACAGAGCCAGTGCCTTATGAAAGGAATCTGGCTTGTTTGCTGTGTTTGGTTCTATGCCAAAACAGAAAATTATTGGCCAGAGCAGATTATAAGAAGGAGAATTGTGACTGTCTAGGACCTGTGCTCTGTGCTTGGTTTGCTGTCTCCTGTGACATTCTGGAGTGAAAATCCCAGCCCTTGTGCCGCAACAGACACATGGAAATCACAACAAATGGCTACAGAAAACAGCCACAGACCAAATCCCACTATTAGTCTGCCAAAGCATGAAGAAGCAGAGAAGCAAGATCTGCTTTGACACAGCCACACTCAATGAGCAATTGCAGCCCTGCTCTGTGTCTGGTATGTGCATACAAATCAAGGGTTTGTGAATGTGATGCCCTCCTGAAGTTCAGAAAGACTCTAGAGTGCACAGAGAGATTTCCATCCAGGTCTGGGTGTCGGAAAGATGCAGTCAGCAGCTGTGCTGCTATAAACCTCTCTCCTGGGTGAACCCTGCTGCTGTCTGTCATGCCTCTTGCAGCCACCATAACCACTTCACATTCCTCCCAGCCCTGTTTTAGCAGCTTCCTTTGGAGGTAAAGAGCGTGGAGGGGGACAGGGAAAGTTGTGAACAGGCCTGTAAGGGACAAAGGGACATTCTGAATTCAGTCCTCACTGCAGAAAGACAAACCAAAAATACTTGTACCAAAGAATCATACCCACAAGCCTGATTGATACCTGATACCAAATCACCTTAGTACGGGGCTCTCTTAATTCTGCCCAGGTATTTTCTGTCTGATGATAGGCTGAATTGCTGTTCACTGAACCAGGGTTATCTCCCCCGTGCATTACCAGCCTGGCAATCTGAAGCAACCTGGCAAACAGCACTGAGAACAAGAACAAAGTCATCTTCTCTCCAAGACCTGCTGCCAAGTGACAGAGCTGCCTGCCTGCCAGCAGCAGCACTTCCACCAGGACAGGGTAGCAGAGCTGCTCTTCCCTGCAGGTAAGCATGTGTCACCAAGGGGCTAGCCCATCTGCTAACCCTACCACAGGAGGGACATGAAGGGAGAGGCAGGAGTTCAGAAAAGAGCCTTTTGGCTTGTCCCTGCCATCAGTGATGGACTGCAAAGTGCTGGCAACTTCACTCATACAAGGTCTCAGGTAGTCTGCTAACATGCTCTCCAAGGAAACCAGAGCTCCTTGGTACTGCTAACTGACTTTTTCCAGCCCATGCAAAGAGGGCAGATCAAGTTAGATGGGACTCTGGGAGAGACCTGATGAAGCTCAGCCAATTACCAGGATTGCTCCCTGAAGAACTGACAGCACAGTGCCTTGGCCATGATGCTCTAGGCTTACTACTAACTGTGTCACAAGAATTCATTGCTGTCCACCACCCCCCAAAAGTGCTTTGTTCAAATACAGCTTTGTGATCTTCTAATGGTATTTTCCCTCAGTGCCACACTGTGAGCTGTAACTACAACTTGCTTTCTATATCCTCTTCTCTGCCAGCTCTTTAAAGGCAGGGTTCTTCAGAGCCACCCACAACACGTGGTCTTAGTAGAGAATTTTGCAGAAGATTTGTTTTAGTTTGGCAATGATACTGAATTTCAATTGCACTTCTACGTGGCTGTGGGACATTTCAGCAGCTGCTTTCTGCCCCACTTCTCCCTTCCCATTTCCCCTCCTCTCAGTTCACTGGGGCAGCTTGGCCTTTCTGCTAAATATTCAGCCCCAATAGAGGAATCCAATCAAGTTTTAATCAAGCATTCAGCTCACTGCAGGTAGGCTCATTCAACAGCTTCAAGAACCAAGCACTCTTGTGACAACGGCCACCGAGGCATGAAACTCACATATGCTGTGTAAAAGCTGAAGTACTAATGCAACACAACCACCAGGGACCCTCCACAGTAGACTAACAACTACAGTGTGCAGCTAAACTCAGGATTAATAACTCATGCACCACGAGAGACACTGAACTGGGCAGGAAGAGGGAGGCTCTACAGAAAACTTGCCAGAAGCCCAAGCTTGGTACCTCTTTTCTGTATGCATGAGTGAGTCTCACAACTGATTCTGGGAACCACAATCTTCTGCTCAAGGAACAACTGACAACCTATTTACACTAACACTCACCATGTTACTACCACAGTTGAAACTTGAAGGAAAGGAGGTTTCTTCCACTTAGGGAAAAAAGGAAATGCTTCCAAATCTAATGGTACTCTTAGGCATCTTAAAGGAAGTTTTCCATTTTTACAGAAAGATTCTGGTGCTTACAAGTCTCTCTTGTTCTTCAGGTATGATAAAAGAGAAATTACAGTTAGATAGTTAATGAGCCACTTTTATATGCCACACAAAGGAGAGATGCTGCAGTGCCAAACATTTTAGTGTCTGAGTCTGCTGAAGAAAATAGCTTTATAATTCATACACATTAAAAAAAACAAACCCAACAAACAAAACCAAAAGAAAACCAAATCTACACTCTAAGTAAGACCAGACATTGAAATGTGTATCTGCAACAGGCTGTCTGAAAGACAGAAGGCATCTCCCAGCCCAGCCTATTCTACCAAACACTGAGCACAGGGACTGTATCCAGCTTGTGCTGGAATGAAACATTCCCTCCTCCCACTTCCTTTTCTTGACAAGATTAGTTTCCTTGGGATGAAGGGAAAAGAGAAGCATGTGGCAGTGATGCATGCAGCCCTGCTCCTGCGATAAGCAGAGCCTGCAAACCCACCACACAGAGTCCTGCCAAACACCTGCTCACGTGAACCAGACTGCAGGGCTTTCTGCTTATTTAAATTATAGCAGGGAACTGAATTTACAACCTTACCTTACTTCCTGCCTTGCAAATTGTTTACGTTACTTCATTTGGCCATGAGTTTCCAGGGAGAATGAGAAGAAAGCTCCCCAAACTCTGTCTGCCTTCACAGGCAAGCTCCTGTAGGAACCAACTGAAACCTAATGAGAATCTCTAGAAGATTTTGTAACACATACAAATACTTGAAAAGGTGAACTTCTGTAGAGGTCAGTGGATGGATGGATAAATCTTGTCCTACCTGGTGGATGAACTGACCACTAAGAAAGCTGTTCCCTGCCTTAATCAGACACCCCTACCTTTTGATACTCAGTCAGAAGACATTAAGACTTTGATCCTTTATGAGTTCAGTCTAGTCATTAATAGAACTGGGAGGGAAAATGGTACATACAAGCACAAACCAAATGCAACGCAACACAAGACCAACGTTTGAAGCCTTGACAGCCTTCCTATATAATGCTCCACCTTCAGCAGATGGTTAGTCACTTACTGCTCCTCTGCCAAAAGGAGGTGCTCTCTCCCTTATGTCTTTTACGGAAAAGAACATTTTGAGATTGAACTCCCAGGTCCCAAATCCCAGCTCTAGGGCTATTTCAGGAAACACGACTTTCTCCTGAAAAAAACAACAAAGACTATTATCACTTAGGTAAGCATCAAACCACCTCAAACTACTTAAAAGCATAAGGAAATGAGAAAATCAAAGTTTATTCTATGGGGGATCCTGTGCTTCAAACACAGCCAGGACTTGCCCTTATGAAGATAGAACTTTTCTAAAATATTGAACAAATTAGAATTCAAATCTTTGTTCCATAAATCCAAGTTATTGCACTGATAACCCTTTCACTTCAGGGGATGAAAAAAAAATCAATAAACCACATAATTTCCATAGATATTACCCAGGCTTCCCAATTCCAGCTAGGACCAGGAAAGGTTATACAAAGGACGAGGAAAAGAACATTGCACTAGGACCACTGTTGAACTCAGAAAAGCAATGAACCAAGGCTGCAGGACTGTAATCTGGTGCCCTGAGACTAAGTTGACTCCCAGTTCAGCTATGGCCTTACACAGAGTGTGGCAAGGGCACAAGGTGATGTTGGTCACAGACTGCCTCTGAAGGCCAATCCAATCATCGCGTGGTTTACTAATACCATCATACTGCAGGTTCTGAGCTCTTTGTTGTATTCCTGTACACAATTGTGTGCATGAAGAAGACTGTGGCCAGCAGGTCAAGGGAGGTTCTCCTCCTCCTCTGCTCTGCCCTAACAAGGCCACATCTGGAGTCCTGGGTCCAGTTCTGAGCTCCCCAGTTGAAGAGAGACAGGAAACTACTGGAGAGAGTCCAGCAGAGGTTAGGAAGATGCTGAGAGGACTGGAGTATGTCTGGGAGGTGGAAAGGCTAAGAGCCCTTGGTCTGCTTAGCCTGGAGAAGAGCAGAGCCAGAGGGGATCTGACCAACGTTGAGCAAGAACTAAAGTTTTGCACTGAGGGTGGTGAGACACTAGGCCAGGTTGGCCAGAGAGGTGGTAGATGCCCCATCCCTGGAACCATTCCAGGTCAGGTTGTTTGTGGCTCTGAGCAACCTGCTCTAGCTGCAGATGTCCCTGTCCATGGCAGAGGGGTTGGACTAGATAATCTTTAAGGTTTCTTCCAATCCGAACTATTCTGTGATTGTACAATACAAAATCTCAGCAAATCTTGCTGCTCACCAGCTCATAGGCATCAGCAGCTCCAGGTAGTGAAGCCAAGAGCTTCATGGGGTAGGCTGCTCCAGCTGCCCAGTATGCTCTGTGAAGCAGCATGCGCTCTGTGTCCCGCTGCCTGCCAAGGGAGGAAGGCAAACATCCAGCCTCTGCTGACAGCATGGCTAAGTCAGCAGCAGTTCAACTGGAAAAAAAATCCCTATTCACATCTCATCCCTGTCCTTCCTGCAAGTGCCTTCTACCCCACCTGCCAGATGGCCACCACCATGCTGAACTTGTGCTCTCACCTCCTGCTGAGATGAGGTGTCCCACATCCGCTGCCCATCACAAGGCACCCAGAGGACACTCCTGCTTTTTCACACTTAATCCTCAATGAAGTGGAGTTGACAAGTCCACCCTTCCAGTGAGTGTGCCAGCAGAGCCTCCTCCCCCTCCTAGGGAGCACACAGCTCTTCACACCACCTCCCACAGCAGTGAGAAGGAAAGGCTGTGGAGCTTCTCAGCAATCCCATTAACACTGATGAATTGGCTGGCAGTGGCACCTGCTGCTAAGGACACAGAGGTACAGGGGGAACCAAAAGGCATCTCTCCATCAAGCAGATGATATCACTGCAGATAGGTCACTCTACAAATAGGTGTGTTTTTCCTCTCATCTGACCAGTGATGTTTGCTTTGGCATAGGCATCAATAAAACAGCTTTAGAGGACAAACAACTCCAAATGAACTACGCAGAAATCCTAGTAATGAGCAGAATATAAGGAAGAATTTCCTTACAGGAGAAGCTGCTCCTCATTTTGAGTGGAAATTTGTTCTATTTAAAACATCATTAAATACAGCTCCAGGAAAAAAAAAAGAACACAAACAACCTGACACATATTCCACAACAATAACCTGACTGTTATTACAACTGAGCTGTGCTCTGTGCTCACCAACCCTTTCAAATGGAAACACATCCATATTACTAGCTTAATATCAGGAAGGCAAATTCTTCTGCAGGGAAATCCCATTTCACCAAAGCAGATCAAAAGTTCAGGAGGAATTAGTGTGCACCAAGTATGAGATCCTGCAGAAAAATCTCTCATTTTGGTTGGGGCTTCAGAAATAACTACAGTAGAATAGCCACCAGAATATTCATTACATGCAACACCCAATATATATATATATACTGCAAACCCTGAGGGCATATTTGTCACTTCCACAAGGACTACCAAGGGACTTAAAAGTGCTGCACAAAAATACTTTCTTTTTTATTATGTATTTTTTGTATTTTATTAACCTCCAGGGTGATTTTTCTTGAAGGTGGGCACATGACAACACCATTCAAGGGCCATTACTCAGTTCCTCCTCCAACTGTTTTGGCTGTTCAGAACACACAAAGCAACAGCAAAGCTGCTATCCAAACAAACTGAGGATTCTCCAGCATCAGGCACACTCTGTCCCAGGATCATTCAGGTATAGGTCGTCCAAAATGGATATAGAGGCTGCTAAGGTGTGTGGAGTCAAGCAGTCTGTGCTGAGATCCCACCACAGTTAATAATTACACAGAATCCTAGCATGGTAGGGGTTGGATGGGACTTCTGGAGATCATCCAGTCCAACCCCCTGGGGGATTCATTCAGTTTTAATTTGAGGAATCTCTTTGCAGGCTCTGCAGATTGTGAGATGCTTTTACTTTGTCTTAAAATGTTTGACATTAGAAAAAGACAGAGGATCTTGAGACAGTATCTAGAAAGACACGAACAAAATTTGGAGGAGGATTTTAAAGGTATACAATTTTTTCATATGGACATGATTCTGCTTGCTTTCCATTTTGTTATCAATCTGCCAAGAATATTCCCCTCTAACAATGTGCTCCAGGAGGCTGACCCATCAGACTCTATTCTGTAACAAGCTAAACAAGACCAGAGGTGCTTGGCTCTCTTTATGGCCTTTCCTGGCCTCGTGTTCTTTTACCAGGCAGCCTCTGCCATTCTGCTCAATCCTCTTCTGTCAACACTTTGAATTGTTTGCCCCCCCGCAGGTAAAATTCATAGCTTGCTCTTGTCAACACAGTGGTTTTAGTGTTGGTGGAGGAAAGCTTATAGGCAGAAAAGCATCAAGAGCCTGCTGCTTGCATGCCACCTCCTAGCAAATCAATCCCACATAGCCATGTCCTCACAAGACAACAGAATGGCAGCATGTCAGCTACAGGAATTATTTTAGGGTCATTCATAACATCATTCTGCTAAAGACAGGGCAATTTTGTGAGAGGCAAAAATTGACACACAGCATTTCTGCTGGTTTTATCTGACCTCTCTCACATACCTCTTGGCTCTTTGCAGTTCCTCCTGTAAGCTGTGCCAAGCTTTGTACTCAGAAATGTCTCTCCGGTTAGGGCTTCCTAAGTTAGCCTCAACAGCCAAGGCTTGATACTTCACAGCACAGTTCTGGATGGAAATAATCTATGAAGCACATGCCCTGAAATTCCCAGCAAAGACATGAGAATGCCCAGTGCCTGGGAATGAATTTTTCCTGCCTCTTCCCACTCCACCCCAGCTGTTCTACTGCACTTCTCGGATTGAAGTCTGAGTGCTGACAGAATCCTTCTCAGATGGGAACAGAAGTCACCCCAGTCAGAGCTCTCCTCAGATCCTGACAGGCAAAAGGCTATTTTAAATGTGCTGATTATCAGGCATGTGGATGGCTCCATAGGCTGTGCACTGCAGACTGGAAAGAGAAAACCTTTCCTTCAATAAATTTGGGACCCAGCTTTCCCTTTAAACTCTGACAGATACCACTTGCAAGTGCCAAGAGTATAAGAGCAGGGCACAAACATAGCCATCACCTCCATGGTATACAATCCCAGCCTCCAGCAACATGTATCTCAGGAAATTCCTGAGCTGGAACTGGGATATTTATGCTTAAATGCTTCTGACAGATCTTCCGGCATAATACTGCTTACTTGCTTTTGGCACCCAACACATCTAACAGCAATACAATCCTCAGGTGAATTGAACATGGTGTGAAAAATCCTTCCCTGTTCTGCATTTACCACCTGACCATTCAAGTGGTTGTCCTACAGCTTTTGTACGAGAAGAAACTGGGAATAACCACTCCTGACTCCTGTCTCCATGCTGACTGCCAAAAGATCATATATCCACCCAGTCCCTTCCCTTTGCCCAGCTACTGCTAGCTATAATAGCATCAGCCCCAGCTGCAGGAACAGCTTCTCAGGGACCTCCTGCAGAGGATGAAGGACATTCATTTCCAACTCAGAGCATATAATCACACAGAGTTATAGAACCAGAGAACTGGGGGAGACTGGGAAGGACCACATGGATGACAGCAGAACAGTTTATACCTATCTGATCCCAGACAGACATTTATTTCACCTGTTAACAACCTGAATCTTCTCTTCTGTGACTGAAGCCCCATTACCTCTTGCCCTATACCTACAAGGAAGAGCTCTTCCCTTCCTTACTCTTCCAGCGCCATTTACACCCCTACAGAATGTCATTAGATGTCCATAGCAACCTCTTCTTCCCCAAAGAACTCCAACTCATGCAATCTTCTCTTTAGATTTTATTTTGACCCTGAGCATTCCCACTGCATTCATACCAAGTTGTCCAATTGATCCACATTTTTCACTGGCAGCTCCCAAAATCTGAGCTATACCCCAGCTGAGACTGTACCATGTGCCAGTGAGATGGATCATTTCACAGGTCTCATAAGCAAGATGTTCTGGTTTCTCATTGCAAGATGGATTCACCTTTTGAGGCAACACAGCATTCCTGACTTCAATTCACCTTGTGAACCACAATAAACCCCTAGATATTCTAGGCCTATTTGTATTTATGCAGTTGGTTATTTCTCAAGTAAAATATATTCCATTTATCCATTTTGTTCAGGCTGTATCTCCAATTTGTCAACATCAATTTGCAGCTCCTTTATTTCCTCCTCCCTCAGAAAATTAGCTGAGGGCTGCACACTGCTTGTGACAAAGTACAGGGGGATGCAAAAACTTTCTGATTCTAAAAGAGTATTTTTCTTAAATTGAGCTGTGAATCAGGGTCTGAACTACCTTCAGAATAGTTTCCTCTCAGTACCACAAGTGGAGCTCCTCTCTAATGAGGTTTCACAGGATAATTAAACCCAGACAGCTTGGGCAAACATCCAGATCTTCAGCTATTCACCTTTGCTGACAACTCTGGCAGATAGTTTGAAGTGTTGTAATTCCTAACACAAAGGGTGCATAATATCTGGGGCCATTGGCTGAATATTTGAGATACCTCTCATTGCTTTTATCCACAGGAGGCAAAAATGGCATTAGATAAAGTGCTGCAGTTAGAAAGGACTTTCTCATGTACTTGCTATTTGAGGTAGCTCTGCTACTGGTATAGTTACACCAACAGTTTTGCCATGTCACTTCTTTAAAATACCCATTCAACTATTTTTGGGCAGTGCTGATGACTAACCTAATGTCCTGCAACATATTTCTACCTCTTACTGAAGCTCCCAGAAGGGGAACATCCAGTGAGGCCAGCACACAGGATGGGGTAGGCAGGATTACAGCAGCTATTCTTGTCCTCAGACTTTATACAACTCTTGGGATGTCCTTTCAAATCCCCACAGTCCATAGTCACCCTCTGTAAAATGGCATTGGTGAGAAGAGGGATGAGTCCCCCAGGACTGGGGCACTGGCAGCTAATTAGGCAGCTCTGAGAGGGTAAAGATGGCATTAGCAATTCCATTTGCAATAAATAGTATGGGTGTTTTTTTCCCCACAACAGCTCTGCTGTAAAATCATCCTCATTATACAGATTGGGAACTGAAAAGCAAGAAAATGAGGTGACTCAATTCCATCAGCAAGGCTGAAATAAAATCCAGGTCCTGCACCCAGTGTCTTGCAAACTAAGATGCCTCAATTAAAGTAAAACAATATAGACTCATAGAATCATTTTGGTTGGAAAAGACCTTTAAGATAGATCATCCAGTCCAACTCTTAACCAGTACTTTGACCAGTACTGCCAGGTCACCACTAAACCATATCCCTCAGAACCACATCTACATGGCTTTTTCAATCCCTCCAGCGATGGTGACTCCACCATTGCCCTGGGCAGCCTGGGCCAGGGATTGACAACCCTTCCAGGGATGAAATTGTTCTTAATGTCCAACCTAAACCTCCCCTGGCACAGCTTGAGGCTGTTTCTTCTTGTCCTACTACTATACAGATTTAAAAATTCCTGATGGTTGCTTATCTTCCTATAACTGTAACTAACTTTATGGCATGGAACTAATTTGACTTCTACAGTTTTACTCATCTTTTGAGTAATATGCTTCTGACTTTTCAAAGTTGTTTTTCCACATGAGATTTCCCAAATTCAGCTCAGTTATCACTTACAGATCAGCTTCACAATGTGGGAGCTGCTTGAGAAAGCAGCATCCTCTGCTCTGATCACCAGTAATATTCAGGGAAGGAAGCTGTGCCAGCACACTGCAATGGAAAACCTGGGCTGCGGGTAGCTTTGGCAGGAGTTTGCTAAAGCCAGAGCCTGGTACACAGGTACAGCATGCACAGCTCTCCAGCTCCTCTAACACAAGCCCATCCAGCAGTACCTGGGGCTGTCAGTGCCTTTGCTTGTGCCAGCAAAGCAAAAGGCAGGTGCCTGCAGCACGTAGGGTAGCACAGAGTGGAACAGCACAAGTGGATACCCTGAGAGCAGGAGACAAGCCAGTGCAGCTGCATCCCAGTGCCTAGGAAGGAGGCAGATGGATGCACTTGTCTGTGGTGCCTGCTGTGAGGTCCCCATGTGGGATGTGCATCCTTTTGCCCTGGGCACTCACGGAGCAGACAATCTGCACACACGGCTGCTGTGGCTGCTTGGCGCTGGAAGGAGGATCACACACTTACTTCAACTCACAGGGCATGCCCAAAACTGCAGGAACAGCAATTTCTCAAGGTCCTGCTAGCAATGGCCTGTAGGGTACACATTGGAATTGTCTCAGGGATTTTTAAAAAAAGGTTTTTCTTTATTGCTTTCAAAGATAATATTGGTCACAAAAACTTTGGTAGCATCCTAGCAGCATTTTCAGTAAAAAGTCCTGACTGTAAGTACAAAATTCACTCTCTCATGAAATTGTGCCATGCTTTAAGCCACAGAGAACAATCATATGAATGCTGTTAAAATAGGATTTAAATCTGTCAGAACACTGACAGAGTTTGAAGCTGCAGAAAGATCTTTGAGCTACATATCTGTGTTTTAGGTAGCATTTTCCAAAAGCACTATTGCAGGAAGGCTTTGAAAAGCTTTTCTGTATGCAAACTCCCAGGAATTCCCAGCCTAGAAAATTTCTGAAAAAAAACCTGCCATGCAGAAATGCAGGACAAACACAGACAAAACTGGTGAGGAGGGAAGGAGCAGCACACCCTTCCCATCACAACATATCATCCCAGGTGATGTAAGATGTGAAGCTCCAAGCCTCTGCGAAGCTGAATTTGCACAGAGCAGACACTTTAAAGTCATCTTTGGGTTAGTGGGAAATCTTGCATGGTTCAGTAGATTTTTAATTATTGACACTCCAGTAACTACTTTCCTGCTGGAAATCAAAATAGGAAGGTACAATACCTTGCTGAGAGTGCACAAGCAACACAGGTCCCTCCCAGAGGATCAGCGGTGCTGGGCTCAGGCTCATCTCAGCTAGCTGCTCCCCTCCCGTGTCTGCCTGCAGAGCTCTCACAGCTGATCTCACACAGCCCCAGAGCTGAGCCCTGATTCATGGTTTCAGGCTCCTGCCATGGAATGCAGCCATTGAAAACCCAGACCTATTTTTACCCCTCAGCAGCCGCAGCATTTCTGTCCCATAGACTTCTAAAGCTAAAGCCTTCCCCTGCAGACCCCTCCCCAAAGCTCACCAGGGAAGATGCAGGGTTCCCTGGCATTTCATGGGGTTTTTAAGCTGTGCAGTTGCTATCAACAGGACAAAGCAGCTCAGCCCCTGGCATTATTGTCAGCCCTCAGAAGTCAGACATTTGATCCCAGCTGTCAAACTTAGAAATTCCTCAGAAATGCTTTGCCCCAGGAGATAAGATTAGCTGGGAGCAATGCCTGTCTATATGGTTTGCCTTGCACACCCCCAAGCCCAGCCTGCATTTAACAGACATGCAAGAGCATCTTCAGCTGACTGACAGGCTGTAGGCACCAGAGAAAATCACTCTGTGTGGAACCCAAGCACAACATGTCCTAAGAAAAAATACATGGCCAAGACAACCCCCAATACTTCACAAAATAGACAACAATAGCTTTTTTATAGTGAACATCCAGAAACACAGAATAGTCTTTAATAAGTAATTGTCTTTAACAGAACAGAGTTAGACACTTGAACTAACTTCCCAAGATTACACAGAGGATACTGACCACCAGAGATTTTTGGAACTGTGCTGCCTTCAGCGTATGGGATTCTATATGGTTACTGCAGGAATAAGAAATGCAATCCCATCTTACTGGGATGGAATAAGTAACAATAAAAAAGAACTAATCAGATTTCTGCGTAATTAATCACCACAATCTAGGAGCAGTGTGGCAGAGAACAGTCCACGAGGGAGTGCAGAGCTGGACATATACCAGAGGTCCAAATAGCTCAGATCCAGCAGACTCACTGACTTAACTCACTCAGGTGTTGCTTTAGGCAATGAAAAATATCTGCTGGCATGTCTCAGAAACATATGGCTAAAACACAAGAGGCACAACACAACACTGACAGAACTACCAACAAAAGTCAATTATGAGTTCTTAACCTGTGGAAGCCTGTGGAGGCTTAGATAGGAAATAATAGCTCCCTGGTGTCACATCTTCTATTAAAAAATAGTCCCTGCCTTCTAGAGTTTTCAGGATGATGAAAGAAGTCTAGAGAACAAGTCTTGTGAGGAGCAGCTGAGGGAACTGGGGTTGGTTAGCCTGGGGAAGAGGAGACTCAGGGGAGACCTTCTCACTCTTTACAACTCTCTGAAAGGAGGCTAGAGTGAGGTGGGGGTTGGTTCCTTTTCCCAGGTGACTAGTGCTATGTCCCTTCAAAAAGCAGCTGCAATGGAACCTGGAATACACACACATGTATCTGGAGCAACCTTAACGCTGCACGGAACACACAGACAAATTCTTGACTGGCTATAGACAAAGCTGTGGCCATTGGCATTCTGGAGATATTCCATTTATGAAAAAGTAATGGAATTATTACAGTAATCTTTCTCAGATCACTCACAAGTGAGTACCTCTAGAATCCTGCACATTGATTCTGCAGCTCTGAAGTATTTGGCCCTTTTAAGCAAGACCTCGTCCTGGGAATCTATCCTTGGCTGGTTCATACTTAGAGTCTATTAAGGAAGCGTGGAGGGGGCATGAGGGAAACAGCAATGAAGGAGATCCCTTGGGGAACAAGAAAGCTACAATTAGAGTGTGCAGAAGAACATGAAAGATACCTTAAGTGGCCCAGACCTGACATCAATGACCTAAAGCTCTGAAAAGGTGTTAAACAAATAAAGCTTGTCATGTCCGGCAGGCTGAGCCACTTCAGCCCAGTGCTGGGGGAAATAAAGCAGAAGAAATGCTGTGGCTGTGAATTTGTGTCTCTGAAAGAGATTACTCTCAGTGAACAGCCTTCTGCTATTTCTGCAATGAGCTGACTCTCCAGAAGTGCCTTTCATTTGCAGTGAGACACCAGAAAACCCGTCAGCTACAAAAAGCCCAGAGTAAGTCCAGCTAACAAAAACTCCATGCAAGTAGCTTCATGGTTTCTATCACTTTTCACCTAAGAATTAGGAAGTACACATTTCCTACCTGCTAAATTATTACTCGTTCAAGGACAAACGGTGCCCTCAGATGACTGGCTCTCATAAATAAGAGAAAGTGTATAAACTCCATTATTTTCCAGCAGAGTATTCCAGGTCCTCCTTGCATGCTTCCAAATAGTATTCAAAGGGGGAAAACACCCTACACTAATATCTGAGGCTCTATGATACTACCTTCAGCTTTTAAAACCTTATCCAGCAAGCTTCAAACATTGGGACATTGACAACAAACATGGACACTGGGAACAAGCAACATTCAGCCCTTGCTCTGGAGAAGTAAGAAACAGAAGTAAGGATTAATGAAAGCTGGAGCCATGCACTGTTAAAGTTCCTGCTCCAAACTGAAGTCAGAGCTATGGGGAGGTGGGTGAAGGTACTTTCCCACTGTGTGGATCATCAGTGAACAGCACTGGGCTGTTTGCTATTTTGGATAAGCTACTTCTACGGATTTTCTCAACTGCTGTTGTGCTACCATTATCACAGAGGTTGCTATTTATGTTTTCCCTGAGTTCCTTGGCATCCAGCAAAGATCTGTCCAATACAACTTCTGGCCCTGCTTCACAGTTCAGCATTAACCCAGGCATGCTGGATTCCCTGTAAACACTAGTTTTTCCTAAAAGTAGTAATATGCATCAAAGAAGCATCACTGCACTGAGTTTCCAAGCACTGTGGGCTGGCACAGCTCCAGCCCCAGCTGTGGAATACCATGGATTTATTCCTGCTGAGGAGCCAGCCTGTGTACCAGAAGGCTGTGAGGCTTGTCAGGCTGATGGAGTTTGCACCACACCAACCCAGTTGGCAATCCACAGGCACTCACTGGATGGAGAGTTTCTGGAGAGAGTCAGACACAGATGAAGATGGCAATAAACGAGCACGGGAGCAATGCCGCAGCAGTGAGTGAAGCATGTGAGTGGCTTGCAGAAGCACTGCCTCCCTTCTCCTCTGGCACACACAAAGGCTCACTGTCAAGATTTTCTATTAAAGCTTTACAACACTCAGATCTGAGTGTGCTGGAAATAACCCAATGCAATGCATTGGAAAATTGTTAAGCCATAATCATTTTAGCTAAGAACATCATATTTATAACAGCTCCACCGTTTTCATTACAACTTCAGCAAACACTGAAAGCTTTTTACTCCCCATTTAACAGCTATTTTTGTCAAGGCCAGTATCACTATTAATACTATAGTATTAGAGGCTCTGGCTGCATTCTAATCAGAACTAGTCTCTCCTCCTTCATTTTAGGCAGAAGAAGAGTGTAGTGACCTACCAGTTTGTCGAGCTGCTGCTGCTGTGGGCGTACAGAGGGCACCCATCCATCTGCAGCCAGAAGGGCAGCACAAGAAAAAGGCAATTCTAGCTGTGGCATTTAATTCATAGCTTTTCTCTCTAGGCAACAGAGCATCTAACCAGGGAAATGAATTTGGGGAAACTAAAAGGCAGAAAACACAACCACCTCTCACCAATGCCATACCTCCACAAAAAGGAGTAGCCACTTCAGTGGAACTCACCCTGATTCTGGAGCTCCTGTTGCTGCCTGTAGCTTCCTCCCTGCAACTGCCATTTGAAGAGCATCTCTCAGCCCAGAGATCTACCTGACAAACAGGCCATACAGCTTTAAGGTTTACAGAGTCTGGGCTTTGTTAGCCACAGTAAAAAACTCAGTGTCAAGGTTGGCACCTCGAGTATCCCTGCTGGTGATACTTAAAACAATGACAAATGCCTTTAGATCCATGCATCACACAAAAGGATGCTCCTGCATAGTAAATAAAACCCTCAACTTTAAATATTTTAAAAGGAAGAAAGAAAGTTAACTGGAACAGCAGCTGTTGACTTCTGCCTAGCTAGAAATTACTGGTGACATCCATGTTGAAGGCATCAGATGAGTAATCTGTTTCAATTTGCCTCTATTTATTGCCTTGTTTCCCCTCTCACATCCTTCAGTGGCTCCCAGTAGCAACTTCATAACAATACATCCATTGCTGAGGTGTGCACATCCCTTTAGCCTGTCTAACAGACACATAATACAATACTACAAAGCTGTTTAAAAAGACTGAAGATCCCCAACTTGCAAAGTTCCTCCACAACACAGTATTGAGTTGAAATACACTCTATTATAGCCAGAGACATCAGCAGCCATGTGACTATGGTTATCCTTCTGAACAGGCAACAGCTGATCCATACTACTTTTTTTTAAAACTACAATTCATGTAAATCCAAGCTTTTCCCATAAACTCATCTGAAATATTTCCTGGTCCCTAGTTAACACAGGCGTGCTTGGGCAAGAGAAGATTTCACGTAACCTGCAGCTTTTACTATCCGAAAAAGAAAATTCACAATCAGGACAGAGCTAGGTTCTGCAGAGGCATCTGGGCCAGACTGGATCAATGGGCCCAGGCCAGTGGTAGGAGGTTTAACAAGGCCAAGTGCTCGGTGCTGCTCTTGGGTCACAACCATCCCTGCAATACTCTGGGCTTGGGGCAGAGTGGCTGGAAAAATGCCTGGTGGAAAAGGACTTGAGAGTGGCCTCCAAGAGAAGCCAGTGCACCTTCACTTTCTGCTAAACTGGCCCAGATTAAGCACAATTTAGCTAACAGAGTTTCAGCTCCAAACCCACTGCTAGCTCATGGCCATCTCTCTAACTCCACAGGGTGCACAGGCTTCTTGCTCCACAAACGTCACTGCTGCAAGCAGGGATCATACAGCAGGAAAATGGAAAATAGGAAGACCCAGCTCTTTCAGGAGACAAGCTTCCTTCTTCTGTATTCCCACAAACACCAAAAGCTACTGATAGAGCTGAGGGAAATGGTCAGAGTTCTGCATGGCTCACAGCCTGCTTTGGCATCACTAAACCAAGAGAGAGCATTCAAATCCAACTGTGTTCAGACCAGCTCAGCCACCTCAAGCAACCTTCCAGCAGAGGTATGCAGAACAAGACCTGGGACTGCTTTCCAGCCTAGATGATTTAAGGTTTCCAGGGTTTCTAGAAGTGCAAATTTCTCTTGACAGCCATAAAATCATTCCAAGAGTGCTGACAATTAACGAAACGTAATCTGTCACACCGCAGGGTTTATTGTACTTGATCATGCACTGAAATATAGATACACACCCAAGAAGGAAAAGCATATTTTGACATTTAAAGCCATCCTGGCTTGTCTGTGCCACACAGCCCAAGCTGTCAGGAGAAATGTGGGAGTGCTACAAAGTTTTAAGACAACTACAAATTCTCCTTAGGAGATGAAGTTGAATTTTTACCAAATTAGCACACACACAGCTTCTCATACAAACACAAAACTGCAAAGTGTTTGGCTCACACTCCTTTTCCTGGCCAGTCACCTCCCCAGAACTTCACCCAGTAGAGTAGAGGTGCAGAGATTAGGGGTGGAAATACATGCTTCAGTACCTGCAATAAACTGACTCCTGAATCAGGTGCTTCACAAGGCTTAGGATGCTGGCAGAAACCTCCTAAAGAAATTAATCAGCACCACAGGAAAAATCATCTGTCAGTTGTCCTGCTGCTGAACTGTCTAAGGGCACTATGAGGCTGTCCTGAGTTCCTGCTCCTTCATTAAATTCCCTGTCCTGTAACTTAGCTCCTTAATTATGCAGATATGGGTGTTTCTGGGGCCATGTGATGGACTGGGTCACTTAAGGATCAGAGCCCTTTTCTGCCAGGTTTCTGACTCCATCACTTTGATGTTCTAGCTGCATGGTGCAGCTCCATTTGCAGTCACAATGACACAACTGGGAGGGCAGGGAGCAGCCATGTAGGGCAGGTGAGTGCTCAGGTTGGCTTCTTTGCTGACACCAGTATTTATCACAGCCTTTAGAATTTGGAGTTGTCTGAAGCCCCCTGGCTACAGCACCACTTTGGTCAATCAGCAGCTACAATCTAACCTGCAGACAGTGATTTCATCCAATGGAAACTGTAGGGCATTTTCAGGAGAGGTGATTTTCACCTCAAACTTTGCAGCTGGAGAAGATAAACCTTAGAGAAGTTCTGGACAGTGACAGTAGCATGTCAGGAAGTCTCCCCTTGTCTCTCTTCAAACTAGCAGAAAGCAACAAAGCTCCCTTTTGTCAGCCTTGGGTTGTCTGAACGCAAATTAGCTCTCATGAAGAGAGAAGCAAGACAAAAGAGCCATGGAGGGATGAGGTGGATCTGTTTGCACAATGGCTTTTGTTCCATGCAGCAATATGGCAATGCAAGATAAGGATTTCTGTTAGCCAGAGCCTATGGGGTACATTGCACACGTATGAGTCCCGTCCATGCCAACAGGCACTTTTCCACAGTGCTGCTCATGGACAGAAAACACTCACTGTCTACTTCTCTTCCAGCAACTTCAGGGACAGTCTTTTACTGCATAAGCATGAAGAAAATAAAATGGAACAAACACAGAGGTGCTAATTAGCTGAAACCACCCACACAATACCAGCAGAGTGCCCAGGTGATCAAGAAGGTCAACAGCATCCTGGCTTGGATCAGCACTAGTGTGGCAGCAGGACTAGGGCAGGGATTTTCTTCCTGGACTGGGTACTGGGGAGGCCACACTTGGAATCCCAAGTTCAGTTTTGGGCCACTCACTCCAAGCAGGACATTGAGGTGCTGGAGTGTGCCCAAAGAAGGGCAACAAAGCTGGTGAAGGGTGTAGAGCACAAGTCTTGTGAGAAGCAGCTGAGGGAACTGGGGTTGGTTAGTCTGGAGAAGAGGAGGCTCAGGGGAGACCTTCTCACTCTCTACAGCTCCCAGAATGGAGGTTGGAACCAGGTGGGGGTTGGTCATGGTTTAGTGGTGAGCATGCTAGTGTTAGTTTAACAGTTCGACTTGATGATCTCAGAGGTCTTTTCCAACCATATTGATTCTATGATCCAGCAAGTCCCCATTTGTACCAGTGTAAAAGCAATGCCTCATCAGTTGGCACATCTGACCACAGCAAACAAACTACTGTATTAAGAGGTGATGAAAATTCCAGTTAAATCTCTGTGAAACATACTTTTAAAAGGACTACAGCAGCGAAATAAGTTATCTAAATTGCAGCAGTGACACTGCACAAGGGAGAGCAAAAGTGGCTGAGAAGATCCAGGAGCATGTGTCTCCCTGGGGCACAGCAGAAGCATTCTCAGCTAAGGCACGAATACATGCCTAAGATACCAGAAAGGCAAGGAATAATTCCTGGATGGTGAAGAGCTTCATGTGGCATTTGCAGCAGCTCAGCCTGCCCCATGCAATATTTGATGTGTGACATAAGGAGGGCACTGCTCTCAGCCTGCTTTAGCTCTCAGGATCTCAAGTACATGCTGCCTCCCAGATGCCAGAATCAATGGCTTTTAAAAACACCCAGAGGTAGACATATACTCACCCAAACTGATAAATGTGGTCAAACTTCGAAGGCCAAGTTCTCACTAAACCATTGCTACCTGACCAGTCCAATGTGACTGTCTCATTTACAGTTCAAGTCATTCCTTTTCTTCTTCAAGAGATCATTCATTGATGATAGCATGAAAAGGGTCTCCTCCTCTAACCACCTCTGTTCATGAGGGTGATCTCTTCTTATTCTCAGACCTCCCCTGCAACAAACCTTCTCTCCCTCCAGCTCTTCTCTTCAGAATACAAATAAACTTCAAATATGCTTTAGCCCCTCCTATTTTGAAAAATCCATGCCAAAATTCATAAGCCATTCTGAGATCACTACAATAATTACCCAGCATTTCATTCAGCCAAATCCACCCTAGAAACATCTTGCTTATGCTCTTACGGTCAATGGGAACAACTTATACCAACACCTTTACAACTTCTTAGTTAGGCCCTTCGGTAGCGTTAGCCATGCTCCTGCTCTTGTGCTGTTTCTCTTCCTGGCTTTGGAGGTAACAATGCCCTGAATCCTCCTCCTAGTTCTCTAAAGGCTTCCTCTGTGCATCCTCTACTGAACTCTCCTCATGCTCCATACCTTCCAGTTTTCTTCTGTAATTCCATTGGCCTTTGTCCTTTTTGATCCTTCTTCCCTTCCACATTTCATCTCATTTGCAACCACAAATTCAGCAGTCCTGAGGACTCACAAGGTGACACACCTATTCAAATGGAGATCTCAACTGCTTTTCCTATGTTTTTATCCCTGTGTTTAGCAATTACCACAAACGCATCATGGCTAAAGCAGATACTACATTCATTTTCTTCTCAAGACTCTCCTGCCCATTATCTTCTCATGACTTGTGAACAATAACAGCATCTTCCTGCTGCACCAGCCCATGACTTGAGTATCATCATCTTGGAGCTCACTCTTAGTTCTTGTACCTTGTAGCTAACACCTCAGGCTGGCAGAGGCTTTCTACATTGTGTCGCTAACAGGCAATCCACAGCATCCTCTCATCTGCAGAGAGAAACTCTCTTGACAAAGGCAATCTTCTTCCACAGCTATTTATCCCTAGACCATTCCTTTGGCAATGCTACTACTTCCTAAGCAAGCCTCTGCCAATTCCCTTCTCTCCTGCACATCAATAGAAGTCCTGTATCCTCGCTAAGCTCTCCACAGTTTACCCACAAGTCTTTCTCTCCTCTTCTTCAATATCAAAAGATCAATTTCTGCTTCTGTTGTAGCCCCAGGGATTCTATCAGCTCTAGCCCAGAGTTGGAAAACTTTTGATACCTCATGGGTGGCTTTAAGCTCCACTGAAGTCTGTGGAATGTGGGGGCCAAGATTTTGTTTTACAAACAATTTGTGAAATCAGTGCAATGATTTGCAGCATGTAAAGCTAAGCATGTGCCTCAGGCAAGGTCTACTTCAGAAAGGGTTTGCTGGTATCTTTATGCAAGTACAACCCATCCTGGCACAAATGAAGCAGCTAATTCTATCAGAGACACAGCCTATAGCAATGACATTGTCTCTTGTTGGTATGATTCTGATGAGTCTGCAGAATTCAAAGAAAAAAGTCCATTCTTTCAGCAAAAGCATTTCTGGCAATAGACATGGAACTGTTATGGCTGCTAGCAGCATTGAAAATTTTAACGAAGCAAGCAAACAAATCACAACAAAAGAATCCAAGAAACCTTTCTGATACACAATCTCATCTAAGCTTCTTTTAGGACTGAGACATGGGTATGAAAAAAACCAGCCAAATAATGACAGTTAAACCAAACATACCTGTGTATGACCTACATAGCTATGCAGATAAACAGAACCAGAGAAAGGCTTGAGTTGGAAGGGACTTTCAGAGGTCATCTAAGTCCAATCCCCCTGCAGTGAGAGCAGGGACATCAGCAATTGGAGCAGGTTGCTCAGAGCCCCAAACAACCTGACCTGGAATGGTTCCAGGGATGGGACAACTATCACCTCTCTGAGCAACCTGGGCCAGTGTCTCACCACTCTCCCTGTGAAAACTGTGAAAAATATAGACATTGATGTAAAGAATACATTATTTTTATTGAAAAGTATTTATCTCTGCTGCTGAAGATGAAAAACTAACAGCCCAAGAAAAAAGAAAACCACACAGCTTCAGTGCAGACTATGATTCTTCACAGTACTGCAGAAAGACATGTAAATCAGCACAGGAAGAGGCACATCTCAGATCAAAGGACTGCTCAGACATGACATCATCCTTTGGCTTCTCCTGAGACTATCTGGAAGACTGATGATATCACTTAATGCTTATTGCCAGAATTACTCTTACACCACCAGTGATGCTAGATATGGAATGATGATGTAGAAGAGTCTAATTCATCAGTCAGACACCAGCACTAGACCTCTACAAGGCCAAGGGTATGAAGACACAGTGGTTTTATAGTATTCTCACATTAAAAGCTTTAAATACAAGATATTGTGATTGATGGACCACAAACACCAAACTTAATGCTCACATGAAAAGTTTAGCTCTGAGATGGTAAGTAGGATCACTGTGCTTGTTTCCAGTTACTTACTGGCTGATATTTATCTTATTCCTACAGAGGAGATCTACTTACTGTTAGTTAAAGTTGCTTTAACTATTCTTCTATTTTAATAGCATTTTTCATGCTCTCAAAAGACTGGCAAATACACATATATGTTCACTAAATGCACATCTGTTTCCTTACCTATACTAATGGAAAGTTCACCTATTCTTTCAGTCTGCTTCCACAATTCACTGTAAATATTTAAGGCTTCACCAATTCCTATTGCTCCCTTCAGTCCAACACAGACAAAAGGAGGTACTCTACCCCAGAACACTCTAGGACTAAGGCTGCATACTTCCGAGAGGACAATCTTTCACTGCAGCAGCTCACACAGCTCTACAAACACCCATGAAGTTCCACAACTCTCTTGATTAACATTTTAAGACAGAAGAAAGGAGTTAGAGCTGACTCAGGGGAACCAGTCCTAAACTCTCAGCTTCTCTAGCAATGGATCAGAGCAGCTCCTAGAAATGATTAGCTCCATTTGGTCTGCAAAGCCCAATGCTGCTGGACAGCAGAACACAAAGAGGGATTTGTATGGCCCTGTGGGCCATACCTATTTTTAAGCCTCATGAAATTAAAGAACCTCCTTTATTTCCCTGTAATAGCTTTATGTCTCCATAAAACCCACATCATGGAACTCTGCTTGCCTGCTCCTGGATTTGTCAGTATCCAGCAGCTGTACACTGACACTGCCTCTGGAATGGCTGCTAAAGACAGAACCCCCGAGACAAATAACCCAGCAGGGACTAACTGCCCCCTGTACAGATAGATACACCACATCCAGCACAAGGACCTGATCCTTTTCCTAACTTTCACTGATACTTTCCCTTGCATATCTTTTTTGTTGTGACTGCTGAAGGTCCTGCTCTGCAACTCTGCTCTTACCACAGCATCTCAGCATGGTGAGGGCTGGAAGGGACCTCTGGAGATCATCTAGTCGTACCCCTCTGCTAAACCAGGGTCACCCACAGCAGGTTGCCCAGGATCACCTCCAGCTGGGTTTAGAATCTCTCCAGAGAAGACTCCACAACTTCTCTGGGCAGCCTGGGCCAGAGCTCTGCATCCTCACAGCAAGCAAGTTTCTCCTCCTGTTCAGGTGGAACCTCCTGGGTTCCAGTTTGTGCCCATTGCCCCTTGGCCTGTCACTAGGCACCACTGAAAAGCATCTGGCCCCATCTTCCTGGCCCTCAGGGCCCTTTAGCCCTTGCTCAGCACGGAGCAGATCCCCTCTGGCTCTGCTCTTCCCCAGGCTAAGCAGCCCCAGGGCTCTCAGCCTTTTCTTTACGATCCCAGAGACACTCCAGTAGCTCCTTTTCTCTCTTGAACTGGGGAGTCCAGAACTGGACACAATCCTCCAGATGTGGCCTCAGCTATGGTGAGTAACAAAACCAGTGCTGTTGCTCTCTCCTCCCAATCCAGCACCCTCCAGGCACGTAACAGGAGGAAATTTTTGAAACACATCCCAAGGGACATCACCATTGAGCAGAGCGTGACTAATTACAGTGATAAGATTAATGGCAGAAGATTATTTCATTGAAACAACAGGACATGTCACACCCTACCTGCTGGGGAAAGGTCCACATCCCCATCCCCTGGACTGCTCTTCACCTACCCTACACACCTTGTGCCCTGGCACTTCAGCCTAAAAGAGTTCCTGCAGCAGCCTCCTGGGCAGTGAAGGCAAAAGAACCCCTGTGAGGCCTCCTGGGGTGCTGCAAGGCAGGCTGTGGAGCAGGTCACAACTGTCACGTGTCATCTGCAGTCAGGTGTTGAACCAGCATCTCCTCTGGTACTCCATGGAAGAGCCACTGAAGCCTCAGCAGGGCACAGCACAGTGCTGACAAACAGAATTAAGCACATTTCCTCCTCCTGCCCCACACACCCTGTACATTCCCTGTACCCAGCTAGCTGCCTGCCTCCTCCTGGGTGGCCATGCTGCTTTCAAAGCTTTCTGTTCTGCTCCAGGCAGTTCAGCTTCTCCTATTTCTGCCTAAGCCTAGCCTTGTAAAACAAAGAAATATATATATATATATAAAGGCTTCCCAAAATAGCCACTCCCCCTCCACTGTTTCCTCCTTTTCATCACCTTGTCCCATCCTTATTTTTCTTCTACCCTGCCTGGATCTCTGTGACTGTCTCACTTATCCCAGCTGTTCAACATGTCACAGGCTGTCTCATGCTCACCTCCTCCTTCGAAGCCAGACAATGGCTAAACTAAGGACCTGTATCTGACATCTCCTAATGTCCTCTGGCCCTTGAAATTAGTAGCAGAAATGCATGTTGAGTGTCAGCCAGTTCCCAAATGGTGGTAAGGCAACTGATAAAGCTTCATCTGTTCATTCAACCACCTTTTTTCTTACTGGTAAGCTGTGTCCACACACCAGTCCCTCTGAGATTTCCCTTCCTTCCTTGATCAACCTCAGCTTCCTGGTGGTTTATCATTTGCCCTCACCCAGTGAGCCCCATTGGGTTGTTTCCCATTCCAATGCATGACACTGCTCACAGCTTTCACAGAAGCCTCAGTCCTCTGATGCAAGTCTGAGACCTATTTCCAGCACATCAATGCACTTACAGAGCCTCATTCTTCCTATTTCTATAACAAATGCAAGAGCAACAGCTACAGAAAGGGTTTACAACTTGCCTTTGTAGTCTCACTTGAGCAGCATGCTAACTTTGCATGTTTACACTGTTTATTTTCTTTCAACCCAGCATGAAGAGTCATGAGTAAAAGTGAAATTAGACATTCCCAGAGGGATTTTCTTTTGCTTATTACTTCCCTCTTTTAATGCATTTATTAGAGCTGCTGAATTAACAGTGGCAGATGCAGGCAAAGAAAGGAAATTTTAATTTTGCAGATAATAATGGATTACAATACATTAACATTACTGCAAAACCCACAAAGTGGAAGCACTCCAGGGATGGAGGAGCAATTAATGTACTGAGTTTATTTACCTAACTCTGACACACTGCTAGGGCATTCAGAAGCCACTGGGATTGTGTTTACCCAGGCAGTGCTCTAAGACTGCTCCAGTCTCACAGACAGAAACCCTGCTCAGGATTCAGGAGGACATCAGCTGCTCCAGGCAAAGGAAAATATGGAAATGTATCCTCAAGTAGCAACTTTAAACATGTCTTTAAAAACAGATCTTCTTCATTAGTAGAGTGAGCAGGGGTCAGACAGTAAGGGCATGGCATACAGACAGCTCTCAAGAGCTCCTCATTTCTGGTATTCCGAGAGATATTCTGCACCAGCTAGGAATAATCTCTCTTTATTCTACATTTTCATCATTCAGAATTTTTAGGATCACTTCTCTGGTCCTACTGATCACATCATTTTTGAGGGACCTTAGGATTTAAATGACTGGATTTTTTTCTTGTACTAAAAGACCATGGGCACACAGACAAAAATGTATTTCAAATATTCCCATTAACCTGCTCACTCTTCCTTCCTGTTAATGCTGTACCTCTTGTTCTAACCTCCTTCTATGAGTTGCTGGTTAGTTTGAATACTATAAATCTGGTTCAAATTGATTGCTCTTCATTGCTGGATGCTACAGTAAAACTACCAAATCTCCTTTATTTCTCTTTTTAGTGCTTATATAGAGCTACCTAGCAATTCATTTTATTTGCAGTTCTCTCATTTATGTGACTCTACTGAGGCTGTGCTACATGGTTTGATTTGAAATGCAAGGAGTGAGAAGCCTCCATTTTTTCAGCTCACCCAATGAAATAAGAAGAAATCCAAATATTTGGTCTAGACAAAGGAATAAGAAAGTCTCATCCACATCCCAGTTTCACAGCTCACATCACTACTACTCCTCAGTACATCAAAGGGAGTTCTCCCACTGCTCTTAAACCTGCTGCTGCTGTTCTAAGCAGATGCAATCTTGCCTCTTCCAGAAGTGCCTAAAATGGACACTTCCAGAAATAAGTGCAGCAGTAATGTTCTCTCTCTCCTTCATGTACAGGTTCAACAGCTTACAGAGTTTACCTTCCAAAAGTGCTACTTCCTTTCCCTCAGAAAATTGGGTCTCATTTAAAAGATTCAGGCCAAGCACCAAAATAGCTAGATATTTAATAACTAACTAACTAAATATATTATCTTTGAGGTCCTCACTGACATTCAATTTTAGTGGATTCCACAAACTATCTACCTGCAACTTTACCTACTGCACTCTAAGAGCCTTTGCAAAGCCAGCATTAACACTTGTCATTTAGAATATTTGCATTATTTTTGAATTCTCCTTACAATGACTGGCCCATGGCAGCCTGAGACTGAAATGTTCTTCCCAAGTGACATTTTCATCCCATAAAAGGTGCCTGCAAGTGTGCTGGCCAAACAGTTCATTAGAACTCTGTTCCTGTACCATAAGAGGGTTTAACAAACAAGCAGAACTGAACCAGTGCTTCAGTGGTTTCATACCAAAATCAAAATCAGGAATAAAACCAGATTTCATGTTAACTCCATTCACTCCCTTATACAAAAGGATTAAGCCAACTGGGCCAGACTTCCTACTGGAGTTCCATGGCCATGGAAGACACTGGGGAAAGCTAACAATAAAAGCAGCAAGGCCAGTTAGTAGAGCAGAGACAGCTGGAAGTCACTTGCCATCCATTACATGGCTTTAACCCCCATGAAGCTTAGAGGCAAGAGTCAGAAGTGGCTCCAAAAAGCCATCCCAGCACTGCTTCCCGGTGCCATTTTTGTCACCATCACCCTGGCTCTGATGCAATCCTGGCACATCCATTTGCAGCTTCCCCTCTTCTTGCAGATGCTTTGCCACCTCTGAGGGGCTGCAGAAGCAGAATGTCAGACTGAGATTGATCTCAGCCCTCTGCTGAACATTCAGCTCTGCTGTGCCAGTAATCAAACTGCTGAAGTGTTAAAGCCACTTCCAGAATCTTCTATTAACCTGATGCAAGGTCCTGTAATGACTTCACCCACACCAGCCACCATAATCCTCATTGAAGAACAGGGAGAATTCCTCCCAAGGAAAACACATCTGGGGTTGTTTGTCACTTGTTGATGTATGAGTGAATAAGAACAGAGACATCCAGCAGCATTTCTCTCAGCCATAACGTCAGAAGGGGATGAAAAGTGAAAGCATGCAATGCAAGTCAACCATGCAAGGCACTTAAAAGGGCCAGAGTCAGCCTGCCTTAGTGTATTCTTGCTGTTGCCCTGTGCTGAAAGCTTTGATATATGTATTTAATTCTATCACTTTTTTAAGAATAGAAAAAGGACAAAATATTTCTGCAGGCTGTATACAGATTTTGGATGAAAATGAAAGACAACCCTTGTAATCAGAAACAGAGAAGAACCTTCCAGCAGCTAGCTCAGTCACTAAGCTGATGCAAATAAAGCAAGTTTTTTCTCTGAAATTCCCTCTTCACACATATTCTTATGGTTTTATTGTTCTCCCACGAGAGATGAGCAAATCCTGCTGACTTCTGGGGAGGAAGGGCACAGTTTGCAGCAGTTCAGAGAGCTGCCCTTTGTTCCCTAGGAAAATCAAACTGTCACTCTCTCTAGAAAAGCTGCACTCCAAATGAGTAATCAGAAGTGCAGAACTCCTGCTTATTGTCCCATCACATTAAACACAGTGAAATCACAGCACAGCCATGTATTACACACTACAGAGTTGACATTTTCACTGCTAATGTCACCTACAGCTTAAGGCTTTTTTCTCCATAAATCAAGCAGGATTTTTTTCCTCCCTCCCTTCAAAAAGAAGTCTAAGAGCTTTCACAAAACAATATCACAGTTGTCACACACTAACCACAGTCATTTCGTAAAATAAGAGAAGATACTTTGGTCCATGAGCAAAAAGCTGATCCTGAGGTACATACATCTCTCCTCTCAGAAACAACTTTTTGCTTTTTCACCTCTTTTTCTGGGCTGGGATTCTGGTTTACTCCTAGAATACTGCTAATTTAGGAAAACAAATAAAAAACCCTAACCAGACAAACAGCCAAACTAATAAACACCTGAGTAATCCTGAAAAACCTTCCCCCTTAATTTTAGCTCTCTTTCTGCTTCTGTTTTTTTTTTTTTGCCCTCTTTAAAATAAATAGCAAAAAATCCCAAACAAAACTCCCCAAACTGGCATCCTGTTTGTAAACTTTGGCCACCATTTCTGCCTCTTCTGAGTCAACAAATTAATGAAACTTTCCAAACAGGAGGTTTTTAGTTCTAATACTCAGAGCACTATGAGAAGACTGCAACTGAGATTATATCTCAACATATTATACCTTCCTGAACACTCTCCACTTTTATTCCCTCAAGCTAAATTGGAAACACCCTTGAGTAGGATCAGCATTTGACCTGAACCATGCCATGAAATGCAGAAGGAGGTTTTCACAGGGAAAAGAGGAATGTGATCAGTTAAAATTCATTACTCTCCACAGCTTATAAGACATTTGTTTCAACATCTAGGCTGTAAGTCCTCCCTGTAGCAAAGTCACCTTTATGGATGCTATTATTTTACTCTAGGAGATAAACACAATCTTGCCACACAAAAGGCCACTCCTCCACATCACCCACATACCTGTATCTGACTTCTGGGCTCCACTGAAGCCTCAAGCCTCAGAGAACCTGCTGTTCATTCTGTTCAAAGGTAATGCCACGTGTCTGACAGCTGGTAAATTGAGTTTCTCTTGTTTCCTGGGCAGGATTTCTCACCTGTTATCTTTCAGTGCCCTAAAAAAGATTGCCTTCAAAATTGAACTTGTCAAGTCAGCTGGTTCACTTCTGAACACTCTCCAGACTCTGCACCTTGTGAGTTGATCTGTTCTCTTTCCTTCATTTAGGGCAGCTTGGGAATCAATGCACTGAAAGCACTGGGAGCCCACTCCTCAGGTGATGGGAACTCAGAGAATCATGGAATGGTTTGGGTTGGAAGGGACCTTGAAAGGTCATCCAGTCCAACCCCCCTGCAGTCAGCAGGGACATCTGCAACTAGAACAGGTTGCTAAGAGCTCCAAACAACCTCACCTGGAATGGTTTCAGAGATGGGACCTCTGCCACCTCTCTGGACAACCTGGCCCAGTGTCTCACCACTCTGAGGACAAAACATTTCTTCCTTAGATCTAGCCTGAACCTCCCTTTTTTTAGTTTGAAACCATCACCCCTTGTCCTGCCACAATAATGCATAATTATTATCATTGCTACAATTCATATGATTGTTGATAATTCATAATGCAATAGAACTGAGTAAGCATTGACACACACATGCATTTAAACACACAGATGAGTAGATGCCCACAAAGCCCTCTGGCTGTCATTACCATTTGCACCAGGTGCTAGCCAATCTGAAATTGAAACAGAAAACTAGATGAAGCATAACACAGATCAAGCAGTGAGGTAACTGGATGGCATTTCTGTTGCCAAGCCATGGATTTACGTGGCAGCTTCTCCACTATCCAGAATCCTGAGCACAACAGGACAGGAGGCAAATGCAAGAGCTGGGACCTGCTGGTTCTTCATTATGCTTGATGGATTCTGTCACTACAGCCTAAAGCCTGCAGTGAAGATGGAAGTTAAAAAAGCAAATGTAAAAGCAACCACTCCCTACTCCAAGACCTCCTCCTCCTTCCCTTACTCCAGCATTATGCTCTCAGAAATGGAAACTCTTAGACTTTTCTTTAAGTCTAGCAAGAAGTCTCATACTTTCAAGATACTGATTTGTTGGGCGGGGGGGAATAAGTAAAAATCTACCCTTCAATTCTTCCTACAACTGACACAGCACTCACCCAAATTTGACAGCCTACAAGCATGTTCATGAAGTGGAGTGCCTGCTTTTGTGCTCTGGTAGGGCAGTTCAACAGTTCAAGGTTAGGAAATTGCATATCCAGCTTCACTGAACCCCAGATCTGAGACCACAGGGATTTCAAACTCGCCTAGAGACTGAGCAGCAGTAAGTCAAGTGAGCAGTTTACTTGTGGAGGGTACACCAGAGACTGACAAAACCTGTAGGAAGCTTTATTCAGTGAGCCTAACTGGGCCCAAATGCCTCATCACAGCAACACCTGTAGGTGGACAGGGATGAACAGGAGATGTGCCTAGGGAGGAATCTAAACCCCACTGCAAGCAAGAGGTAGGAATTAATGCAGTACACAGAGAGAGCAGCTCTGAGCTGTGTCCAAGGGAAAAAATAAATCAGCCAGAACATCCTGGCTGGAACTGTATTCCCCTTCATATTCTGGGCTTTGCCAAGAGGAAGCTAATACTGGACAGGAGAATCACAGACAGGGGAGAAATGGAAGGGACCTTTCAAGGTTATCTAGTCCAACCCCACTGCAGTGAGCAGGGACATTAACTAGTGCAGCTTGCTCAGAGCCCCAAACAACCTGACCTGGAATGGTTCCAGGGATGGGACATCTACCACCTCTCTGGGCAACCTGGCTCAGTGTCTCACCACCCTCACTGGGAAAAATTTCTTCCTTCTATTCAAGAGGCCAGCATTTGCAAGGAAACATAATGCAACAAGTCATTAACCACTTGCTAACATTGTTTGCTTGTTAGTTTGATGCAAGAGCAGATTACTTGCTCTTTGTAGTCTCCCCTTGAGAGGCAGGGCATCTGGGAGAGGGTCTCAACTAGCTCAGCCATGTTCACATTCAGCCTTCACCAGGCCTCCTAGAGACATTTACTGCAAAGCATATTTGTGCTTGCTGTGTTCTTCACAGCACTGGGAGATGCTGGAGATCTTCCCACTTGGAAAGCAATGCTTCTAAATTGGAAAGAAGGCAAAACACCTTCTCATCATGCTGTCATATCAGAGTCTGAACTCTTTCTGACACTAGATTGTGTCAAAAACGGGGGGAAATACGCAAAGCTCAAGAACTTTCTTTGAACTCAATTAATCTGGTTTAGAAACCACTCCATAACACTGTCTGACACACAGCAACGAAGAGAGCTTCTCAAAGGACAGTGCTTGCTGCCAAAGTTGGCCTTTGCTCCTCTTAGAGTCACAAGAGTATGGGGAAAGAAAAGAAATAATACCCCCAGAAGCCATCAGGAGTATGAGGCACCACTGTGCTCAGAGCTCCTGACAGGAACATCATATTTTCACAGTCTGCTTTTCTATAGGAATAGAGACACCTATAAACACACATGCATAAACACAAATACCTTATAAACATTTCTGCCCAATGCTTGCTTGACTACAAACAAGGCTGTAAAATTTCCCAGATGTGATGCCAAATTGGTTAAAACCTTGGTTTTGTCACAATTAGCTCTATCACACTTCCCACAGAACAAGGAGACAGAGGATACTTAGCCTTCTGCCTGCTCAGCAGGACTGATCTTGAGGAGTACACTCAAAAGGTTTCTCTGTGTCCTTGCACTACCAAAGGTATTTCTGCTAACACACATCTGACAGCATGGCCCAGAAAGGTTTCAGAGGAGGATCAGCTGGCAGCAGCAGCTCCATGGGCTACAAATGACCTTTGCTGATTTCATTGTCCACATGCACTAGGAGAGATGAGACAATCTGCACCCTCCTACACATGCTGTGTCCTCTGTAATCCAGACAGAGCAGAACAACTCTGCCATGGCTGGTAAGCCTTCCTAACAATGAGAGGCTTCCCTTCCATGACCTTTTCTGTCTCATGGAATGAAGGTATGGTATGAAGATAGGCAACATGAAACACTCCCTGCTGAACCATCTGGGCATCCTTTTCTCTCTTTCCAAGGAACAACTATTCCTCTCCTTCAGCTCTGCTGGCAGGCCATTTCATTTTGACCTTGGCAATAAATACTTCCACAATTACAGAGATTACCCACTGTGGTCAGGAGATAAGCAGTAGTATTTATGTGTTTGGCAAGAGAAAGAGCAAAGAATCAGTGACCAGCATACGCTAATGTCTATGAGGACATTTCAATTTAAGCCCCAGGCCTTTCCAGATATACATCAAGGGACATGGCTAACATCTGTCAGGAGAATCTCCATTTTTACCTCCCTCTACAGAGGCAAAAGAACTGTACTATGGCAAAATTGCTTGTACTTCACAGACCTTTGTTACTCAAGAGTGCATGGAGAACACTCTTCACGCACACAGAAAGCTTCGTCACATGCGTGCAGTCTGTTTGATGTATTTAGGTGTAAATATTGCCACTTCTGCAAGATACTATCAAAAGTAATAATAATAATAAAAAAGAGGTCAGCAACTGTTGAACAGAATTTCATTTGCTGTCATTTATCATCTCAGGCTGCTTTTCAAAGAGCATGATCAAATCAAGCTCGTTGACATTCATCCATATGACAAATGCCTATTTCCTGTCTGCTTCAGCTGGAGAGTGACATGCCAAACTTTATTAGATGTAGAACCTGCTGAAGTAAAAAAAAAAAAAAATTCGAGATGGCAAAGATGATCTAAACCTTTGCCACACATATCCAGAGATCCTAAACACCAGAAGTCAGGACAACCCCTCAGCTCAGATAAATTATCTTTCACTTCCACACTACCAATTTTTTTTTACACTCACCTGAAGATACCATCAGTCCCTCAAGCAGTTTCTTTTGAGCCATAAAGCAATAGATAATATTTGGCAAAATTAACCAAAAAATCCCCAGCCTTATAGTTCAGATTTTTGATTGATATAAAGGCATTGCATAGAATTAACTTTGAACTATAATAACAGAAACTCAACCCAGGTTTCCAGGTGTGGCCTCCCCAGTGCCCAGTCCAGGAGGACAATCCCTGCCCTAGTCCTGCTGCCACACTAGTACTGATCCAAGCCAGGATGCTTGTAACTTCCTTTTATAATTCCACTGGCAAGAGACAACTAGCTTGTGAACTCCTGACAGGGAGAATATGTCTTGTTCCTGGCCAACCTTCAGCACTCTCACACCGATAACTCTCAAGGCCATTTCCAGACTAGAGGAGCTTTTGTGATTCTGATACTCTGCATGAGGAGCAGGGGGTGGTGGGGAAATTAAAGTTGAGCTCCAATTTCCCAGTCATACCAGGAGCTGGGATAAAATTGCATCAGTCTATTAAGTCTGTAGTTCCACACAATTATTTTTACTGACAGCACATTTGATTTAAGAGGTCTAACTCTTCCCCCCTCCCAGTGCAACTCAGCTCTCCTCACAGCAGAGTCCTCTGCCACCTGACTTCAGCAGATTCATTTACTTGCATTGCCACACTCTAAATCAGAGCTGTGAAATCAGGCAGTTAAAGTGATGTAAACATAAAGAAAGGAAACTTGAATGAAGCTGTGGTAACGTCCAGCAGCTTTGACTCTGACCCTGTTGCTTGATTTCAGGAGTTTATTTGTGTTCCTGTCATTTTGGGTCTAAACACTGACTGCAAGGAGACAGAGATCTAAGCACACCACCAAATCCATCAGCTGCTCACTGGGTGCAAACTGTTGGGAGTTATTTTGGTCACTGCTATAGTCTGATATATATATACATATATATATCTCATCTTTCCCCCTTAGCATGCATGAAAGGTGAGGGTGAACTCACATCTCATTTGCACACAGTTAGTTTTAACCATCTCCTATCCAGTCCTGGACTAAGGAGACCTTTTATCATAGAATCACAGCATTTTTAGGCTAGAACGAACCTTTAAGATCGAGTCCAACTGCTACCCAGCACTGCCAGGTCATCACCAAACCATGTCCCTGAGCACTACATTCAGGTCTTTCTCTGCCAGGCAGCAATCCAGCCACTCTGCCCCAAGGCTGCAGTGTTGCATGGAGCTGTTGTAACCAAAGTGTAGGACACAGCACTTGGCCTTGTTGAACCTCACCCAGAGGCAGGGGCTGCAGGTCTTCAAACCTCTGTGTAGGACTGAGAGGTAAGCAGCTTACCACAGAGGCTCTGGGATGCAGTTTGTAATCAAATCTACATTTTGTCCCACCCATGAGCCCAGATCTCTCCTTCACTGCAGAGCTGACACCCCAGCCTGAGAGTTCACATCCCAGAGTAAAAATGTAATGAAAGGAGCTCCTGTGTTTCCTGCTTAAACATTTCAGCCTTCTCAAGGGTAATAAAACAAAATCTCCCTACGACAACAGATAAGTCAGACAAATAAAATGTCAAACTACTTTAGAAAAAAGCTAGTCCAGATAATAGAATAAATCTCTTGGGTAGCCATTAATTGCACTCTTTTATGCATTTGGCAAAGATGCTTCCAGAGGATGTATGATAGCTAACACAAAAGGAGGTACTATTTTTGTATCTCTTCTTTAAAATGAATTTAGTGCTGACAAAAAAAAAACAAACACAAAACCAAAACCTGATTACTATCTGGGGAACCTCAAATCTTCCCCACATCCTTAGGAGGAATGATAACACAGACAGTTCTGTTAATAAACCAAATGCTGACACTCCACCTCTGAGATGATCATCCCAGTTTTCCAGATCCTCATCCCAGTTCTCCTGCCAGCCAGCTGACCATGAGGCAAACCTGCTTTTCTGTTCCATACCTGCAATGTGAGGTTAATCATACTTCACAGAACACTGATCTAGCAGCACAAAGCTCATTGCAGAGCTCTCTATTTTTATTACCACCAAAATCCCTAGCTGCACCCCTAGCATAAAGGGAATAAAAACTCCCTGTCTACCAGATCAGCAGCTAAGCTGTGAGTAAAACACCAATAGGGCACACAGTCATATTTATTTGCTTGCATTGCTGCCTGCAAAACACAGATGAGAATAAGAGCCTGTCCTGGTTTTGCCTGGGATAGAGAGAATTTTTATCCTTAGTAGCTGGAGCAGTGCTGTGTGTTGGATTCAGTATGAGAACTGCTATGAGAAGAATGTTGATAATATACTGATGGATTTAGTTGTTGCTAGGAAATCAAGGACTGTTCACAGCTTCCTATGTCTTGTTAGTGTGCAGGAGCACCAGAAGCTGGAAGGGGAGCATGGCCAGAGCAACAGACCAAAAGTGACCAATGGGATATTCCACATCATACAACATCATGCTCAGTCCATAGATGAGGGTAGCCCTCAAGCTCAGATTGCCCAGGATTGTGGTTTAGGGACCTTCTCCTACAGGATCTCTAGCTGAGAACAGGCTGGGCATTGGTCAGAGGGTAATGAGCAATTGCACTGTGCATCACTCCTTTGTATATTCCATTATTCATTATTATTAGTGTTTAACTAATATATGACTCTTGGAGCGCTTCCATCAGCGCTGTCTCCGTACAATCCTAAACATCCACTGGACAGATTATGTGATTAATACGTGTNCCCATGATGATTATTAGTGTTTTAATTTTATTTCAATTATTAAATCATTTTTGTCTCTACCTATGAGTCTCCTTACCACTTCCCCCTCCAACTCTCTCCCCTGTCCCCCCAGGGCAAGCAGCTGTGAAGGTTTGGCTGCTAGTTGGGTTCAGACCATGGCAGGGGCCACACTAACAGTTACTCAACATCACAAAACAAGAATATATCAATTTGACTTAAGGCCATGTTCAGTGTGGCTTGCTGGCAAGCAAATCTATTTGGAAAGAAACAACTTTTCTCCCTTCCATAGAAATTATTGACTTGATTTTAAAAAGAAAGTAAATCTGTTAGGTTAAAAGCTGATTCAGATTCCTCCCTTCTGCCTAGATGTTATTAATGAAGTTTCCTCATCTACTGCCTCTCACAAGGGTTGGAGAAATGCAGCATCCCTCAGAAGGTGAGCAGGATAATGAAAGCTCCTACAGCAAGCCCTGTGTCTGCCCAGAGAGCAGAGGGATGCCTGAGGAAGGAATTTTAGGGGTTCTTTCCTTGACTGAGGTGCACACAGATGAGCAGAGAGAAACTCTTGGTTTGCAGATCTTTCCCCTGGGCTCAGACTCCTGCTCCTCTGCTTTCACAGGTTGGTCTGAAATCAGGATTTCACCTCTGTGACTTTTGTTGCCATATATAGTTGGAAAAGGGCTTCTCATAGTGAGATTTTTTCACTTCTTATTGATTAGAGCTGTCAAAGGAGCCTGTAGGTTTTCTCCCTCCTGTCAGGCCTGAGGTGTTTAGCATGGCAAACCAGTCTCCCTGTCAGCAGGGAGGAGAGCTGAAGAAAAACAAACACTGGTGAGGAAAGTAAGGCATTAATCCCTTCTACAAAGACTCCACTCCTACCATCAAGCACATGGGCAAAAAGTCTTTCTGTGGCACAAAGATTTTTTTAAATCTCTCAGAGTCTGACAGCTTTTGGTCCAGGCTCCCTGTGTACAAGCCCTGCACAGACCTAGGCAAAGGAAGGAAGACAATGGTGTGTCATTTCCCACTGCTCCACCTCCATGTCTCTACGGCTGAATCACAGAATCATTATGGTTGGAAAAGACCTCTGAGATGACACAGTCCAACTGTCCACCCAACACTACCACGCTCACCTCTAAACCATGTCCCCAAATGACCATCCTCTTGGTTAAAGCTCACATCCCAGGGCCACTGCTCATGAAATGAGGATTCAGTGGTAGAATCAATACTGCTTGGGAAAGTAATGCTTCCTTCAGAGAACTTACAGTACAAACACTTACCATACCCATCACCAAACACACTCACTACCAGCCCAAACCGATGTCCCCAGAGTTCATTCACCATGTTTCACTAGAACACTTTACACCCGGAGGGGGGAGAAAGGTTTGTCCTTATTCTGCACAGTCTTAAAGACTCAATATAAACATTTTCAGCAGAGAAAAAGACTGGTTTTTTATCCTGCATGCTGTATACAGCAGTGATGTGCACAACACTAAGGGTGAGGGAGAAAACACTGCCCTGAGAGCTCCATCCTCTAGATTATGCAGTGATGTGTATGAATATTTTCAGTAACAAAGCAAACAAAGAAGCCTCCTACTCTTCTCCCATCCTTGCTCCTGGAAGCTCTGCTTGAGTCAAATATATAATCACACAAAAGTAACAAAGCCATTGCTGGTAATGCAGAAAATTGGGTCAGTTCTGCTGCTGAAAGCTGCTGCTTGCTGCATTGCCTTGGCTTCAACCTTTTCTCAAACTAATTCTCTAACTAAAGGCAGTTTGAGAATTGAAAGCAAATTGGCTTATGTTTTGCCACAAATCTATTACACAGAGAAGTGAAAAGCCCTGGTCTGATTACAGACTCTGTTAGGTGGGGAAGGATTGCCACGAAACCAAATGAACCTGCTCCCCTTTGCTGGAAAAGCCACAGGGACAGAAGAGCCCTTCTGAGGAACCATTAACAACAACAGACTTTTAGGCTTCACAGAAAACATTTTTCACAGAGTGCAAAAGTGACAAAAAGTGATTTCCTAGCATCAGTGGCTGAGCTTTGATTGATTCAATTCAATTCACCAAGAGTAATGTCAACACCACAACACAGATCTTAATCCCAGCTGTAACCAACATGGCAGTCACAGAGAGATACAAGAGCAAAGCAACTTCCTTTTCCCACAAAGAACCAGAGCTAGGAGCTGGAGGAGAAGGGTCTGAAAACCAAGCAACATAACACCAGCTTTTGAGAGCATGAGAGCAGTCAGAAGTTAATAGCAATTAACATCAGATGCCCAACTTCACACCACAGATCCTGCTCAAACCCTCAGTTTGCATGTTCTGCACAAGTCCACAGACCTACCCAGACTGAAACAATCACCTAGTGGTGGTTGCTCTTCTGAGGGTCTCCAGCAGCTTGCCAACACTGAGTACTTGCCATTTGCTAGCACACATATTTTTGTTTCAACTGCAAAGCAAGAATTGTTTTTCTTTTCAGATTTCTGACAGATTTTGACTTTCAGATGGAGGTTTGGGTTGGTCACTATGTCCACTGTAACCATTTAAAGAAGATCAAACTTAGGATAAATAAAAGATAGGAGGAAGACCAACTCTCCTTTTAAATGCTTCACCACTTCAGATCCATCAGCTTGGAAGTTATTACAGTGTTTTCCTTGTAGGTCTGTTTTTCCAGGAGATGCAGAAATATTTTTCCCTACAGGACTTTAGAGGGATTGTCCACAGGAACATCTTCAGAAGGAAATGTCTTTAGAGGAATGCTTCTTCCTGTCTCCCCACTTCAGAGGCTGTGCTCTGTGAAATTATCCCACCTGATAGTCACTTGCTGCTGGGTAATCAACACAACCTTAGAGCAACTGTGCTAGATGCTGCAGCACCTCTGTCCTTCCCTTACCACAGCATGTTCTTCAATACCTTCAGAGGTGCTCTTGGTGTCCAGGTAAACAGGACTCACACCACTCAAAGGTAGACCAATTTGCCAGGAATGCTAAGAAAAAAAGGGGATCCTGGGATAATAATTCAAGGCCCAGCTCAGTCCCCTTACCAAATGTCCTTCCAGGCCTTTCCACACTGAGGGAAACACAACTTACGCCATCACTGCTACCAGGCTGATCTGTTCTGCTAATCACAGCACAGCTTCTGCAGATTGTCTTTTGCACTCTTCAAAAAGCCATTCACTGAGGCCTTCAGTTCAATGCAATCATCCCCTCAGAACTTCATTTTGGCTCAATAAAGTGATCACAGCCATTCCCTTACCTGATGCAGGAATGGGAGCTTGGGGCACCTGAGGTGATCCCACTGATGAGACGGTCTCAACACAAGCAGCAAGCCAGGAAGCTGCAAAAGAAGAACCTGTGTGTCAGAAGGCATGTGTTTGGGGCAAGAAAAGGAAAACAAAGGAAAACCACTCTCTCTAAACATGTCCTTCAGGAAGGACTAAAGAGATCCCCTCATTGATTAAACCAAATAGGGAAGAGCCTGGCAAGGTGTAAGAGCTTTCATCAGTATGACTCTAAAAGGATGGTGTGAGAAACCTAGAGCTTGGCTCATGAAGTCATCAGACTGACAACACTCACCAAGGGCAGTGGGAGAACAGCATGGAGTATTCTGCCCAGCTCTGGAGTCCTCAGCACAAGGAGGACATGAACCTGTTGGAGCAGGTCCAGAGATGGGCTTGGAAGACCTCTGCTGTGAGGACAGGCTGAGAGAGTTGGGGTTGTTCAGCCTGGAGAAAGTTCCAGGGAGATCTTGCAGCCTTTCAAAGATCTTATCAGAAAGCTGGAGACAGACTTTTTAGCAGGGTCTATTGCAACAGGACAAGGGATGATGGCTTTAAAATAAAAGAGGAGATTCAGACTCGATAGAAGAAAGAAATGCTTTACACTGAGGGTGGTGAGACACTGGCCCAGGTTGCCCAGAGAGGTGGTAGATGCCCCATCCCTGGAACCATTCCAGGTTGTCTGGGGCTTGGAGCAACCTGCTGTAGTTGCAAAAGGTGTCATTAGTGGGACTATCCTCCTCATGCTCCTCATCCCCCCACACCTCAATTATACACTGGCTGAAAGGCTTTGAAGGGAAAGCTTTTAGGTGGAGAAAGTTCTAAGCAGAATAACCAGTGTTTTTACACCTGTGCAATGACTGTCACAGTTATTAAGGCAGGAACAATGCACTGGGAGTAACAGAAACCATCAGCAATGGACAATTAAGAGTTCAGACTAATCCTCAAAGACAAGACACTTACAGACCTAATAGCCTGACTGAAAGCAGTGAGATCAGAGAGTGATTTAACTCTTTCAAAAGGCCTACAAGGCCTTTGATGCTTTTTCCCCCCAGTGGGCTTTCCTTGCCTTCCACTCAAAGTCATCCCAAAGGGTGAACTTCAAACCCCTGCCTCAGGTGAAGAGGATGGCCCCAGCAGAGGTGTTTGATTCAACCAGACAGACTCTACCAGAAGGAACATGGATGTTCTGCACTCCTGCCTTCTACTCCCTCAGTAAAAATACATAAGTGGAATCTGTATGTTCTAATTACTGAATAACTGAGGTAGTTATTAGATTAGATTAGACAGAAGAACCAGGGCCACTCCTTCCCATGTAAGCACCCTCTCAGCTCAGGAGAGGTACTGAGAAGGAAAGAAAAAGTTCTATTCCATAAACTAAAGAATTCAAGTAGAGCATTAGAAAATCTTTCAAGAAAGAAGCAATCCTGTATGAGAGAGAAGACTGTGAGCCACTGATTGCACTGATGTGTCTTTACCCACTTTGGAACACTTCTGCTGCTCAAAATGGCATTACTGCATCAGGCACAGAGCTTCAAGTGCCCTGCAGGAGAGAAAAGCTGCTTTCCCCTCTAACATCTTTAATCCAAATTGCATCCATAGCACAGGAACAGATCCTTCACAACTGGAAAAATGCCTCCACACTCTACTTCCCAGCAGCTCTCAAGAAAGCAAGGTATAGAAGTGAGGCTTGGACAGGAGTGCTTGGGAAAACTCTTACCTATTAAAAAGAACCTCACTGGGACAAAATGTATCTTTCTTTTCATTTCCAGCTCATTGGAACAAACAGAATTCCACACTTGTTCCAGTTTCAAATAGCAAAAGCAGCAAAATCTATTAAAAAGTGAGTAAAATTAAACTTGGGGAAACTGTTTCTACAAGGAACCTATCCAAAGTTTCTGCCTGTTTCCAGTCCAAGTGCTTGTGTGTCTCGTGTTCCTTGAGCTAGCTGGACTTAATACTCTCAGAGACAGGATCTGCTGTACTTACATTCTCAGAGACCACCACAGCTTTAACTCCTCTGCTGTAAACCCTTCTGCATTTTAGACCAGAGATCTATGTGTAACAATACCAGTGACCAGGCACAGAGCCCAGAAATCCATCCTGGCCTGTTGCCTGAAGCAGAGAAGCAGCTCTGCTGCCCACCTAATGAAACCTATCTACAGGCAACATTACTAAAGTGGCTTCTTCCCTATTCACCATTCTTAATCTTTTTGGATTAGGAATCTATTTGTTGATGTCTGCCAGCAAATTAGACTAACAAGGAATGGCCATATCCATTTGGCTGAAAATCGGTAAAACCGTAACAGCCCCATCAAAATATCAACCACAAAGGTCTTCTTTAAATGCTTTGATTTCACTTTCAAATGGTGAAAGCCCCAAGATCTCTCTGTTGGCAGCACCTGGATGCTCTGTCAGCTCACTACTGTGTAGTCTCCACTCAGCTCAACCCACACTGCTGCAGATAACAAGCTCAAAGCCTCTGCAGCCTCAAGCTTCCTCGACATCAATCACAGTGGGACTTTTCAAACCCCTGCTACAGAAGTTCCCTTCAACACCAGTTAAGCCTCTGAGCTCATGAGTATGTATTTAGCCTAACTAGTCCCGGTAAAAGCAAAAAAGGTGTAAGATGGAAGGTCAAAAACATGTTTCTGTCCCTTTCCTTTGCTTGGTGTTTGTTTAAATTCTGCCTGCTCTGGAAGGAAGGAAGTGCTGAAAATGTACAGATAAAGAAATTGAAAATTGATACATAAACTGAAAATAAATACATTGAAATGTTTTATTGACTACTATGGCACTTAATACTTTCTTTAATACTATAAAATAACATCCTAGGAAGATGTTTGGCTGATTTTTTTGTATGAGATTCTTAAAAGTACTCTTAAAATGCATAGCCAGTGCTGAGACCAAAACATACCCAATCATTCTTCAACAATTCCTTTTAAAAGCCTAGTCCAAAGGCAGAACTCCCTGCTCTTCATCAGCCACTCCAGCTGATGAAGCAAGCTCAGTTTCCATGGGGAAGAAAAAAAACCTATCTCAAGCACAAACCAAAAACCTGAAGGGTAGTGGCAGTATGGCCAAGGAGAAATGGATCCATCACACCCTAAAGGCAATTATCAGGTCACTCTGTCTCATGGGAGGGAAGGCATCTCCAGCTCAAGGCCTCACTGCCCTGGTACCCAAGGTTCAATCTTCACCAAACTTCAGGATTCAAAGCAGCTCTGAGCTGGCTGCTGGGGACAACCAGGCAATTTAAAGGAGTGGGGAACATTCCAAACCCCAATATCTGAGCACTGTGAGCCACAGTCCTTGCCCTTACAGCAGGAGGGAAGCTCTAACCAGCAGCACTTTGCAGGTAGCTCCCATCTGGGAGTGTGTTTTTAAGCCCCAGCAGCACCAGTCTCTCATACACACACACATCCACATCCACACAACAACCAGATCATTCACACCTCCTCACCTCCCCTGATCTGTTAGACTCCTCACCAAGAGAAGGCTTCTCAGAAACACCTTTTAAGCCAGCCCTGGCAGACTGGAGGCTCTCCTTGTCATCAGCATTCCAGAGGAGCACATTTCCAGACCTCTGTGAAACAGTTCCCTCCAGCATTCTCAAGCAGATTGGTTTTGTTTCAAGGGAGGAACAAATGACAAAATGCTTCTACCATCAATAAAGAATCATTAATTGTGGCATTGCTGGGGGGAAATTGACTATCAAAAAAGTCATATTGGTTATAGGAACTTGACCGCTCATTGACAACATACCACATAGCCCCTCAAGTTCTTGGAAGAGCCCACATGGTGCTGTCTGCTGCCTACAGACAAGCATCATCTACAGTGCCTACCACCAAAAGACAGCTTAAAGCCTGAGGTATCAAAAGTCAATTGAATCTGGAATTCCTCCAGGTATAGCTTCCTGCAGATGATTTTCACCTTCTCTATATATCCTCCTCTTGCTACCTGTGGAGATCCTCAGGGATCACATTTCTCTTCTCTCCATCTCCTAGAGCACCAGAGCAGAAAGAGGATGAATTTTCTTTCTTTCCTTTGACAGAAATACATCTGCTCCTGATGGCTGCATGGACCAGAATGCTGCAGTCTACTGTTTGAGAAGAAAAGATAGGAATGATGAGCTGCACCGGCTCCAAACCCAGTACAGCCATCTAACTATGTTTTCCCTGGCACTGTGTCTTAAAGCTTGGCATACAAGTGATTTGTGTCAGTGCTGTATGCAGACTGCTCACAAATAAATAAGATTAGAGCTGAGACTGGAAAACTCATTACGAAACTAATCAATTCCAGCAGCTCAAAGAGAGATGCAGTGCCATGGAGAACAGGAGAGTGCTGACTGGCAAGAACTCATCTAGCTCCACCCACAAGCATCCCCTGTAGCTCAGGTATTTCAGAGAATAAAGCCATATCACACAGAATCCCAGCATGGTGGGGATTGGAAGGGATCTCTGGAAAACATCCAGTCCAACCCCCCTGCTAAAGCAGGGTCACCCACAGCAGGTTGCCCAGGATCACATCCAGGTGAGTCTGGAATCTCTCCAGAGAAGGAGAGTCCACATCATCTCTGTGCATTGGATCATTGCACCCTTGGCCAGCCCTGGTCACCATCACTGGACTTGTCTACTCTTACTCACAGAATCATGGAATGGTTTAGGTTGGGAAAGACCTTTAAGTGCAACCCCCCTGCAGTGAGCAGGGACATCTGCAACTAGATTAGGCTACTCAGAGCCCCAAATGACCTGACCTGGATTGCTTCCAGGCATGGGGCATCTACCACCTCTTTGAGCAACCTGTTCCTCTTGTTGAGGTGCAGTGGGACTTGCCAAAGCAGTTACAAGGGCACTGCCCTGCTGCCTGCCTTGCTGTCAACCCTTGGCTTCCAGCTCCCCTCCCCCTGTGAAGCAGTCCGCACTCCAGCTTGGAGCCCAGAACCATGGAGCTTGGCCCTGAATCTGCCTTGACCCCAGGCAGCTAAAACTCTTTGAGGAAGCAGGGGAGAGATTGGAGATTGCTAGGGCACTTTGGGCAATGACACAACCTTGTAAGTGCATTCAGGTTTTCTAAGCCTTCAAAGCTTCTTGAGAGAGAAACCTCCACACTCCCTCCCAGCTCTGACTGTGATCTGCCATCTGACCTTGCAGAAGTATGAGCAGCTTTCAGCACAAGGCTGATCTGCAGCCATGCATACTGCAAGGTGATCCCTTCTCCTTCCAGTTGTCCTGCAGCAATATTTCCCAGTGCTCTCTTCTCTGCCAGAGCAAATCGCTGAAAACTCTGCCCCACACCCACAAGGGTTAAATTACCAACTCACCTTTCTCCATTATCTAGGCTGCATTAATTATGTTTGGCTTAATGGAAGCAATTATTTAATTAGTAGGAACTGCTGTTCACCTACATGCTGCTGTAGAAACATTTTGGGTTACACACAGCCAATTACCTGCTGAACTGCACAGCACCTCAGCACAAAGCTATTAAAAGTGCAGCAGGAGACTCCCTGGACAGCACAAGGCTTTGGTTTTCCAAAGCTGTGATGCCTGTGGAGTGAAACTGAGAGGTGGTGCCTACAGCTGTGAAACATCTGCCCTTACAGGAAAGGAGTTTAACTAGTGGAGAAATCAAGACAATATTTTCCGCCTCCCCCACCCCCAGCATTAATACCTCAGACTAAGACGGGCACAGGACTGGACAGGATAAGATTTCACAGTATCACAGTATGTCAGGGGTTGGAAGNCTTCAGTAAGAGCTGACTGCCCTCACACATGCACATACAAGCAGAGCCTGCACCTTCTCCAACAAGGACACAACTACATGGCACACACAGAAGACAGGAGGGAGAAGACTAGCCCAAGTTTCTCTCTTGACCTAAGCTTTGAACTTAAAGACACTTCAGATAATCACCTAAAACTCCATAGCATCAGCACGGACCTACAGGACTGCTTCAGGACTCTGGTCCTTGACTCCTGGCTTTCTGCCTTTCTCACACTATCACCTGGCCAACAGCAAGAGACTCTTCCAGGAGAAGCAGCTTGGCTGCTGCCAGGAGAGCATATTCTCTCACCTGTGTGAGATAACTGCCTAGTTTGCTATAAGACAGGATTGCAGGATCATTGAGTGTGTTTTGGGAGAAAGGGTGAGATGCTTGCAAGCAAGAGATGTTTATGTTATCTCTGGGAATGGAGATCCACAGAGCTGGCCTGCCAGGTGGCTGAAGAGAGTCTTGTGAAGATAAGATGGTCCAGTTTGGGCTAAAACAACAAAAACAAGCAGCTTCAAAGAGATTTTAAAGGCTCTAGTGACCCAAGTGTGGTTCTAAAGCTGCAGACAAGTTGAGTACCATCCTCTACTGGAGCGTAGCACTTCATAAACTACAGATAGAGCTGACCTCCAGTTAATTGACTAACAAATCATCAACGATCTGGGAATGAGGAAATTTCTCCTCTCACTTCCCATCACCTTCACATCTTGTAAGGGTCCCAGGGTTGCATTTTACAGGATGCTAAAAAAGGAAAGGCAGCCACTTTGAAATTTATGAGGAGCCAAGGGAACCTACTGAGTGCCACCTTTCTCATTTCATTCCTCATGCCACTGACATAAATTGGGATCACAGTCTTCTCCCTCCCATATCTATCCTTCATTCAGATCTCTCTCCCAGGCCATGGAGGTTTTAGTATCATTTACCAACATTCATTTCTCCTCAGCTGCCTCTCTCCCTCCAGGGTTCTCTCTACAGCCCTAAGGGAACTCAGGAAAAATACATGTTCCATCACTCCCGGTTTCTGTTCCCTAGTCTTTAGGACAAGGCACTGCACTCATTCTCCTTCAGGCTGAGGAAGACCTAGTGGGACACTCTCCATGACAGGGTTAAAAGGCTGCTTTGCAAACTTGGATGTTCACAGCAACAGAGGTGACTTGCTGGTACCACCAAAGGCTCAGGAGCACAAAGGGAAAGGTTAGTCAAAGCCAGGTTTAGGAGTGCTGGACCCCAGGATCAGGCCAGAAGAGTTGGTTTTTAAGAGATAATGACAGTATAAAGACGCAGAAGTGTTTTTTTCCTGGTAGGTATTTGTTTCTCATTTCCTGGGTTTTCTGTATATCTTCTACAGCATTTAAATCAAGCTGTTAGAGCCTCAGAAACACAAAGGTACCTATTACAAACCCAAATTCCTGTAAGCAACGCCTCAAAGCCACTTGACTGAATGAAGCAGCAGAAACATTTCCCATCAGGTGTCCTCCTCAGCTCCAGAAATCGGCACCACAAGCACCAGCACTGCAGTGCTGCTTTCGGAAGGTGACTCTGCCAGGGCCAAAAATAAAATTCAGGAGCAAGAAAAACTAGTGACTGTGCTCACAGTGAAGGCAAACATTTTGGAGAAAAACTTCAAGCCATGGTTGAGATGCCAATTCCTGTATAGAACCAGCCAACAGCATTTGTTGACAGCCAGGAGGCTCCCAGGAGAGCTGCCTCCCACAGACATTCCAACCTTGCTCTCCTTCAAAGCAGGTTTTTGGTGAGTGACTTGAGAAGTAAGACACCAAAGCATCAGAAAAGCTCAAGAGAAGTGAGCAAGTGACTTCCTAACATATCCAGGACTTGGGACTTTCTGCTAGCTGTCATATACATAAAGTGGGTAGATGAAGCAGCATAAAAATCTAAGTTGAGAAGTATGCAAAACTTGTTCTGAGACACTTTCTAGCCCAGAGACTAACTAGACTGAGGTTATGTGACTTGTTTCTACTGAGAATCATAGAATCACAGAATGGTTTGGGTTGGAAGGGACCTTTTGAAAGGTCCAACGCTCCTGCAGTGAACAGGGACAATCTGCAATTAGAGCAGCTTGCTCAGAGCCTCAAACAACCTGACCTGGAATGGTTCCAGGGATGGGACATCTACCTCCTCTCTGGGCAACCTGTTCCAAACCTTGGGAAATAGATTCTCCTTCTGCAGTCCCTTATGGATTATGTCTTCTCGTTTATGTCTTCTGTAGGCAACACAGTCTCAACCTTGCCAGTTGGGTCATGGCACTGTGAGTGGGAGATAAATGGTCCCAAAGTATTTACACATTCCCTGTGAATCTGAAAATAGAAAAGTCTCTTGCAAGGACATCTGAGCTGCTTGTAAAGCTCTCACCAAAATGTAAGAGCAGTAATCTCTTTGTAAGATGTGTCAGATGTTAGAGATGTCTTGGGGGAGAGAAGAGGAGCATGGGGAGGGGCAGGGAGGGAAGAAATGCCTGGGGAGTTTACTTTTTTACTTCATTAGTTTTGGTCTAACAATTCTGGCTACACATGATGAAGGGAAGGATTAAGGCCACAGATGCTCATCACTCTATTGCCTATTTTTTTTTTTCCAAAAGAAAAGGAAGGAAGATTTGGCATTTCCTGGATAATATTCGTTCACACAATAATACTTAGAAAATCTTGTTTCTTCAAATAAAGAAGAAACCTGACTGCAAGGAGATAGTTGTTTGGATTCTACCTGAGTGTCAGTGTTCTTGTCAACCTGTCCTGTACACAAATGTTTGTTTTCAGCCTTTTCTGGACCCTTGCTACAACTAATTCCTGACTGCACCCAGGTCTTCTTGCCAGCACTAGCTTCAGAGATGCTGCTCCTATTTCTTCTCCTTCTGACACTCTTTCAAACACTCATTCCTGCAACAGATCCCGAAATCCAACTGGCCTTGCACAGGGAGCAAAGTGTTGCATAAGGGCTAGTTCTGCTGAGTGCTCAGCACCATGGATGCCACACCACTTCAGCTGCTGCTGCAAAGTACACTGAGTCTAGCTTAAACAGAAAGGGGAAAAACTGCCAAGTTCCTAAGTAGGTCTCTAATAATAGCAAGATGTAAAATTAAACCTCAGGAAAGATGCAGATTATGATCCCAGCCTTTAATGTTACAAACAGTGCTGAAGTCTCTTCAATGTATGAAGTCACTCGAGTATTTAACAGCACTTAAGGAGCAGCAAGCCCTATTTTGTTAGAAGAAAAACCTCTTTAACTGAGCTTTTAAGAAGTGGCCAGGATTTTACAAGGGTAGATTCATAGCTTTACTGGAAATGAAGGCCTTTTCAATAATTTCATGTTATACACCATTAGGCTGAAGCCTTCAAAACCAAGGCAGAGAACAAAGCACACAGAGATAAAGGGATCTGGCCAAGGTCACCTGAAGATTCTTCTGAAAGGCAAGAAGAGTTTTAGGGTTGGACATTAGGAACAATTTCTTCTCCAAAAGGGTTGTTAAAGCCCTGGTCCAGGCTGCTCAGGGCAGTGGTGGAGTCACCATCCCTGGAGGGGTTCAAGAGGCATGCAGATGTGGTGCTGAGGGACACAGTGTAGTGGTGACCTGGCAGTGCTAGGTAATGGTTGGACTGGATGATCTTAAAGGTCTCTTGCAACCAAAATGATTCTAGGAGAAACTAATTTTTTACAAAACTCTCTGCCCTGACCAGAAAGAGAACCTTTCCTCCAACACTGTGTCTTGGGGAGATTAGGATCATATGCAGGTATAAGTATTTATTAAAGTAAAACCACATTAGTCCCTGAAAACATGCAGACAGGGATCTCCTGACTTAGTCAACTACATACTATACTACAGGAAGAATTGAGGGTGCATAAATCAGACCTGAGACAGTTCAGAGCTAAGGCTGTGCTCTGTCCCCAAACCAGCACGCTAGCTTGGGTGGAATAAATGTCCCCATTAGACTTATAATGAATCTAATCAATTTTGGTATTGTAAAATCACCCTGTCCAGAATTCTGATGAATCATGACATGTCTTCCAAGGACTCTATTGTTAAAAATGCCTTTTTTACTGGAATTTCAATAATTAATCATGCTTTGGGGTAGTTTTATTTCTGTGTGGCTTATCCTTTGATGGTCCTATTTACATTTATAATGATCTACTCCCTTGTGGATTAATTGCTCATGTTACTTTCTCTATTAATCAGACTTCAACATTTGCATTACAGATGAATGTTTGTGTTATTTTCATGCAGCTAAATCTGGCACCATAGTACTAGTGACAAATACTTTCCTCAGTTCTAGAGGTGAATTAGTGTCTTGGTCCTTTTAAACAAAGGCATTGTTAGTATCCTAATCACTCTTTTAAAGTAGGCTGGTGATTCTGTGGTATTACAGAATCCCAGCATGGTGGAGGTTGGAAGGGACCTCTGGAGATCACCCAGGCCAACCCTCTGCTAAAGCAGGGTCACCCACAGCAGGTTGCCCAGGATCACCTCCAGCTGGGTTTGGAATCTCTCCAGAGAAGATTCCACAAGCTCTCTGGGCAGCCTGGGCCAGGGCTCTGGCATCCTCACAGAAAAGAAATTCTCTTGCTGTTCAGATAGAACCTCCTGGGTTCCAGTTTGTGCCCATTGCCCCTTGGCCTGTCCCTGGGCATCACTGAGCAGAGTCTGGTCCCAACCTCTTCCCCTCACCCTTTAGCTCTTGCTTAGCATTAGTCAGATCCCCTCTGGCTCTGCTCTTCTCCAGGCTAAGCAGCCCCAGGGCTCTCAGCCTTTCCTTTATGATTCTATGATTTGTTCTTTGCACAGGAGCAATGGAGCTCTTCACAAGTCCCTAATACTCTCACACAGAAACACAGTCAAGGTCATACTACATCAGACTATTAAGAGACATGCTGCTTCTGCCTAGAAGCATCCCTGGCCCCTCTGGATCAGCAGCTTCAGCAACACTATCCTGTGATACAGACTTGCTAAGCCTTGCCTGTTTCTACTTTTTCAAAGGCAGAGAACAAATTGAACATGTAAAAACTAGTGTTGGAATCCTAAAGACATGGTGCACCACAAGCAAAGGTGGTGGAAGCAATACTTTGTACAGCATGAGGAAGAATTCCCAGAGGATCTCTCACAGACAGCTGAACTCCCAGCTCTGGGCTCTCTCTTCTCCTCAGTGTCCTTTAACCAGCACAAGATACAGCTTCTCATGCATAGCATATTGTTGGATTCTGTCATTCCCATATTGTACCACTTCTTCCCCATCTCCTCATACCATTTGAATTACACTCTTGGTCTTCCATCATATTCCTGGGGTCATTAAGTACCTCAATTTTAAACATCCTTATTCTCTGCCACAAAAGATCAGGGAGAAAATAGTGTGAGGCAGATCAGAGAAGCCCCTTCTAACAAGAAGTGGGAGCCTGGACCTGTGCACAGCTCCAAAACTTGTGCTGCTGAGCTGCCATAATGACATACTGCATCCCATTAATCTGCAATTACACACTGACAGCGACTGTCAATCTAATATCATATCCATCCAGCAGAACTAAATGTACCATTGCTGTCCCCAACACTGTTCCTAGGACTAAAACTCTTCAAAATAAAGTTAAGTGTGGGATTTAATGATGCAAGGAAGAGTCCAAATTCTGAAATAAGGAGAGAGATGAGAGTGTTTATAGCCTCACCACATCTGTGACTGTAAAGCCTGAGAAGACAAAAAGACTCTGCAGGAAAAGTGTGAAAGCACAGAAATCATCTGCTAGCATCCACAGTAAACAGGTAGCTTGTTCTTACAAAGTTCCCTGGTACCACCAACTCCAGAGGTTGCTCACTACACATGAGAGGCAATCCTCCTCAGGGCCACCCTCTCTGATGTGGACCACACCAGTCCCCAAAGCACACCACATTCCCTGAGGGCTCATGGTGCTCATCTCGGCAGAATAAGAGAGGTCAACATTCCACCACACATCCCCAGCTGAGACACAAACTGGAGAACAGCCTAGTTCAGTAGATGGAAACCAGGCTGAGAGTCCCTGTCTCCTCCATTCAGGCTGCAGGAAGACATTCCCTTCACACACTACAATGCCACTGAAGTCACTGACCAGTGGGTGCTGCCTTCTCTCTGCTGGTGGGAGTATTCATGCAAGAGCTGCTAGGTCTGCTTTGGGCAAAATCCATCAGGACAGATCAGCCCAAAAGCTGCAAATTGTTTACAATAAGCTGATAGAGTCAGCTTCCTGCAGACTGCCCTGCTGTCAGATCCCTGTGGGATCCATGAGAAGCACTGATGGGTAGTGACATCTTAGCTGATCCAGCTGGAGCCAGAGGGGACGTCTGGGAGGAGCTGGAGGCTCCTGCCAGGAAAACATGCCTGCTCAGGGGAAGGGAAGGAGGTCCCTGAGTGCTGTTCTGAGCAGAAAGTTTATCAACCAAGAGGACACAAATGCTGTCTACAATGACACCAGGAGGCTGCCAGCCCTCCTGGCCTGCCCCAGGGCTGACCTCAGGCACAGCATCCAAACTGTGCTCTATGTACCCTGCAGCCAGGGGAGACAGACATCATCTGAGCATGACCTACCCACCCAAAAATAGGCACCTGAAATAGCTAGACTGAAGCATTTTCAGGCCTAGATGCTTCAAGTTTAGACAGCTAGAGCCAGATGAGATGAACTCCACATTGACAAGCTGAGCCCTGCCACGATGGGATTCAGCACTCAGGGCTACAGCAAGATAGCCACATCCACTGAGTGACTTCAGCTTTCCCGCCCAAAATGCTTTCCAAAGTCAGTGTCACTGCAGCTCAACAACTTGCAGAGCTTGTTTTGTATTCTGAAAGTATTGAAGAACTTCAAATTCCAAAGAAAATAATCACAAACACAGGAATGACCCCAATTCATAATCCCCTACATGGGAATATGATTCCCAGTAATGGAAAGGAACTGTTAAAACAGCAGCAAGGGCACACTGAGAGCCATTCAAGCCGAAGCTGGGCAAAATGCAGACTGAAGAGAAGCTGAATAATTTATTACCAACAATAATTAACCACTGCCACAAATTAATAAACCACATGGTACTTTCTCTGTCATTCAAATCCCCAACAAAAGCAGGGTGGTTTTGGACAACACACTCCAGCAGAAGTAAAAAATGAAGGGAGCTGCTGCCTGAGGGTCTGCAGACCACATTACCCAGGCAGCCCAGGTGATCAGAACACCTTCTCCTGGGAATCTGTTCAGCCTGCTTCTATTTATTAGATGGTAAAGCTAGTCTACTACTACTAAGAGAAGCAAACCCTGCCAAATAAAGCAGTACATTTTTCTCAGGACAAGAGGGATGTCTTAACAGGCAGAAAATAAGGAACTAGGCTACAATGGATCTGATTTATAGCCTACAAACAAAACTAAAGGTCACCCAGCTCCTAGCACAATGCCATACTGTCTGCATTAGCAACAAGCACACAGACAGCTAAATAAACTTATCTTTAGATTTAGCAGACTGTGCTAATTAAGGACATATTTGCAAATCCAATATAATTCACCAGGAAATAAAAAAAGAGAGTTGTATTTGGATGTGGCTGATGTACCTTCTTCCCTTCTCCTGACAGCAGGGTCACAGCTGGAAAGTATGGTAGGATGTCCATAGACCATGGATGCTATAATCACCTAACAGCATTGCCAGCTCTCACAAATAAATCATGGATCACAGTGTTTAGCACTTGCAGGGCATTGCAAGAGTCCTTGATGTGAAGTGAGTAGCTCCTCCAGCTCTGTTATTTTTAGGCCTGCTAATTCAAGCAGAGTTCTCTGTAGGACCCTAATGCTAAACACCAATTAAGCTCATTTGGGATTTCTTTTCTTTTTCTTCTCCACAAGAGACTGACAAAGCTCATTTCTTCCACCTTAAGACACACTTGTTCCCACTACATTCAAGCTCTGTCATTGCTTGTTCTGCAACTCCTGTCCTGTTCTCAGCCTTCCTCCAGGCTGAATAACCCCAACTCTCTCAGCCTGTTCTCACAGCAGAGGTCTTCCAAGCCCCCTCAGCATCTCTGAGAAGTAAATTTGATGATCTCAAATAAAGGAACATAAAATAGACAATCAAAAGGCATTCTAAAAGATTTCTAACCAGTAACAATATTTTCCTTTCAAAACACCAAACCAAGCCACACTTCAGGTCTTCTAAACCTCACACCAATTAGTTTTGCCACTGTCCATAATCAGAACGTGGTAAGGATAAAGTGTTTACTGCCAAACAGGATTTAAAACAAACACAAATAAATTAGAATCATATTTTTTTCATTTCAGTAACACATTTTGCCAGAGACTACAGCTGCTCAATTGGCCCAGACCAGATAACTGCCACACACAGTCCCTGGGACACAGAGCATTGTCAAGGCAACACAAAACACTGTGGCTAACCAAGGACCAGCAACACACAGAGAGAAACAGCAGCAGAAGCAACCAAAACCTCAGGATAAAACAAAGGTAAAAAGCATACAAACCCAAAATGCTGAAAACACTCACTTATTGTTAACAACTGCCAAGAAATACTTAACTCTCAGAATTCTTTTTTTCCTACACATTTCTAACGAAGTTCTCATTTGAGAACATGTTCCCATGCTCCAGCCAGTCCTCCTCCCTGTGGGAAGACTGTTCCCAGCACAAGCTAGCAGAGTTGCAGAGAGCCACATTCATGAAGGGCTATCTGGAGAAAGACCCCAACAGCAGTGGGTTTGTACTTTGTATGCTCTTCCACTGCCAGACATCATGAGCGAAACAACAAATGACACATGCAGAACACTATTTAAGTGCCTTTTCCTCTGCCTGCTCCTTATCTTCCATTTCTCAGCACACAGAATAATTCATCCGGGTTGCAATCCTGAGAGGTTTCGATGCCAACATTTTAGTTTAGAGCAAAATCTCAGCAGTTTTGGCAAGTACTTGTATGTGTGGACAAATAGACCATGTCAGGAAGAGCCCCAGGGCCTGACTCAGCAAAGCATGGAGAGAACACTTAGCACCCCCTGTACAGGAGCTGAGCAATCTCCTGCTCAGGGAGTTAGTGTAGGGATTGGGTACCCATGCTTCAGAACCCTGACTGGCTAGGAGCAGCTCCCTCTACCTCCCTCCTGTCCTACCTCCCCATCTGTAGGATGGAGACCCTGATTTCTCCTCCTGTACTACGCTGTGGAGGTTGGGCAGTACTTGGATGCTCTAGTTAAAGGAGCTGTGTTGGTACTTAGGAAAGACAGATTGAGCAAAGCCTGGGGGGAGGGAAAGAAAGCATGGCTTTTAAGCACCTAAAAAAGATTAAAGAGCACAAAGTCTGACTAGAAGCCAAAGGGAACTGCACTCTTAAATCATTTCAGCACTTCTGAAAACCATTCCTGGATTCAAAGGTTTAAGCACCGTTTGTCTAGCACTTTACGGAAGAAACAGTAGCACAGAGCAATGGGGCTCCTGCAATTTAGCACTGCCCAGACAGCTGCTGAAAAGGTCCTTTTTGTGCAAGGATGGCAACAATTTGGTGAACAAGCAAATGCTGTCAGTGCAGAAGGATGAGGAGGACACATCAGAGGAGGATTTGAAGAATCTTCTTTTTCTCAGCATAATGCTACGAATTTATTGTCAAATGTTAACCATTCTGAGCCCCAGGATATCCATGACCAAAGACCAGAATTTACTACTGTGAAATAAACAAAAACCATTTCCCAGTTTGCAGCTGGCAGATTAGCCCTATAACTCTGTGATGTTCAATTAAGCAACAGCTTTGAATGGGCATTAGCACCTTAAATAATCTGTGGCACTGCACACACAGCACCACTATGAATTTTCTTACTATGGTACAAGCTTCCAAAAAACCCCAAAATAAACAACACCATAAAGCTGATTTTATGATCAGTCTTTTTTTGGTCAAAGACAACAGCAAAAAAGGTAGACTACAGCATGAAGATCTGACATGCCCAGAGTACCTCCTCCCTGAGGCATCTCAAGCTGGGGTTAGAGACAGTGATGGAACAAAGATGGCACTTACACCTTCCTTCCCCAGTTTTCGTGTGACCTTTGGTAGACCCCAGCAGACATCTCTCACCCATCTGTGCTAGATTTAACCTGCCTTTGCTATCTCCAAGACAGCCAGGCAGGGACAAAAGCAGAAGCCAAAACATCTGTCAGCCTGTGCTACCTACAGAAGAGAGAGGCTTTTTGCTTGAGAGACCACAGCTCTGCAAAAGCATTGGCAGGAGGCCTAGATCTGCCAGGCTCTGTAGCTAGCTGAGTGAGAGGGACAGATCTGACAAGGGCAAACATTGCCAGGACACTAGCTGCAAGCACATGAATGGGCTTAGGGACAAAAAAACAGTTGCCCAGGAATTGTACTGAGCAATAGAGGGACAACTCTGAAAGGGAAGATGAAAGGAAGCAGGATGGTTGGACAAGGCTGGCAGCCTATCTGGGCTTTGGAATTAGCCTTATGCTTCAACTACCTTGCCATTTGCACACAAACACCTTGGCCAAGGAGAATCCATGCTGTGGGTGTGTAAATCAGATGGCAGCCTGTCACTCTGCAGCCAGCCATCCCCAGGCTGAGCCCAACACATCAGCTCCTGCTGGAGGAGATACCCAGGAGGAGGAGTGACCAGAGACAAGGCTGGGGAGGAGGAGAAGGCTCCAGGGTACAGTCTCACTCCTGACCAATAGTCAAATCCCTTATGTGCCCCTCTCCCCTCCTCTGCCAGCCAAGATCACCAACGAACCTTGTCTGAGTGGCAGAAGCTGGCATGCAGGCCACAGTTCATTCATCTGAGTCCATGGCAGCTCCTGGCTGCAGAAAGCACTGCTGCTAAACAACAAGCAGAATAAACAGAAGATTGCCTTGCATGTGCCAGGAACAGAAGAACATGGAGACAGCAATTCTCAGGCAGCAACATGTCCCCTTCTCTCCCCTAGCCCTATTCCTGTTGTACTTCCATGTGCCTATCACTGCACACAAAAGAGATATGCCAAGGTAATGAAATGTCTGAGCAGTGGCATGTGGGTGTATAAATGAGGCAGCAGAGCCCCTGCGTGCACCGAGCAACTGCATGAAACACATTTCCAGACCTGTCAAGACTCATTTCTCTTACAAGGAATAAGAGATAGCTGACTTATTTTTCCCCTTCAAGCAAGGAAGAGAAAGGGAAAAAAGAGAAAGAAAAAGGAAAAAGTATTAATAACTAAAAGGTAAGGAGAAATTTCTGACAGGTGCCCTCCTTCCTGCCATTATTAGTGTGATGGATGTGCTGGGAGAGCCCAGCTGCTCATACAGCCCAGCAATGCACAGAGGGCACAAGACAGTCCCCTCCCAGCAGCAAGACAGGAACAAATGAGAGAAAAGAAACATCCAGGGGGATAAAGAGATCTGCCTGAGGTGGCACAACAGATGAGCAGCAGAGCCAAAGACCCTAGCCAAAGATAGTGGTTGGCAGGCCAACATGTCCAAGAGCCAGGCACCCCCTTCCCCAGTGCTCACCAGCCACCAAGCATTTTGAGAGAGAGGTACTGCCATAGAATCACAGAATCATTTAGGTTGGAAAAGACCTTTAAGACCACCAACTCCAACTGTTAACTAGCACTGCCAGGTCACCACTAAACCATGTCTCTCAGCACCACATCTACACATCTCTTATATCACTCCAGGGATGGTGACTCCAACACTTCCCTGGGCAGCCTAGGCCAGGCCCTGACAACCCTTTCAGGGAAGACATTTTTCTTAATATCCAATCTGAACCTCCCATGGCACAACTTGAGGCCTTTTCTTCTTGTCCTATCACTTTTTCCATGGGAGAAGAGGCCAACTCACATCTCACTCCAGCCTCCTTCCAGGGAGTTGGAGAAAGTGAGAAGGTCTCCCTTTAGCCATCTCTTCTCCAGACTTAAACAACCCCAGTTCCCTCAGCTGCTCCTCACAACACTTGTCCTTTAGACCCTTCACTACCTTCATTGCCCTTCTCTGGACACACTCCAGCACTCCATAATTCTATGTGCAGCTGCACAGAGCAATCAATGGATAGAGTTGCTGCTCTGCTTTAGGGGTGCAAGTAGCAGCAGCAGCAGCTAGAACAAGTAATGCTCTGAAAGAACCTGTATCAGGGCACCACAGCCTTCACAGTATTTTACACTCACTTTGCAAAGGGTTTGATGACTAAACAAAGTGGCAAGATCAGGTACAAAGACTACTTGTCCTCCTTTGTCATAATGATTAATGATAATGTTAAAGTTAATGGTACTTTATTCACCCATCAAAACATTATTCCCCTCAGGAGGGTAGAACGTGGCAAAGACGAACGAGGAGCTGAGAAGCCTAGCACTGTAGCTTTGCTCCTGAAGCCTCCTGATTTATGCTGCACAGGAGGGATGCCTTGCACTGAGCTGATGTGTGGCAGAGCCTTGCATCTGCTCAGTTATTTCAAATAGCTCAAAGACAGCTGCCTGCCTCATCAAAAGCACCCACGTGGGCACTAAGAGGGTGAAAGGGCACCCAGAGATGAAACAAAGGTGCGTGGAAAATATCTCTGAGGGTGCCACATCAGGTTTTGTAACAGGTTGGTTTGTGAGCAGAGGAGTCTGGGGAAAGCACAGTCATTGGGATTCAGAACTCCTGGTCATGTTTTTCCACTAGTGATTAGCAATTAGAAACTTCAGAGTTTTTACAGCACTGTAAAAGAGCCACTCATGTTAAATTCCAAAAATCTTTCCCCCATAATATTGGCATGAAATCAGATTTAATGAGGAAAAAGAGATTAAGTGTATGCAGGGTTCTGCACTGTGTGGACAGCACTGATTAGCTGCCTTCTCCCAACACCAGAGGAGTTCAGGGAACTCGGGCAGTGTCCTGGCATTGGCCATCACCAAGATTGCTCTCTCTACAAAGAGAGGGAAAATTCCAACACCTTTCTTTGCATTGTAGTATCTCCTACAGTGAGGAGCTAGGTTAGTCTAAACAGTGTCAACTGCAAAACTAGCTACTAAACCATGTGTGTACAACAACCCTGGTCAAAGCTGGGAGGGAAACTCAACAAATTCTTGCCTACAGTAGTTTCTGTACCTTAAATAAGTGTTGAATAACTGTTGAATAACTTCTTTTGGACTCTAATAACCATGAGAAGGAACAACACAAAAAAAGAGAATGGAAGATCTATAAGAGGTGCCCAAAGGCAGTGAAAAACACAGCCTGTGTGAGCTATTCAAATAGATCCAGTCCTCATCACTCAGCTGCCAGGAGAGCCCATTCATCTTGCATTAGGTTTTTATGGCATGCTTTTGCCTCCAGCAGGACTTCTGAGCTGTGACTATCTGAATGAGGAAGATTTAAATTTTAAGAAGAGGGTGACTGTAAATGTGTCATTTGAGTACCCCATCCCCCACAGACACACACACCACAAACTTCCTCTGTGCTTCAGATGCTGCCCACTGTCCACCAGCTCCTCCCCAGGAGAGATTCATCACAGACAGATTGTACCATCACCACTCCCCATCCAGGCTCCTGTGAATAACATCACACCATTTTTTTCATATTTGTTAAAGCAAAGATAGAAATCACAGCTCCCATTCTGCTTTATGTGAGGGATCATAAATTCCTCTTTCAGCTGATTTATTTGTCATCAGCAACCTTGATGTGACTTATATTCTCCCAGCAAGGGTCCAGCAGTTACAAACCCATGCCATACAGGGAATTCACTTGTTTAGAGCAGAAGCAACTTGTCATTACCTTTACTATAAACATCATGCACCTTTCAACTTAGGACTAGAAGACCTCAGCAATCCAGGGAGAACCACCGCTGCTTAAAGGCAAATCCTAAGTAGGCAGGTGAAAAGATCTCCTTGCAGTTTCACTAGAAGGACAGTGTTCAACAGAATTTGTCAAATATTTAATTGAATAAAACATTTAATATCCTAGTAATGCAGCAACACCATGAATACCACTAAGATCTGCTTGAGCCTCTCAGTTTTCTACTCTTAAGTTCGCTTCTGCACCCTTGTCAGTGTTAAGCACATCAGAGCAGCACAAAGCCTGTTCAAGCTTAGGAGATATTTGAGCAGGGCAGTTACCCAACCACAGTCCAGGGCTGCCTTTCATGCCCCAGGTGCCCTGTCAGCACAAGGTAAGTTGAGACAGCCTTTGGCACAGCTCCCAGAGAAACCAGGAGCTTCCTTTGCATGACACAAAGAACAGAGCATAGCAGGATGGACCATGGATGCTGACAAGTCCATCTGACCTGCTTCAAATAGCAGGAAGGGGAACAGCCTCCTCTAACTGATCAAATATAATGCCTACACCACTACTCAACATCCCAGCCAGCCAAAGCAGAGCAGTTCCCTACCCTCTCAGATGCTCTGTAGTAGAAAAGCTTTAGGCAGTGAATCCAGCTGTGGCCACCAAGGGTTTGCAGGCTTCTGAAGGACCACAGTACATTAGTCCTAGGAAAGCACCATGCAGATGTGCTATATACATCATCCTCTCTTGCACCACCTACTCATAGGGGATCATTGTGACATTCTCTACTGAAAAGAAGGGTTATGAGAAAGAAGTTTCCCCATGAACAAAGAGAGGTTAGCAGAGGGCAAGTCTGTGGGCCCAAGAAGGAATCCTTGGGCATGGGAGAAGGAAGGAACTTGGGATGGGGTGTTGTGAGCCTATTATGAACTTTCAGCCAAAAGGGAAGGACTCAGCAGATCTAGGCAAAGGTGGCTTGCACATACAGAATGAAAGGACTGTATTAAAGTGAGATGGGAAAGGGATAGACCAATCAACAGAGCTCAAGGTGACAACAGGAAACAATTTGTGGTGTGAAAGAAGAGGGTGGGGGAAAGAAGCAGCTGAAGATCCCAATAAGCAGAAAAGTTTGAAGGCAAGAAGATACTCATCCTGCAGAAACAGTGATCTGGTCACTGAACACTATCCAGAAGAGTGATAGGGATATTCTTTGCTTCCATAGCCTTGATGACATGATTAACTTCTTTGCAGATGTGTAAAGCACCAGAACTAGTAATTCCTCTACTGTCCCATCTTTGTGCTGAAACATCAACGTAGACCTTTAAGCTACCTTGACTTTCTCTCATTCTCCTCTTTTTTTCTTTCTTAAGCACCTTGGACAAACAACAAATGGCCCAAAAGTGAAGAGCTGGAAATGGTATTTAACTGAAGAGTCATTAAACACTGGTACACTGCACAATGGTCCTTGAAACAAGGAGCCATCATTATTTTCCTCTGTTGAATAAGTCACAGCAGATAAAGATGAAAGGCCAGCTACACTTTCAGGAAATTTATTACTGCTTACTTAGAGCACAACTTAAGGCATTGAAAATGGCTAGAGTCAGGAAGTTTTAAAGTCTGTGCTTTCAAAAGCAGAGCCACTTAAACCTGCCTTCTGCACATTTAGGGCTAGAATAAAAAGTGCACTCCATGGGCTATTGATTTATCTTGGCCAACTGCAACTTTAGAGAACATATCTCATTATGAAATGCTCCTGGATGGTCTCCTAGATGGTGGTTCATTTACAGATGATTATAGCACTGTTATTTCATACATCAGTGCTTCCTAACAAACAACAGCACTGTCCTGAAGGGGCTTCAGTTTAATGGGCATTCCTGCCAGTCATGTTCTGTTAGAAGATGGGGAGAGACTGCAGGAAGTGCCTCAAGGACAATAGGCTTACAAGGGCACCCTATCAGTTTAATGAAAGCTCACACATCAGGTTGTCCATGTGAGCCCAAGTGATGAGTTCTCCTCTCAGTAAGAGGACTTGCAAGGCTACAGCATGGCTCATCATCTACCTATACCTCTGAAAGCTCAGAGCCACAGGGTGATTCAAGCACACAACTGGCTGAAAGTGAAGCATGCCATTTGATAGCTGTCACTTCACCACCTCACCTTTAACCCGAACTCTCAGCTGACTAGCTTTATGGTTCACAAATTCTTGAGGCTATTGCCTCCCTAAAGTTTGAAGCTTTTTCACTAATGCCCACACAGCACAGGGAGCCCTAATGTTTTGTAGCTGGTAGGGATCAACACAGAGAGCTCCTGCAACATACAAGTCCTTTTCCATCACATTGGGAGTGATGCTGGCACATGTCCTGTGTCCTTAGTACAGCAGAGAGGGAAGGCTCAGAGAGATTTTACCTAGGGTTATACACTGTGGTGGGGATGGACCACAATTTCCCAAGGAAAGAGCCACCCTGGTTGACATGGTCTGTGATCCAGGGCTAGACATCTGAGAGTAAAAGACTTGTTCACCTTCTGTGGAGTGTTTTTACAGCCTCAGGCAACAGGCATTGCATAAACATGAAGGATTCATTCTATAGTTAACATATGCACTGCCCTATAAAAGCATTTCACACCACTAGAAGCCCAAAGAGTGCACCTGGACAATTATTCTTACAATACTGTAGGGTTTTAAAATTTTATCCTGATTCATTTCAGTGAAAGCATTCCTCCCATTGCCACTCTCTATTGCATTTTAGTTGGGGTCCAGGTGCTCTTTCTAAGCTGCAACAGATTTGAAAGTTAAGTGGCTCCTTACCATACAACATGTAACAAATGAACCCAGGGCCAAAGGAGTCAGCTGGAAATCAGGGTTCAAACCAGAACACAGGTCACCCTCATGGATCTCTGTAGACCTTTGCACTGGAGACACAGCCAATATACACATATTTTATGGAACAGCACAAACAGCAGCTTGCAGTGCAAATTTCAGGCAGCAAAGTCCCCAAACTCCTAATCCTCTTCCATGACCCAACTGTTGCAGTCAGGTCTAGCAGAGAGAGTTTAGACTGAAATGCAAAGAACTGTGGCAAAGGAAATAATGAAAAGTAGCACCAACTTATGAAGTGGTATGGCCCTTGTTACTCAGTCCTCTCAGGGAGCTTTCCCAAATCACTCACATGGCCACAGTCTGAAAGCCAGGGAGGATTTTCACAGAATCACAGAATGTTAGGGGTTGGAAGGGATCTAGAAAGATCATCTAGTCCAAACCCCCTGCCAGAGCAGGATCACCTAGACTGAGTCTGAGACTGAGATATGATCACAAGTGAGATATCATATATTAAATCTTTATCTTCAATTAATACCAAAACCAGCAAACCTTTGTCTTGGAATACTGCCAGGGAACTTCACATCCCCTTTGTAGCTCCTTTTAAGTGTCTGAAGTTGAGCACCAGAGATCATGACCCCAGAAATCACCATTATACACATTCACTATGTCTGTGCCTTCTATGTATACATTCAGTATAATCTCCAATATATATAGAGAGAGATCTATGCCTCCAGTATATATATAGATCTATTCATTATATAGATTAATTAACAACAACTGATTAATGAAGAGCAAGAACAAGTTGAAAATAACATAGAAATGCCTTCTTCCTCAGTCATGAGTCCATGGCTCTCACTCTGCTATGGTTGGATTCAAGCAGTTTAAACACAGCACATGAAGTGGCATCACTGGAAGCTAAGTGTTACACTGAGCAGCCGGAAGCAAAGATGCAAAGAGGAGGAGGAGCAGCCACTTGGCTGGAAAACAAGCCAAGGATCAGATGCCAGCCAGGGAAACAAACTGACTGCTGCTAAAGAGAGGTTTTTATTAAAAGATTAAAAAAGCAGATTGTCTGGCTGAAAGATGAACAGGTGGTGACTCTACTTAAATTCTGTTTTGCAGCAGAGCCCAGGCTCAAGAACAACTAGGAATGATTGCTGAACTGTGGACACACAGCACCAGCAGCAGCAGCAGCTAGACCCAGCAGAGGAACAGCTCCTGGGGGTCCTCACCTCACAGCTACACCACCACACAGCGGGGTGAGGAGGTCTGCTGCAGCAGACAGATGTCTATAAAGGACATCACAGACAATGACAGGTTGTGGCCTGATACTGATTTTACTGAGCTGGTCTCTGTGAATTCCAATGGCTTTGAAGAATAGCTCTTTGTATGGAGTGAGGAATTGAGGAGCAGTGCCTGTGCTTTCCTTCAAACAGGACAATGCTATGCATCTATGGTCAGATTAGTATTGTGATGGCCTAAACATCCAAGAGTGAGATTTAAGTGTCCTGCCAACATCCTCCATTTAAAAATCTAAGATTCCATGCAAACAGAACTGGCTAGGAGATTTTTATCTTGTCAGTGGTGAAGCAAGATGCCCAGTGCTTTAGCCAATGCCCTCATTATTCAGGTTGTCAGGAGACAGACACAGGGATGGGATCAGGGAAGGCTATGCATGACAGCCCAGCAGGCACTGAGTGTTTCTAACCACCAAGGGTCACTGTTGGTTCACTCAGATGAGATGCCTTCATTGCTTTTGTCTTTACTGCTCCTCAGGAGCCCCAGACCTTGGAGGTATCAGAGCAAGCCTGGATAAAGGCAGACTTTCTTTCCCTCGGTTGAAGGAATCAATTAGAGAACACTTAATTAAAGCAGATATTCATAAATCCATGGGTCTGGATGGGATACATCCATGAGTGCTGAGGGAACTGGCAGAGGTCATTGGAAGGCTGCTCTCTATCATCTTGGAAAGGTCCTGGAGAACAAGTGAGGTGCCTGAGGACTGGAGGATAGCCAGTGTCACTCCAGTCTTCCAAAAGGAGGACCCAGGAAACTACAGGCCAGTCAGTGGTACCTCCATCCCAGGAAAGATGATGGAGCAACTCACCCTGGGCATCATCTCAAAGCTTGTGGAGGAAAAGAGGGTTATCAGAAGCAGTCAACATGGATTCACCAAGGGAAAGTCCCATCTTTCCAATCTGATAGCTTTCTGTGATGGCAAAACTGGATGGATAGACGAGGGGAGGGCACTTGACATTGTCTACTCTGACTTCAGCAAAGCTTTGACACCATCTCCCGAAGCATCCTCAAAAGCAAGCTTAGGAACTGTGAGTTAGATGAATGGGCACTGGGATGGATTGAAAGCTGGCTAAAAGAGAGAGCTCAGAGGATTGCAATTAAGGGCAGAGTCCAGTTGGAGGTCTGTAAAGAGTGGTATTCCCCAGGGGTCAGTATTGGAGCCAGTCCTGTTCAATATATTCCTCAATGACCTGCATGAAGGTACAGAGCGTGCCCTCAGCAAGTTTACTGATGACACCCAACTGGGAGGAGTGGCTGACACAGCAGAAGGCTGTGCTGCCATCCACTGTGGACAAGCTGAGAGCTGGGCAGAGAAAAACCTAATGAAGTTCAACAAGGGCAAGTGTAGGGGAATGCACCTGGGGAATGCACTCCAGAACAAAGTGTGTGAGCAAGATCCTTAATGTCCACAGACACAGCATCCTGGCTACCTGACGTGTCATTAGCCATTAGCAAATCTCTACCTGGCATCTCTAAACTTTCATTCTTTGCATAGGCTAACAGGGGCCACAGGACTCTCCTCTGATGCCACAGATAAGGACAATTCCTTTTTTTTTTCTCTTGAGAACAGCCTTCTTGTTGGTTTCTGACCTTCTTCCTTCTGATAGTTCTCAAAGTTCTGTCCACTGAGCTAGTATCAGTTGATTTCACTACTTAGCCTTACATTATCTTCTTTTTCAAAGAACAGCTATCATGCCATCATCTTATTTAACAAAGGAGGAAATGATGACTTTAAGCACCAATTTACTATTGTATCTCACAGGCTCTCTGTCTTCCAATGGCAGGGGGAGAGAAAGAGCCTTAGTATTAAGGTGACAATGTGCTAACACACACACACCCAGCTGCTGCATTACCTTGGAAGGCAGCAACACATCTTACCCACATGTAGCATTTCAGCGTCTTTGTCTTTTGACAAAGGAAAAGTGTATACCCAGAAATCACTCAGACATCACTAATTTACTCTGGAATAATCCAGAGCTGCTATACTGCAGCTTTGCACCTTCAACCACCTGCTGCAGCCTGCACAGGCTCTGCAAGCCTTCATTAGGCTTCAGGATAGCCCTCACTTTGGCAGATTCCAGCTGCAGTGAGCTCACACCAGGCTCAAATCTGGGCTCCAGGCTGAGCCATGCCTAGGTCTCACCACTGCAAAGGTGAGAGCAGCATAAGTCAGCAGCTAGAGGTGCTCCTCAGGGCTCAGGACTGAGTCCAGTCTTGTTCAACATATTCACCAGTGACCTGGATGAAGGGATAGAGTGGACTCTCTGCAAGTTTGCTGATGATACAAAACTGGGAGGAGTGGTTGACGCCCTCGCAGGCTGTGCTGCCATTTAGCTGGACCTGGATAGGCTGAGAGCTGGGGGAGAGGAACCTCATGAAGTTCAACAAGGGCAAGTGTAGAGTCCTGCACCTGGGGAGGAATAACCCCATGGATCAGTACAGGTTAGGGGTTGACCTGCTAGAAAGCAGCTCCATGGAGAAGGATCTGAGTGTCCTGGTGAACAAGTTCACCATGAGCCAGCAATGTGCCCTCATGGCTAAGAAGGCCACTGGTCTTCTCAAATGCGTGAAGACAAATATGACCAGAAGGCTGAGGGAGGTTCTCCTCCCCTAGGAAGAGGCAAGAGAAGTTTCCTTTAGGAAACAACAAAATAAAATGTGAGCAAGAGCAAAGCCTTAATGAATTGATATCCATTTACTAATGCCAGACTGCTCACACCATGCCAGGAGCCTCCCTCCCATTTAACAGCACCAGCAAGGCAGAGTATTTCTGACCTGCTGACAAGGCTGGAGCTGTCCTGAAGCATAAACAGACCTAAGGTAAAGGAAGGGAAAACATTACTGTGGTTGTTCTCTCAAAGACTTGAGAGGTCCTAGTCAGCAACACAGCAATACTCTCTGAAACACATGCTGCTGAGGGACTGCCACCATGTAAGTTTCAGCTGTGAATATTGTCTTTGCAACAACAGAAGATGTTTTGTGTTCATAGTCCAAATTGAATTAAAATACCCAAATATCAACCAGTCAGGCTATGTACACATACACACACAAATCTTTCACCAGTTGGAAATGTTTCCAGCTCTAGATACTATGTCTTGAATTAACATTACAGCTTATATCTCTCTGAGTTACCCAAAGCTCTAACAGATTGTGCTCACTTGTATTCTCACCCACCTGGCATGAGCAGAAGGGGAAGGTGGTGAGGGAAGCATGGTGAGAAGCACAGCGAGCTCAGTGCTTTAGGTAATGAAAGAGCAAGCAATGGAGGCCATTCAACTTGCTCACCAACTGGTGGCACTCAGCTTTAGCACAAGACTGAACTCAATTTTGTCTTCAGTCAAACATACGCAACTCATCATCACCACTGTGAATGGTTCACATCTGCATGAGGACAAAATTGAGCCCAAAGTGATACAGAACTGCCGTGCCAGCCACAGAGTGCTAAAAGCTCCATCTGAACACCACTTTGGCCACCCAGACCTAGCTGCCATCATCCATCCAGCCCCTTACTGTCACCATCAGCTGGTCTGTAACGGGCTGCAGCCTGCCATGGTCTGGCTCTCAACACACAGCTGAGAGCAGCAGAGCAATGAATCACAGAATCATTGTGGTTGGAAAAAATTTCTGAGACCATCAGGTCCAACCAACCACCCAACACTAGCATGCTCACCACTAAACCATGTCCCCAGGAACCACATCTACACATTTTCTGAACACTTCCAGGGATAGTGACTCCAAGACCTCTCTGGGCAGCCTGTGCCTGGTAACCCTCTTGGGGAAGAAATTCTTCCCAATATCCAATCTGAACCTCCCCTGGTGCAACTTGAAGCTATTTCCACTTTTCCTATCACTTGTTCCATGGGAGAAGAGACCAATTCCCACCTCACTCAAACCTCCTTTCAGGGAGTTCGAGAGAGTGAGGAGGTCTCCCCTGAGCCTCCTCTTTCCAGACTAACCAACCCCAGTTCCCTCAGCTGCTCCTCATAACACTTGTGCTCTAGACCCTTCACCAATTCCACTGAAGACAGAGTGGGCAGCTTCTGCTCTGCACCTCCATTCATCAGCGGAAGCAAACACATGTCAATCGTTTTGTATAACAATGGAGTCGCCTTAACAACACTTTGTCACAGCATCCACGTCTCCTGCTGTCAAAACAAATACTGGCAGCCCTGAAGGCCCTTTCAGTAGCTACAGAGACATCAGCCTCTGACAACAGTGGATTCTGATAACGTTAGCTCTTCAGCTTATTTTGGATTTCACAACACACCTACACTAGAAATGCAAGCATACAGCAACTTTATCTGCTGTGCTGGGGGACAGTAGTACCTTGGGGCTTTCTAGGGAAGAAGGGAAAAAGTCCCAGAAATGACATTTCTGTAGCAGTCAGACAACCTTCCTGATAAAAACCAGACAACTGTGCATCTCCTTGGAAGAATGAAGGCTCAAGTCCCCACCTCCCAGTGCAGACCACTTACAAAATTATGCCCCAGCATTTATTTGCAGTGATATGAGAGTGCTGAAACAGAAATGAATGGAAGAGTCCTAACTTTGAGATCAAAAGAGCATCTTCTAGGATTCTAGAAGAAAAAAACAAACCACCCAAGCAAATAAGACACAGCAGACTCCAGCCCTGCCTCAGTGTGATTTCTCAGTGTAAAGAAAGGTGGAACGAGCAAGTGTTACTCTGTGCAATCCGAAAAGAATAATGCATTTAAAATATGTGCTACTTAAGCTATTTGGTGGTGTTAGAGGTAGTAGGTCACCAACTTCAATATAGAAAACTGCTGGTTGCCCATAAAAAAGGAGCACAAACAGCATCTCTTTGCTTTGTCTGCATCTTGCCTTTCCTTCTGTGAGATGCTTCTCCAGGGTAAATCAAACTCCAAGCTCTCTTCAGCTCATGGACTTTCTACAAGGTCCTCAGCAAAGGCTTAGTCATAGCATGAGCCAGTTTAGCTAGTGGATCATGCCTGCTTTAGGACCATGATACTACTACTACTAATCACCTCCCAGTGATAAAGCTAAGGACACTAGGAAGAGCCTCTTACTGAAATCCCAGTGAGAAACCAATATACTGACACTCAGTCATTCAGGGCCCTATGATGAAGGCCTTGTATCAGCCATTAGGAAATGAGCTTAAAGCCATTTGAAGGTAAAATGCATCTGAACAAGAGAAATTGGAGAGTAAAATCTTCTGCCTGCTAGGCCTGAGCCCCTGTTCCCCCAGCAGTGTTTGGTGTTCCTAAAGGCAATGCCTGTGCACACCAAAGTGGGCAAATACCAATGTTTAATGGGTGCTTGTCAGAAAACCTCACACTGGTTGTCTCCTGGGCCAAACTCTGACTTGGAGAACTACAAAGCAAAGGTAAGCAGTCAATATCCCTGAGGATCTATGAATGGAAGCCCAGAAAGAACTGGAGGAACCACGTAAACGTATTCCAAGCAACAAGATTTACATTAAAGCCTGGAGCTGACAAGGTCTCTCTTCCTATTTAATTGCCCTCTAATGTTTAAGTGAAGCGAGTCCAGGTGGGACCAGGAAGGAAAGATGAGTGGCTCTGTCTAGCCTCACACCAAAAGCAATACAACACTAATAGAAAGAGTGAATCTCCCAAGTACAGGTCACTATATTATCAAGCATTTGCTGGCAGCTAAAATAATTCAATGTAAGGAGGAAATACACCTTGCACTGCACAGACTGGTCTTTGCTCACTAATCTGGCAAGGATCTTGCTAGGAAATTTGCTACTGAAACCTCTTCCTCTCCTGACAAATGCAGTCTTGTGCCACTTATAGCTCTTTAAAATGCTGCTGTAGAGATTCCTCCCCAACTTAAAGCTCCATCACAAGAACTCCTGTGAGTCTCTCCACCTGCTCTCAGTTACTTTTTTTAGCACTGAGAGTCCTTCCTGGTTTCTCACCACACTCATCCTCTCTCACACACAGGCCTCCAGCTCCACTGTTCCACCATCAGTCTGGAGCATTTACCCAGATGGCTTGTTAGGAACCAGATTTGTCCTCCCCTCTCCCCTGGCAGTGCCTAAATGCATCAATAGCTGTTAAGGCATCAAGGATCTCAGTAGGCAGAATGGCTCAAAACCCAAAGAGCAATCTGTGAGTGGTTGGGCAGCAGTATATTACATATGCATAGAAAGAGTACTCCATTCCCATGTTCTCCTCAATCTCCTGTGTTCTTCACACCCATTTATTGCCTCTGACTTGACTGCAAGTCCTTTAGGGCAAGGACTCCTGAATAATAAACCTTTGTGTAATCCACTATTGATATCCATGTGGTCTTCTAGGAGCAACTGTGATACAAATCCTAAATGACAGCAGTAAGACAACTACTGGCATGAGCTTAAAAGGCAAGCTGAGCCCTTTAGAAAAATCTAGCCCCAGTGATAAATTCAGGCTTTTAAATAACCCATAGTCTCAGAGCATTCCAGTGACTCAGCCACACCAGTTAATTTATTCTTACAACACCTAGGCTAGACAGGAAAATTGAAGCTCCCTCCCTGAATGACTTTGGGATAGTGAAGGATGCACAAAGAAAGGGGTTGAATGCAAGATCTGCAGCCTTTCATCTTAACCACAAGATCATATTTTCTCCCTGTAGGAGCTACAGCCTGGCTCCTGATCTCAAGTCACCCAACATCACGCTTAACAGACTCTCCTGGTAATTAAGCCACAGTATGAACAAGCTGCCTCCAAAGAGCAACATCCCTTCTTACACTCATGAAACAAGGTCAGAGAAAGGTGGTCTAAGCAGGTGTTACTTTATGCAATCCAAAAAGGATAATGCATTTAAAATCTGTTACTTAAATCATAAATGGGTAGGTGTGAGCAAAAGCTTCAGCTACACAGTGTACATGTAGTACTACTGGGAGACAGGGAGAAAGGTTGGATCTGAAATATTTATTTTCATCTTTAAATTATATTAACTTTCTTCCTGACACAGCAAAAAAAAAAAAAAAAAAAGAAATGAACCTCTTAATTTATCCTCACAGCACAGTATTAAATAGGAAAGTTTTAGCTCTGCTTTACAGATGAAAAATTGACATATATTGACTTAACTAAACATAAAAGAGTGAAACATCCAACAAATCAAACAGCCCATCTGGCTGAGTACTTTTTGAAGCTATGTAACAAGATGAAAAAGCAAATAACCACGGAAACAACACACTGGGGAAATGCCTCTGAGAAGAGCCAGAGCTCTGTGCACAGGACAAGCAGCCTGGACCTTCAACCCTTCACCTAAAACCAAGAGCTGGGTCCAGCTGCCACTTTCCCATGGACCTCACCCGAGCCTAACACTCTAAGATTCCTACTTCTGAAAGAATAATGCTATTTCCTTTCTGTCTTGCCCATCCAGATGCTAAATTCTTCAGCATCCCTTGCAGTGTGTTTATGGGGAGCATAGTGCAATGAGGTCCTGCCTAGGAGGCCATCAAGTTGTGCCATGACAAGTGTGATAATGCCGACAAGTCAGAGTGCCAGCAGACTCAACGAGTTCTCACAGCTATGTGGGTGCATAATTACAGTTTAAAGTCTATTTCTACAGTGCAGGTGTTTGCCAATACACCTTAGGGTTAATGAAGCTGGGGTGCATTAACAGTGTTATCAGCAGGGCACCCCTAAGCAGAGTCTGGCCCCATCCTCTTGCCTCCACCCTTGAGCTCTTGCTCAGCACTGAGCAGATCCCCTCTGGCTCTGCTCTTCTCCAGGCTAAGCAGCCCCAGAGCTCTCAGCCTTTCCTCCTCCCAGAATGCTCCAGTCACCTCAGCATCTTGGCATCCTCTGCTGGACTCTCTCCAGTAGTTCCTTGTCTCTCTTGAACTGGGGAGCAGGTGTAAAAGCAGGTGTCTAAAAGCTAGGTGCTGTCCCAGAACAGAGAGGTTGGAAGCTCTATGGTATCAGGAGTGCTGTGCCCACAGGTGACACAGAACAGACTCACAGTGTCCTGCAGCCATGATATCCAGAGCCTGCAGCAGAAACAGGAATGCTCCCTAGCCCTTGCTTTCAGAGACACAAAGTCCTCCCACACAGTGCTTTCTAAAGCTCCCTCTGGGGGCACCCTGCCTTGGCCTTTCCATTACACATAACAAAAAGTGTTTTCTCACCTCTGACACCCAACAAGTCCTATTTCTCAAACAGCTGTCTTGGGCCATTTGTCACTTAAGAGAAAGCCCTGAATAAATGGGGAGTACATTGACCTGTGGCTAAGAAAAATGTTGCTAAGACACACAGCATAATTGCATCTGTCAAAAATATATTGGTGCTCACTACACCTGATGAATCATCAGCACACACCTCCTGACTGCTAGACTGAACTCTTTAAGGACAACAGAAGTCTTGGAACTCAGCCACCCAGAAAGCTTTACAAAAGTCTAAAAACAAATGTATTATATGGGTCTTCATGCAGCTATCTGAGACACATGCCTTGCCATGGCACTAAACCCACTGTGCTTACAGCCTTCCTGAAGTTTCGCAAGAGGCTCTTACCACTTCCTCTTCCTACCCTTCAAACTTGTATGGTATCATCCAAAATGGTTAGCACAGATCCCTCCCCACATACATTTCAGCTAGAAGATAAGCAAAATTATTGACTTGTATGTATTTTGTTTCAGATTCAATTAATACTTGCAGGATGTGATCAGTGATTTCACCTGCAGGATTAGGAACACACAACACATCACTTTCCAAAGAAACTACATTTCAGTGACTTCACAAGACACTTCCTTGTGAATAAAAAAGCCAACTTCACATTTAAACACAGCATTCTATGAATTTTGCAATGGTGTTGCAGTGGAGTGCTGCAAACTATAGCTCAGAATAAGGAAAGCCATACAAGTATGTGTCAGCTGCTCAGACTTAATGGCTTAGAATTAGAGACACACTCATCACAGCAGAATTCCAGATTACTTCTCTAAGCATGATTTTGTTTTCCAGGTACTGCTTTGTAAGCAGGATGTCACAAAAAAGCAACCCAGAATACACTGAGGTGGCAAGATTCTGTTCAGATTAAATTTAAACTTTCATTCTTTCATCATCTTTTCTCCTCACTTCAGTCTCATCAAGGTTTGCCTACAGTCTTTCAGAGTCTATATCAATAGGGAGATCTGAGCTACACAACCCCCAAATCCCTCTCTAATATCTGCCCCTGACATGCCACCTAAGCTTAAAAGCAGGTCCTGGCTACAAGCTTCCTGGGGTTTAAGTGAAAAGCAATTACATTTCCATGAAGGTGAAGGAATCTTTTATGTTCCACCTGAAATACTTTACAATGTGCAGCAATTATTCAATTCTTTTCAGCCAGATTCTGGTCAAGCTACACTTTATTACTGATCTGACTGCTGTCAAGTATCCTGCTCCTGCAATAAGCCATTTCATGCAGCACATTGAAGTGGTTTACATGCTAAGTAAAGCTCTAACCTGTGTTTTGAAAGTGTCCTTATACTCTTGATTGAGGAAAAAATATTTTCCTTAAGAATCATCAATCATTCCTGCTCTTTTACTGCTGAAAAAAATCTGTGTGAGGAAGAAGCAAATTTACAGCCATAGCTCCTTCTTTTCCACAACAGCCTAACACTCCTCAATTCTCCTGCAGAAAGCCATTTGATCTCTCCTTGACTGACAAGTTCCTAAAACTTACATTCCACCTACAGCAATAGAGGTTTTGCTCTTCCAGTTGGAATATGTGGGAAAACCTCCAATGTTAAAATCCTGACCAAAGAACTCCACTTCGGTTCATTGTGGATGACATGGGCAAGACATTTACCTTTTCTGGACACCAGACTCTGTAAAACAGGAGAGATTGATCTTTACCTCCTCCTAAGAAATTCCAAAGCTTGTGAAGTATTTAGAAGCTGCTGGATGGCAGATGCTAAGTGTTTTCAGTCTGATTTCACACCAGCAAGGTTTTAATTACTGCAGTTCCTCATTTGCTCAATTCCCTGATGAACTGATAGGCAGGCTCTCGTTTATCCACAGCTGAATACCTAAATGTCAACCAGGGCTGAGACAGCTACACACTACTTGGGGTTTCTTTTGCTGACATGCATACAAAGACAGCAGATCATCTCTGCTTCTCTCTGCAAGAGAGGGAGAGTGACCCCAAATGTGATTGATCACCATGAGGTAACCCAACCAAATTAGATCATGCTCACAGCAATGCCCTGAGCTACACTGCTTATTTAGGTCTGACACTAACCTTTGCAGAGGTAGAATGCTTTAGGTATGGCAGTCAAGGAGATTTAGGCTCATTCCAGTGAGAGTTTAACTACACTGTAGGAAGCTGCACTTTCATTTGACTCATCCTGCAGTGGTGCCTCAAACTGAACTATGCACTGTACTGGGCAAGCTGGCAAAACCTCCCTCAATCCTACTGCAGCTTCCCAGGCTGCTCTCAACTTGCTACCAAGTTATCCAGATGCTCTCTCTGCATGTTTGGAAAGCTTAACTGCTCATCAAACTTCTCTTCAAAGCGATCCTTAAGCTTCAAGTTTAGGAGAGCAGCTTCACTTCAGAGTTGCTCTCTGCTATAGTTGTTCAGTTTAGCATTTACTTTATTCTTCACATTGCAGCAGCACAGGAATTTTTCACCTGAACTCAAGGTCTGCTTGTGGTGCAATCAAACTTTGTGCCACTGTTCAAATGAAGAGTCAGAGACTGAACTGAAGGACCCCTCTCCAGGTCAAACCACACTGGTGTCAGCCCCTGAAGCCCTGGTCTGGGCAGCAGCCCCTCCCTCACAGCCAGGCAGGCTGGGCAAGGTGTCACAGGCATTACAAGGCATCGATCCCTGCCTCAAGGTTTCTGCCACACAGCAGACATGATGTAAGCACCTAAGCAGTCACTGTCTGGCACCTCAGATTTTATTACCAAATGGCTTGGCTCAGGGAAGTCATCAAACTGGCTAATAAACATTCTGAGCTGTGCAGCACAAACCATGGAAATGGTCACTTTAGGAGTGCAAGGATTATCTCCATGCTAGGTTGCTCCAGCCTCAGCACTGCATAAATTTGGGTTCTACCTTTTGCCCCAGAGCTTCCCCAAAGCTGGTCCTGGTGACAGTGGAGCAGAAAAATCTCATCCTCGCAATGAAATCCTCCTTGCCAGGGCAACAGCTACCAAAGGCTTTCACAGATGCTGCTTCTGCAGGATTTACTAAACCACTTCCTGAACAATATCCTTAATGAGCAATGGTGAGACTTAATTAAAGCATAAAATAATTAACAGGCAATCAAGAGCAATAAAGAAGTTTCTGAACATTTTTCCCCTACATTCAGAATGTGAGAGATGGAGGATTGCCCAAGCACCATGGTTTTCAAATGGCTTTTGGAAACTGAAAGAATGTAGAAAATATTGGACAAAGATGTGTACTAGAGGTTTCAACAAAGCAATCAAATTATGGACTGATAGAATAGAGATAAAACCACACGTTTCCCAAACAAATAAAGTATCCCCTTCTCGCATATCTTAGGACATAAATGAAACACAGTAAGTGCTGGGACACAACAGCATGACCCAACCCTGCCCATTGGCTTCAAATATCCTTTGTTTCCTTGATACTCATTCTGATGGCCTGGGCTCATGGCATTTCAATTATTTCAAAGGAAATGGGTAGCTAGAGCAGGAAACAGTCTCTAACCTTGAAGAAACACCTTGAAAGCAATTCAGTGTGAGCTGATTTTCTTTCCTCCTTTTCAGAAGGAGAAAAGAGATCGAACAGTGCTCTCTATTCTATTTTATAGCAATAACTCAGCACAAGACTTTTGCTTTTATAATGAAAATGTCACTGAAAAACAGTGTCTTTGTTTCATTGCATTAAAAAGGGAATTTTGATGAAAATAAAATCCTTTTAAGTTCTGAAAAACAGGAGGGGCTTGGGGTATTGTTTTTGCTTGGCTGGTTGTAGGTTTTTCATTTTATTTTGGATTTTCTTTGAGGTGGAAGGGTTTTTGTTTGGGTTTGGGGTTCTTTTGTGGTTTGGGTTGGGATTCTTGATTGGGGTTTGGTTTGGGTTTCTTCATTGGGTTTGGTTTGGTTTTTTGGGGGTATTGTTTTGGAGTGGGGATTTTTGTTTGGTTGGTTTGGTTTTTAAACACAGTTTCAGATACTGTTTCCGATACAGCGAGACTGGAAACAGCAACTGGTTTGTAGGAAGAAGCATGTGCCAGACCTTTGCAGCCAGAAAGCACAGGCTGCTTTGCTCTGTATTCCATCCTTGCTCCCAAAGTGCATGTGGTAGAGCATGGAACAGTACCTACAGCCAAAGCCAGCATGCCAGAGGAGGGTGGAGGAAATCCCTGACTCCATCACTGCCTACCATTTCAAATAATACATGTTCACTGAAGACAAAGCACATAGAGACAGGAATGCCTCTTCCTTATGTGCCTGCTCAGCAAGCAACTCCTCATCCACCTTCTCCTTCCACAGAGCACAGGGAGTCAGTGTTGCCTGTGCTGCTGGTACCAGTATCCTGACAGTGCTGATCAGCATCACCCCGGGTATTATCACAGAAGCACAGAATGCTAGGGCTTGGAAGGGACCTTGAGAGTTCATCTAGTTGGGTTTAAGCTTGCACCTCTTTGGGGAGTGGGGCAGGCCAAACACAAGTCTAGAAGGGGAAAAAATCACAAGGCAGCCTTGCCAGCCAGCAGAACAAAGATAGACAACAATTTTGCTAAGGTAATGAGGAATTGTGACATGTTTGCATTTTCCTCAGACTTCAAACTCTTCAAGACAACCAGGATCTCTGCTTTCCTAACTTCACAGCATCAAGCACCAACTGGTAGAGAATAGGGTTTGTTCAACACAACACTAGCTCCAACACAAACAATAAACCAGACTTGCTCTGAATGGGAACCTGTGACAGGCAGGACAAGAGGAAGAAAAAGAAATAAGATGCTCATCAACTTCATGGCATTTACTATTTTTCCTCAAACCCACAGTGGCTTTGAATACAAGTACCAAAGGCATACAAGCAGGCAAAACATGCACCTGTAAACCAGTTTCTATTCACACTGAAAGAGCAGCTCATTTTTAACTTAAAGAAACCAGAGGAAGGAAACCATTCTGGGAATAAGCTGCACAATACCTCTATAGAGCCCCTTCCTCATCGTTGCCAGCATCCTTTCACCACACTCCTCCTCGATCCTGCTATCTTCTACCTAAGAAAGCATCAATCAAAAACAAGCACAACTGACTGACACTAACCTTGGACAACATGCTGTTAAGAATAAGCCTTCAGAAAGCTAAAAACCACAGAACATCACTTGCAGAGGCTTTCATCTCTTGGATTTAAACTGATTTCTCTCACCATGTTCCAGAAACCTCCGTGGCAAAATTTGTCACAGGTATTTGTTATCTGGGGCCCAGGACATCATTTTTGCAGAAGCTGAACAGAGCTTGAATTGGTCTTGAAGTCAGCTTTAAAATAGGGCTGGAGTGACAACTAGTGGAGAATTTCCTAAGTGCATCTCTCTCCGTGGATTTCTCTGCACTATCTAATCTCCATCAAGATCCTAGTTCGTTGAAACAAAACAGATGCAATCCAGTTACCCAGAGAAGCTTTCAGAAAAGATGTGTACATACATGGGAAGTCTTGGGGAATGGGAATGTGCTGACATGCCTCTAAGCTGCTGCTCACCAACCTGGGAAAGCTCCTCAGATACACAGTCTTACACACAGCATGGCACTAGGACAGAAGCAGCCTCCCCAAGTTAACCAGCTCACCATCCACTGCCTAGAAACCAAGAGGTGGGAGTGAAGAGGAAAGGAGTCTGAAGTCCTGAAGTCCTGGCACATCCTCCTCCTTAAGGTGTTCCAGCTATCTGTGAGAAGCTTATGGCTCCTCAGCTAGAGACTAGGATTGAACTCCTCTACTTACACACCCCTGAATCTCTCTCCTCCATCAATTTCTCTGCAGATACTTTTAGCCTCCACCACACGAAGCAGCAATGAGGTCCCCAGCTCCACTGTGGGCTGCAGGAAAATAATTTTTCATTTACTTAAAAACTACTCCTTATTTCATTGGATTGTCTCTAATGCCTGATTGAGGAGAAGGTGAACAATCCTTCCCTAATTTATCTTCTCTCCCCTCTTCATGATTTCATTAGCCTTCTCAGGCAACCTCTCATTTACCTCTTTTCCAGGCTGACGAGTTTAGAAATTGATGAATTCATGCACAGCAGAAAAAAAATATTTCATTTTATTTGCCTCTTTAATCATCTCTGAACAGGGAGCTAATGCTGCCCAAGACTTATTAGAGCAACCTTCCCAAAAGAGCATTACTTGAAGTATGACTCATCACCACTGCCCCTGAGTGCTGAGGGGTTTGTGGCAGGGAAGGGAAGAAGGTGATTTTCTTTGTACATGCAATACATTCACTGATGAGGTATTTTAATTGTCATTTTGTCACTCAGTAGGGAAAGAACCTCTGCAACACTTCAAACTGCTGTTAAATCTGGATACCCTGATTCTTCTTCCAACACCATTATTTACATTTTATTAGTCTCAGGCCCTAGGACAATCCTACAGCTCTAACACAGCCACCAAAATGTTAGGGAAATCATTGCCCCAAACAAATGGCTGGAATCAGTGACAAGAAACTGCAACAGAGCATTTAAGGAAGGTTTTGGAGTTTACCTTGCTCAGGTTTCCTGTCCCCAGCACAGCAGGGTTCATGGACCCTGAGAAAACAATGCCTGATGTTGTTCTAACAACTTCTGGTTTGGGTAAAAGGAACAAAAAAGTGAGAGATGGGAGAGCAAGTGCCAACTATACTGTTTCAAGAACCCTCACTTAACATGATTCACTGGCTGTCACAGGTAGTTGTTTCTTTAAGGTGCTTTAAATCACAGCTGAAAGGATATAGAGAAAGTTGTAGATCTGTCAACTTTTACTGTAAGTCTCCTCTTAAGTGACCTGTCTGGAAAATGTACAAAACTGAGTTCCTGTTCCTCCTGACTGCAGAAGGAAGCGTGATAATACTAACCCTAAATGTTCCTAAAGCAGCCAATTAAACACCAAACCCAAAACTGAGATCATCTTGGGATTCAAAAAACACCTCCTGCTTTGGAAGGTCTGACTCATCATCACTTGCCTGCATCATTTCAGGGGGGCTAGCAAACGTGACAATCACTTCATTAATATTTGCAGTTCCAATTTTCACAGCAGGATGAGAGATACAAAAATACTGTACAAGAAAACGGTTTGCTCTCTCTCCAGAACAACAGACCAAGCACAGGCTCCTTGCTACAGACATGCAGGAAATGCAGGTGGGCTACAGAGAAGACTCAGCTCCTGCAGCAGCTCAGCTTGCTCCAGACATAAATAGACTTCCCAGCTGCTCCCCAAGATACCCAGAAATATTCTCTGCATGTGACTCCAAACAGCAAACAATGCAGCATTATTCCCTCAGATCAGAAGAGAGCCCATGGGCAGCACACAGGCAGGTGTTCAGCCCTTCCAGAAGGTAACAATGTCACTGCAAAGCCTCAGTGGAGACATCACTAAGGCTGGGTGGGGGATGTGGGCCAGTCACTCAGACACTGATGAGCAGATCTGCCAGCACAGGGGAATCACAAAGGTAGCTTTGGAAGGTACAGTGACCACAGCCGCTGCCCTTCCACCATGAGCAGCACACCAGAGTAGCTGAGGATGGTTTGTTTGTTCTGGTTAGAGGCAGAACTCAGCAAGCAGTCACACAGCCCAGGTCAGCACACAGCTAGTTGCTTTCCATATTTAACAATTTCTGACTGTTAACTAGAAGTAGAGGGTTACATGAGTCAGTTCCTGGTGTTTAAAACAGGAGAAAGGACCTTGCAACATGCCTCAAGGCCTATATCACTGGATCTTCATTCTGCATCTCTGGAGTCCTCAGCACAGGAGAGACATAGACCTGTTGGAGCGGGTCCAGAGGAGGCCACAGATCTGATGCCTTCTGGCTGTCAAGGAAGACTGAGCTCATGATCTTTGTCTAGCTGGCTGCATACCCAAAGCACCCACCACAGCCTCACAGAGGAGGGCCAGCTGCCTGTCCAGTGCTACATGAGATAAACATGAACCATGAAACACCAAGGAGCAATATAGAAAGTGACATTCACATAATTGAGGGTAGAAACCAGAGGAAAAAAAAACTGGGGAGAGAAAGGCCCAACACACACAAGAAGAAGTTGCAAAAATACAATTGGGACATAAGGTAAAGAAGAGCAGAGAGAAAAGTCATAATAGTAACTAGGCATTGACAAGGAAGGAGTATTAAAAATGGGCAAGAGAATCAAAGGACAGAGTGACACATCATCCCCTCACAGCAGGAATGTTGTGGGAGTTTTGATGCAGATTGAGGGGGAGCCACAGTCACCCATTTACAGCCTGGCTGGGAGGAACATGAGAGACCCATGGGGGCACAAAGGCTCTGCAGCACAGCAGCTTTGTCTCCAAGGCACAGCTAAAGCTGCAGCACTCATTAGCATCAGGTTGCTAAAATATAAAATGATCATTGAAGAGGTGAAAAAAAACCCCAGACTCCTGGGAACAGATCTCACCAAGGAACAGGATGATCCTCATCTCATCAAGCAAAGTAAACAGAGCAGCCCAGACTCCCTGAGAATGACAGGCAATTAGAGGCACACTCCAAAGCTATCGAAAATCAATGGCAAGATCCACAGCCCCATGCAGGTTCTCAATCAGAGCCTTAGTTGTGATGCACATGTATCAATGACAGAGCTGGACAGAGCATTTTGCCATACTTAAAAGGAAATAATTCCCAGCTTAGAACAGAACTACAGTCAGCTAAATAAAAAAGCATGAGAAGCAGATTCTGGCTCTTCTGGGGGAGCACAAGCCTTGGGAGGGGGTATAACACACTGTGTCCTGTAAACAAAGATAAAAAAATACAAATCCATGTGAAGCCAACCATGAGAAACACATGGGCTCAACTTTAGGGTGTTTAGTCAATAATTCTACTGTAGAGGCTTTATAAAAGTATACAAACAACTGAGGCATATAAAACATTGCGAGATAAAAATAAGCCTATAAAATTGTCTGCCAAGGGAGAGGAAGGGAGAAAGACTCTCTTCTCAGGGAAGTTTTGGTTGCTGTTACTACTGCACTACAGCTAGCACTATTGCTGTCATTGGGGAGGAAAACGTGCACTCCCTCCCAGGCAAAATTCAAATGTCACTGTGCTTTTGGGGGCAAGAGAGCAGGACAGAGCTGAATGGTGCAGATAGTGACCAGCAGTAGAAGTACCAAAGGATCTGTTGAGCATTCAAAGGACAACAGCACCTCAGGCTTCCTGCATATTTTACTAAGCACCTTAGCAGACACAGTGAGCATGAACTTATGAAGACATCAACCCTGCCCCAAAGGGCTTGTCATCTAGGTCCCCAAAATAGGAACAGATTCAGACAGTGGTGAGGAAGATAGATGAAGGAGACCATCATAATGGCATCACCTGCCAGCCCCGAGCTTCTCAGCAGGGCAGCCCTTTCTGAAGACTGAGGAATGCTGAGTAGAGGAAGAGCAGCAGAGCAGCTCAGCAGGTAGTGCCCACCCTCCACATCCCTCCTCCCTGGGCAGCAATGGAGCACTGCCATGGGCAAAGAAAGGGGAACACATAGACAGCTCCCATCACCCTCAGCAGCTTCTCCCTTGGACAATTGCATCCAGGGCCATGCCTAGAGCTGGCTCTGTAGGTATCCCCCATGCAACAGTTCACTGACCATCATCTCCTCACTTGTTGCTGCCAGAGGAGAAAGCTAAGGAAAGACTGAGCATGAGAGTTGTCAGCTTTGTTGACCTTTAGCCAGGAGTGCCCTTGAGTGCCAGATATGACATGGAAGAAAGCACGAAGGAGGCTTTGGGGAAATGCATGACAAATGAGCAGTCAGGACTGAGAGCAGATGAGGAGCTGACAATGAAGATGAGTGCTTTGTGCTTGGGTGGTAGAAAAGGAAACCCTGCGAGGTTGCAGGAGAAATGTTCAAAGCAATAAGCCAGAAATACAGTGTTTGTAACCACTTTCTTGGAACAGGGAAAACACATGAAGCTCTGACAGACAATGAACTGTCTCAAGAGCCACACAGACTGCAATGAGCTGCACAGCTAGAAATTTTGCAGATCGCTGTTGTAGAACTGTGCCCTGGAGCCTTAACTTTGGAAAACCTAGGAGGATTGCATTTTAAATGATGTCTGAGCTTGCAGTCAGCCAGCCACAATGGACCAGAAGGGCACAGCTGCCTCCCAGGCAGCCAGTGACAGCGTTCAAGCTCTTTGTTGTCCCTCCCAGACACAGAAAGGAAACCAACCTACTTTCATCTAGTTTTCAACAATAGGGTATGGTCCTCAAAGCTGATGTTCTGGACACCATTCCACCAAACTCCCCATTTGTTTCCCAAGCCACCCAGGGCTGCACAGAGTGAGGCTTAAGAACTAGTCCATCAAGAGCCCTTGGTGAGGATGAGAACACAGCTCAAGAAACGTACGGACAGCAGAGAAAAAGTAAAGTCTTCCCTGCTGTTCACCAGCAACATGACTACCTGTCAAGGGGCAGGGCTGGGCTAGCCACTAGATGAGTGACAGATGCTCTCTGTGAACCCCTCTGCCTTCCCAAAGGGAAGAGAAAGGGAATAAAGGGAGAGAGACTGATGGATTAATCCTAATAAGCACAAGGAACACCAGTTAACTCCACCCCTCAAATATTCCAAATACACATATATGGGAAGAGTGGAAAAAAGCAACAAGCATTGTGGTGGAGAGGAAATAAGCAAAACATCCACCTCTGTGCCTCACAAAGTGAAAATGCTAGGGTGGGTATTTTGTTTCAGGACAAAAAAAATCAGCCATCATATCAGACCAGTTTAATTTACAGTAATGATGCTGGGACAAGACTTTATCAGCCACAGGGTAAAAAGCAAGTTGTACAGACTAAAGAATATGGATCACAACTGGGATTGAAATCAATCTCAGCAATCGAACAAGCTGAGTTTTGTGAGCAGTGAGGTGCTAGCAGCTTCCTTCTTGCCAAGCATTCACAGAAATCAAATTTAACCCTAAGCTCTGCATTTCCTACCCTTCAGCAGCCAGCCTTAGTCACTGGTAAAGCCAACTGCAAGTCTCCACCAGCAGCATCCTGGGAATAGACACTGCAAGCTCCTGCTCCCTACCTGGAAAGGGCATTGGAACTCTGAAATAAATAAAGGGAGTTTATCCACAATGTTTTGCTGAAGCAGACACGAGAGAAAAGGAACTTGACTCAGAAGCAAATTCTACCAGACTCAAGAACTGCATGGATCTGATACTTGGAAAGCACAGACTCACAAGAACTGTTACGAGTTGGAAGGGATTTTAGAGGTCATCTAGCCCAACCCTGCTGCTGCTAGCAGGGACATAATGCTGGGGAAGAGCCATTATTTTAGTATTCCTCTAGCCATCACTGACTCAAGAAGTATCTGCTCTTTGTGCTCACTTTGCCAGTTAGGTGATGAAAAAAGCCACAAGCCAAACAAATATTTGTTTTCTTCTTCCAAGTCACCTTTAAGATCATAATCCATCCTGACACCAGGACAAGGAGTTCATTTTCCAGTTTAAAGTCATTCATCACTGAGCTAAGATCTGAGCTGCTCCAGGAATAAATGGCTTTCAAAAACACAGAGTTGCCAAGTCTTTACAGAGCCATTTGCAATGTCTAATGTAATCACACAGGCCTGTGGTTTGCTGCCACCAGAAAGGCTTCTGCATTTACATTAATCTCTGGGCACTGTCCTACGCTACAGAAAACCACTGAGTGTTCAGATTATTGATTTGACCACACATTACTTGAAGCTGCAGACACTGACTTTTGCCTAGGTGCTTGAGCAGAAGCCTTTGAGTGACAGCTCTGTATTCTGACAGAATGCAATAATCACCCCGTGATGAGAACCCCAACTGAGTGCATGTCCCTGCTGCTTTCAAAACAAATCCTCAGGATAAACCCTTGGTATCTTCTTACACAGCCAGGCTGGGAGGTGAAAAAAAGGAGGTAGTATTTTATTGATTTTGCAAAAGAACTGAAGCAGGTGGAGTTATGGTATGCCATCTCCCTTCCAACCCCCACCAGGCTTAGAGCTTCTGACACATCCAGAAGAGACAAAAGGTACAATGTAGATACTTTTTAACAAACGTCAGTGCTCCTTGTCTGTGCACCTGCATCCCTCTTAGCCATCAAGTTCTTGTGACATTGCACAACGTAATATCTAAACATTAAGATTAGAATCTACATAGTCATGGTAGCAATGTGACAACATTCTGATAGTAAACACAAATGCCATTCAAACAATTCAGGGAAAGACAAAATTCTTACAGTAACGTTAACAATAACGTGGATGTTGAAGTGCTGCCTCAGACTCACAGGCATGGCAGAGGTATTTGTGTGTTTCAAGAATAATTATGACCTTAAAAATAACAATTCTTGCTCACTTGCTCTCCAGAGTTCACATCAGGGATCTGCTGTCTCTAACGGGGAAGAAAACTTTTTTGTCCTCAGAATCTTAGCAGTGCCATTTCAAATAACACAATGTTAAGGTTATTATGCTACCAGTGAAAGGTGTCACCTCCAGAGCCCTGTAAACCAAAATCCTCCCTACTGCACCTTCAGTCCAAGCAAGGCAACACACTGCCCTTCAGCCACTCTTTGGCTTGATGTAGCATTGCAGGTGATTTGGCTCCTCCTAAGGACCATTAAACTGTTGACCTCTCCCTCCAGCTGACCCAGTGTGGCTGTGCCAGCCCTAGAACTCTGTGCCAACCAGCTGGCCCTGGCATCCCAGCACCTCATTAAGGCACTGCAGAGCTGGGACACAGCAGGAGCAGACAGCAATGCCATATGAATAAGAAGGAACACTGACTTTTAGGGCTGGAAATCAAGAGAGATACATGAATTTCTCTGGAAAGCATGTTGTCACTGAACAGCAATGGGGTGATTTCATACTGCAGCATTTAACTCTGCCACTACCAGAGGACCTGTTCCCCCTCCAGCCTGGCAGAGTGCAGGACAAAGCCTCGAGAGTCTCCACCCTGATAAAGGGTGACTGAGTGGCAGGGTTACACCCTGGACACTCCAGCACTCTTTTCTTCCCCAAAGGGTTGTCAAGTCCTTGCCCAGGCTGCTCAGGGCAATGGCAGAGTCACCATCCCTGGAGGGACTGAAAAAGCCATGGAGATGTAGTGCTGAGGGACATGGTTTAGTGGTGACCTGGCAGTGCTGGTTAATGGTTGGACTTGATCTTAAAGGTCTCTTCCATCCAAAATGCTTCTATGATTCTAAATTCTTCCCTGAATGCCCTGGCCTGTGCTACAGCAAAGGTCCCTGCACTGCATCCAGCCCTGGGTTGTGTGAACAGCAGAACAGTTTGAACTGCAGATCCTAGTCTACGCTGAAGTGGATTTTGCAGCAGACCACCAACAGGTAGCAGCAATTTCAGAACAGAGCCCCTCTTAAGTCCTCACACTGACCAGGTCCTGAATATTTAAAGACTATGTGGCTGGGTCTTTGATTGCTCTTGCTCAACAGCTCCAAAGAACAAGCACTGCATTGCTCAGCCTCAGCCAAAGCTTTGTCCCAAAGTCCTCAGTAGCTGTAAGAGCAGTGGTTTGATCTCAGTGCCCTCCCCCAAGCCAAGATTCCTCATTTCCAGCTAAAGGAAAGGATAGTGTCTTTGCTCTGGGCTGAAGCCCCTGGGACTCAGAAGACAAGATGAAATGGAAATTTTCTTCTCTCCCCTTTTTTTTTTTTCTAACCAGGTTTATACAACCAGTATGGGCCAGATGAGACAAGCTGGGTTCTTAGGAGGCTAGATCCCCTGGTACAGGGACAGACTGATTGTTATCAAGATGGTACATGCCAGTCATTAGGATCCTAATTGGCCCTGACAGGGCTCTAGTGACTGAAGTGAATGTCCTAACTGTCAGTACCTGGAAGCATTGCTGCAGGGAACAGCTCCAAGGAGCCTAAAGGATAGAAGTGGGTGTGAGAAGGTAGAGAGACTGGGGATGCTTATAGCTCTCTACAGCTGCCTGCATCTCATATTTAAACAAAAAGGAAAAATACTTCTGTCTCTCCATACCATGCTGCTAAAAATTCCACACAAAAAAAATCACTTTGGGTAATTTACATTTAAATGGACTTTGCACATGAAGTAGATTATTTTGCTGGTCATGTTTACAATTACTTTCACTCCCCCTTTTCCCAGGACTCCATGTCTCTTGTCTCCAGCACCATCTTCTCTTTCCCTGTCTCCCAACCTATCCAATTAAAACAACAAAAATAAATTAACTTGCCAAATTCCACCCCCCAAACTCTCTCTTCTACTGCTCTCTTCCTGTCACAGCTTTCCTTCACCTTGAACAATTCTGGTGTGTTGACTGTTGGTGTGTGTTTGCTTAGGTGGCCAGGTTTGTCATTTGTCTATGGACTTCCAGCACTTTCAAAGCAGGGGGTCAAAACTTTCTGAGCAGCTCACTGGGTCAGGGAGGTGCAAGACTGAGGCTGAATCATCCACAAATTAAAGAGAAGGCTGAGAGTTATCAAAATGTGGGTTGCTGAAAAATAAATGTTATTTGAAGGTGTGTTTTGAACTTGACTGCAAATAACCAACAGCATTGAGTGAAGCTCTTGACCCAGTGACTGAGTGGCCTGGATGTGACAAGTTGGCTGTATCCTCTTAAAGGATCAGTGATCAACAAGACAACTCTGCTAACAAGATGCCAGAACAGACACTTACACTATCAGTCCTCAACTCTGAATCACAGGTCAACATTTCACTCAGGGCCTGTGCACGTGAGATGAAAACCAGAGAAGCTGCAATCACATTTAATCCATGACAAAAGGAAGGGGGCTCTGGAATAATATTCCTAGACTATCAAAAAAGAAAACCAAGGTTTCTTCTGACAGCCACCATCAGCTCCCCACTTTTCTTAATCCCTCACCACCACAATTCCCAGGGAACTCAGCATATCCTCTCTCTCTCTAGAATTTCAGGGGGTGCAGATCAGAACAAGAGCAGGTTAAGATCCCCTCTCCATCCCAGCAAACTACCCAGGAACTCCTGCAGTGTCTATTATACCCCATCAATGTCAGTTCTGTGCTCCAAATATCTGCTATGGTTGAGAAGCTCCTGGCAGAAACAAAACAAGAGCTTCCACATGTCAACATGCTGATAAATCCTTGCCATGCAGGTAAGGATTCCTACTCCCTTGCATGCCCCATGAATTCCCAGCCTTCCAAAACATGCATACAGTGAGATTGTGTCAAGACTATATGACTGAGGTGATGAGGGGAGGGGAGGGAAGAAAAGTAACATGAAAACTAGCCAGTTACTGGAACAGCATTTCAAAGAATCCCAGAATGGTTTGGGGTGGAAGGGACCTCTGGAGGTCATCTAGTCCAACCCCCCAGCAGTGGGCAGGGACATCCCCAACTAAACCCTACGGCAACCTGGTATTCCCAGGTGTTCTCCCATCCAAGTACTAACCAGGCCCAACCCTGCTTGGCTTCCGAGATCAGAAGAGATTGGGACTGCTCAGGGTGGTATTTCCTTAAATGACTACACAGAGGGGAGAAAAAAGAGGGAGAATGAGAAATAAAAGAATCAGGATGCAAGTCTCCATGCATCTGGCATGTACTGCCACTCCAGGAATGAATTTTCTTCTATGCAGTGCAAACAAAGAATGCTGAGGGAAAGAAGAGAGAGATGCAATATAACAGCTGAGACTTCCAGTGGGGAGAACAGAACCACAGCTCATCATCCTCTCTGCTCAACCAAACCCTCTCCAACCTCAGCACAACCCTTTCCAGACAGACTGTAGAGGAGAACATCAGAACCCAGCCAGAAGGATCCTGGAGAGCCATAGAATTTGTGCCTCTCTGCTGCATGCTAGACCTTACCTGCCCAACAAACATGCCTAAAGAGTGTGTGCTTCCTACTGTGACTTCCACCATGTCCCTGTGACCACCTTCATTTCCCTTTGTAAATAGCTTTCATTGCTTCATTAAAATGGAGATATTAGTCATGAATAAAACCAAACAAATTTACTGGGGAGGGAAGCAATACTGGCTGTACCACAGCCAATAACAGAGAGAAGACAAGAAAAATGTAAGCTGGAGAGTTCCAAGAAGGTTAGTGTAACAAAGAAACAAAATATTGGCTCTGACACAGGAAAAAGCTCTTCTGAATACCAATGTGTTCCATAGAGTGACAAAGAAGCTATAGTTACCTCAAAGGAGATTAAGTAATATACTGAAGCACCTGAGGAAAGGGAGGAAGGTAGCAAAGCGAGGCAAGCAAGCATAAACACAAAGAGAATAAGAGCCCTAAAGTCTGTTTCATATAGCTGCTTCTCCTTCACAAAGGAGATTTATATCTTTTCCTTGGAAATTCAGCATTCGGGAAAGTGGACTTAGAAGAATAACTCCATAATAATACCCTTTTTTCCAGTCCCCAGGAAACTATAATACTGATTTACTGGTCAAAGAAATAAATGTTCCTCTGAGTTCCATACAAGGCACTTCTGCCTTTCTGAAGTTAATCCAGCTCGAAGATGGATAAGCAAAAGGCCAACACCAGTGGAAAAATACCACAGAAAGTATTTCTGTAGATAAAAGGAGCTTTCTAAAGGCCAGTCTTCCTGTCACCAGGGAATAATTTTCATTCTCTAGATAAAGAGCTGGAGAATAAAAAGTAGAAAAAGTTACAGCACACAACCAGCTTCCTGGGTACCGGGAGGAGTTTGCTGGTTGGGGACCACACTTTGCTGGAAATGCCTAAATCAGTGAAGTTTCAAACTGGAAATATTCCACATGGGATTCATCTGAGCAAATGTTGACATGAAGGTTTGCACTAGCTAGTGCTACTGCAGCTGGGGGAGAGAAACTTGCACCTGCAGGGCAGGAGTCATCTGCTCCTAAAGCACTTCTTAGAGAACAGGGGCAGATGAACTGTGTCCTAAAATAGCTGTTTCTCTTCCCTGACTGGAAGGAATGTCCATAGAACTCAGGCAGATGCACATAGCTAGTTTGCAGGCAACTGAAGCTAATGCTGGACTTGTTCCACCAAGCATCCAAATGATTGCAGCTCCTCTCTTGAGACTCAAGTACAGACATGGGGTTTGCAAAACTGAATCCACCTTCTTCTCACTAGGATGACTGAAAATCTTCCTCTAGAGAATGTAAATACAAGTCCCAAGCTTCTATACAACCATACAGTTGCAGATATAGTCCTTTAAATGCAAGCAAAATGCAAGTGGGAGCAACACAGTATTCCTGAGCCTGCAGACTGACACAAACAGGACTTCAGGGATGTTCAAGAGCGTGAAGAGATCCACTGGAGGAAAATTCACTAGACTGACAGTCTTGCTTTTGCAAAATAATTTTCCTTTAGATTCATGTTGACCTGGCTGTCCCTCAGCTCCTAATCCTGGGTTTAAATGCAGCTTCCAGGAGCAGGGAGGAGGATAAGCTTCAGATCTCTATTTTTTTATTGGTGTACAAGGCAAATGTCTCCTAAAATAGACCTTAATGATGTAGGCCATGGATTTGGACACTTGCAACCTGGTAGAAGAACTCATATAGCCCTAACTGACAAGGCCTGGATAAAAGGGGAACCCTAAGCTGTTCCCTCCCCCCTCTCCTGCTAGCTGCTGATTTGTCCCATAATGCAGGTTGCAAGAACAATCCACTGAGCCTACAGCTCTTCTCCCTGTTCACCCACAAGGGTTTCTCTGGGAAAAGCACTAGCAAGACTGCTCTGTGATGAAGAGACCATTTCCTGGCCCTGCAGTTGTAGACTGCTTACACAGCATGAATTGCCAGTTGTGGCTCATGAACACTGCTGGGGCACAAGCCAGTAAAATCAGCCTTATTCAGATAAAATTCCAAAGCAGAGGCTGTTTGCTTGCCCTTGTTCAAGATTAAACACAGAGGGCTGGGATAACCTCTCCATTCAAAGCAAACCACTGACCTTCTCCTCTGGCAAGGACAAATAGCTGTGGGAAAGCTGCTTCAGGACTCAGGAGCAATCATTTATTAAAACTGAAAGACTACTGCTACCAAGGAAAGGCAAGGGGACTCCAGCAACATCTCCTCCAGCACACAGGAGAAGCTGTCCAATCTTAACCTCCATTTCATATGCTAATTACTTTCCAGAATACTCACCTGAATTTTTCCTAGCTTCCACAGAGGATTTAAAGAAAGACTGATACAGAAAGCTTCATCCTTCCCTTTTTAAATTTATATAAATTATGTAATTGCACTTTTAAAGGACTATAGCAAGATGACTAAAAGAGACCCGCACAATGAACTAACATTAATGTGACAGAGCAGGATAAGTATACTTTTAAGAGCAGAAGAGCACTTTCTCCCCCAAAAAACACTCAAAAAGAGAAGGTAGAAAGCACTATAATTGCACATATGAAAAATTATTCAAGGACAATGGCAGGTTATTTTAATTGCTGAGTTTATGACAGGCTTTAAATGATGTAAAAGATGCCCAGAGCACAAGGATTGATGCCATCTCAGAGAAGATGAATGCACTTAAAGATAAGGGGCTTTCTTAACATCCAGATCTGATAAATCCCTTACTGGCAGTGCAATCTAGCAGGAGGGGCTCACAGGCAATTTCTAAAGGCATCTCTTTGGGAAAGCATTTATTAATTATTATAAGTAAAATTACAATCATGGAAGTGAAATGCCTGAAAGTGTTTTGCCAAAATCCTTTAGCTCTGGACTAAAACTCCAAGAGGAGAGGAAGGAAAGAGCAATTAATTTTCTTGTGGTAGGATTGCAGTACAAATTGAGAAGGCAGCTTATCTCCATTGGTATTTGGGTTTTTTAAAGAGCTGTGGGGCATTTATCCAATTGATTTTAGGACAAATGCATTTGTATTACTAGACCTTTAATCAAGACTTTAGTGTAAGGCACCGTGAAGCAGAAGTAAAACAGTTCTTATGCTTAGAGTACCACAATGGTTCCCTGGCAGCAGCTCACAGGGTCATGGTAAATGGTTGTAGCCTCTCCAATATGCAGAATTAAGTGCACCCTGAATGTGAGAACAGTGATGTATGTGAAATGAGAAGCTCACAATGCCAGAGACTGCACGTTTGGCAACAGTTCATTATTCCAAGAAGGTTAGAAGCCACTGAATCAGAGTATATTACAAGACACAGTGTGGAACAAAAAAAACAGAGCCTGGGAGAGCACAAGGAATGAAATCAAGCAGCACCCTCAACTGAGAGTGCCAAAAGTTAAGCTCAGCCAGAGCATCACTTCAGGTGGTTTTGAGGACCGCAAGTTGATCTTCACTAGCAGCCCTATGCTACCATCACTGTAAGCACAACAGCTATGCAGAATGGGACTGAGGAATCCTGGCTAATGGCAAGTTGAACATGAGTCAGCAGTGTGCCCTGGTAGCCAAAAGGGCTAGCTGGGTCCTAGGATGCATCCAGCACTCCATTGCTAACTGTTCAAGAGATGTGACAGTCTCACTCGGTGCTGGCATGGCCTCACCTTGAGAATTGTGTGCAGTTTTGGGCACCACAATACAACAAGGATATCAAGTTGTTAGAAAGCACCCAGAGGAGAGCCACAAAGATGATGAAGGGTCTGGAGGGAAAGCCATATGAGGAATGGCTGAAGTCACTTGGTTTGTTCAGCCTGGAGGATACTGAGGATGAGACCTCACTGCAGTTCATAACTTCCTCACCAGGGATCAAGGAGGGGCAGGAACTGATCTCTTTGGTGACAATGGACCCAGGGGAATGGCATGAAGCTGTGCCAGGGGAGGGTCAGGTTAGATATTAGGAAAAGGTTCTTCACCCAGAGGGTGGTAGAACACTAAAACAAGCTCCCCAGGGATGCAGTCATGGCACCAACTCTCACTGAATTCAAGAAGCATCTAGACATTCTTAGACACATGGTGTGACTTTGGGGTTGTCCTGTGCATAGGCAGGAGTTGGACTCCATCATCCTTATGGGACCATTTCAACTCGGGCCCATTCTGTGATTCCAAGCATGTCATCAGAAGGGTTTAGGGAAGCAGAAGGGCTCATCTGGAGCAGGCAGTGTGTCACTGTCCCCGTTTAAAGGCAGACACACCGGGAGCAATTGTGCAGTTTGCTCATGGAGAGCACAGTGCCTGCAGCACAGCCAGGGACCAAAGCCTGCCCCTGAGCACAGCAGCCAGTGCCTCCCTCAGCACCACCTCCTGCTACTCTGCAGTGCCAGCAGGAGGCAAACAGCACTGCACCACTCAGGGGGAAACCCCTCCAATCTTCATCATATACAAAGCCTGGAGGAATGTGCATTATAGAAAGATTTAGTTTGCTGGCACAAAATCAAATGGATAAGCCAAAGATTATTCACAAAGATCAAGACAGCCTTCAAAGAAGCCAGAAATCCAGGGGGAGGTAAAGTATTTCCAAGCAGTTCCACTTTCCACTCACAAGCCAGGGAACCTCAGAGAGAAGGTCATAAATAATGGACTTTATTTTCATTCTTTGCATATACTCTTGCTGATGCAGTGCCCAGTGTCATCCAGAGATGGAAGCTGATAGTAAGCCATTTCTGGATACTCAAAGCTTTTTCTTGGAATAAAAGTGCTCAACTGCTGAAATTCAAACTCCTGTAATTTACTAATTGCTTTACACAGTCTACAGGTATAAGAGCACTTCTAAGAAAAATCAGATTTCTCATAATAAAAGCCTCTGTAAACTAACAAAGCCAGGCATTTGAAGATGCAGTGGCTAAAGGTAACCTATTCAAATTCAGGTATCTATTTAAACATCAAAGTAACCAACCACTGACAGAGCTCCCCTAGAGCAGAAAAAGTCACTATTACTTGATGTCTTCAAAGCAAGACCAGAGGAACCTTTTCAAATATTATGATCTACCTTAAGCCATAGTTAATGGTTAGATGCTGCAATTAGTGTTAATGAATGCAGGCCTTTCCCAGGCATTCTTATGGTGAGCAGTTCTGGTCACACTAAAATTCAGAGTAGCAACTGAATCAAGAAGAGGTGCATGGAAGTGCTGGCAAGAGTAAGAGACCTATCTCAGGAAAGCTTGGCTTGTTTAGGCAAAACCCAGCTGAATAAGGGACAGGATCACCGCCTGCAAATACACAGAGAGCAAACTATCACCAAACCACATCATTCCTTGGAAATAACAGACTAATCCTAAACTAGAAAAATAAAACAACGTATGAAGCCTCTAAGAGTATGAGCTTCTAAAAGCGGTTCATTGTCCCAGAGGCACTCACTCTCCTGCTCTGTACACAAAGCTTCCCCTCTTTGGAAAGTGTAAAGAGACTCCTGTGTACTCAGACCAGGGATGTGAAAACAAAACTGTGTGTTGATGATCCTGAAACTGGTTTAATGAAGCAGTTTCAATTCCACCCTTCCTTCCTCTCAACTCCACCCTCTCTCCTCCAAGAGACAAATTTGTTCTGGTTAATACNAAAAATAGCCTCCTTTTTGCCTTAAAAAAGTTAAGGCTATGAATAAATAGCCTGAAACAGGAATGCAATTAATCTGCCCACCAAATTCCTACACTGCTTTTTTGTTCAGTTCTTCAAAACATTTCCATAAGGATAAACAGACTTATTTCTGCAGAGCCAGTGGGATCCCAGAACTGCCTGCTTCCCTGCAGGTACAGTAACTGGCTTTGGCAGGAGGAGGAGCAGGTTATGAGACCTGGATAGACCAAAGAGATAAGCCAAGATTGTTAAGTACTAGAACACTTGAGCAGTATTCTTGCACCCTAGATGAAAAAGTGAAAAAAGGAAAACAAGAAAAATGCAGCAAGAGAAGACACAAACATTTCTGTTGTTTCCCTTTACTACAGAACAGACAAACTGCATTATCTCCTAAAATCTACCTTCACACTAAGCAGCACTCCCAGTGCTATCCCTCTCTCAGACCCAAGTCACGTCTGTCCCTGGCAGCAGAAGGTGTCACAGCACTGGAAGCACAGGGTGATCAGCCATCCTCTTCACCCTGGGCTGGGAGCCAGAGCAAGGTTTCAGTGCAAAGCCAAATGAACTTCTTCAGTCTATTCTGCTCCCTATTCTCCACCATTAGCAAGCAGACAGATCTAACCCCCTTGCAATCTGAATATTTGAACTTCTCTTAGACTATTCCTTCTCCACAGTAGCACCAGTGAGATTCAGGTCATGCCATAAGGGTCATGTGTACTGTCCTGTCAACACAGACAGAAGCCTCTTGGAAGAGTTACCTTTCATTCCCAGTTTCCCATAGCATGAGGCATCACAGCATGCTGCCAGGGAATGCTACAAACACTGATATGATACCTGATAGGAGTTACATTATAAAAAAGAACCCCCCCTCCCTGCTCTTAGAGCAGATGAACCCTCTGGAAGGGGAAAGGAAATGCCTCACTTTCATCTCACAGTTCAGAGGGAATGTTTTATAGCTGTCAATCCTATCAAGATCCTATTCATTGACACAGCAGGGATAGCAGCTATTTTGAGGTAGGCTGTGCAGCCATGAAGTAGCCAGGCTCTGAAAAGAATTTCACCCCTTGACGTGTGGAAAGCAAGGTAAAAGACTTTCCTGCAACCCTGAAGTAACTGCTGAAAGCCAACACCTTGCCCAGTTGAGTTAAGCAGATGTGACTGCACAAGGCAAAGCCACAAGAGGAACAAAGCAGCATCTGCTACTGGAATCCAAGTGAAGAATGTGAACTCGAGCTGTTTGCAACTTCTGGTGCCCCAGGACCAAGGAAGCACTTTGATTTGGAAAGGTGAGACCCACTCCATGAACAAAGCGGGCCAGAGGATGCTGGGATCTCATGCTCACACCTCAGTATCACTGGCATGCTACCCAAGCCTCCATTGCCCATCCATGCACAGTGTTCAGCAGCTCCTTTTGACTGCTAAGGACTTCAGGGAATACTATTGGGGCTGTGCTGAAATGTTAGAGAAAGGCATCCTGATTAACACGTTACTTCTTCAACCACTACATTGGAGCATTCCCTGGCTCCATGTTCCCAGCTCCCATCCCATGTGAAAAGTATCCTTTAACAGACAGGAAACTAGCAGACATGAAGTCACACAACTACCTCTCAGAGGGAATCTGCAAGCAGATCAGAGAGCTGAAACCAGACTTGTAAGAGCAATAAATTGGCTAGCAGATCCTTCTCCTTTCAAGAGCTGTATTAGCCAGTATGCACTTGTGCAGCTTACTCAAAGTCTGGTGGCTCAACAAAAGAGGCAGCAAGTCAGAGCAGGAAAGCAAGGGTGGTGTGGGTCAGGGTTAGAAGCAACTACATCAGCAGGGCTGCCAGTGCAGCACCTACCATACACCCAGCATCACACCAGGGCTGAGCTGCTCCCCAGGAAGCCTTATTCAGGCAGGTACAACTGCAGAATCCTGCCTTCTCAAGGGTGCAGATGTTATAGCACAGAAAAGGCCTTTGACATCTCTCATCTGCAACCTCACTCTCTGCTGCCAGCTAGTTTTAACAAGCAGAGGTAGCTTGCAAGGGTTCAACGGGGATTCAGCTTTCTCAGAGCTCTGGGAAGAATCAGAAGGGAATAGACAGTGGACTCGAGAAAAAGAAAGCAGACTTCAGTGTAGAAGCAATCCTGTGTTTGACCTGAAATGCAGCTTAGGTTGCTTTTTTGCATGTTTTGGCTTTCAGATCAAAAGCAGGATTGCTTCCACATGCTTAGACACAGAGTCTAGGGTTCCTTTACTCAGGTTGTGTGCACAGTCACCATTGCCAGTGACATCCCTTTACAATGACTCTCACGAAAACACCCACAAGCACTAAAGGTGACATGCCAGGAATGCTAATGGGTATAAACCAGCATGTCTTTACAACAACTGGTAGATTCAGCCGAACATCAGCCCATGCACCAAGAAGCTTCTCCTTTAGCAGTGTTCTCTGACACAGGGCACATCTCACTTAAACCTTTCCTCCTTCTTGCATTTTACTCAGTCAAAACTAACGGTCCACAGCAAGATCCATCCATCAGGGAAAATGTCTCCAGGCAGGATCAAGGATCTTAGTGATTAACAGGGGAAGGGGCTGGGGCAGGAAATCATAGGCAACCTCTGTGACAAGATCACACTACCTTCAGTGGAGACAAAGCTCACTTGCAGGTTTATTAAAGGACCTCAGAGGAGAGTAGAAAGACTGAGGTCCTCATGCTTTTTTAGCCTTTTGTGATTAAAACAGTCAATTCTGCACAAAACTAAGTCAGAAGGAAGGAAGGTCCAAGCTAACCACCTCATCCAGCACCAAGGGCTTTGTAATTGGTAATGGAGAAAGGAGTGGAATTCAAACAGTTAAGAGATCTTGATGACAGTGATCAGGAAGAACAGTGGTAAAGCAAGGTACAACTCTGATCAATATTCCTAATACATAAAATATGCCTCTCAGGGCATGTCTGCAGTACTGGAAGCAGTCTTCCAGTACAGTGGTTGTTTTTCCTTCAACTCAGCCTCACTTATAACTACTTTTGATTAAAACGATTACTTTCACTCAATATTCAATTTCTGACAGGTATTATTCTCCAAATAAGCTGCAGGCTGCCTCTGTGCTTCCAGGCAAAACACAACAGCTCACTAGGAGCAACCTTTCTTATTTTACAAGTCATGTATAATTTACACACCTGCAATATTGACAAGGGCTGGCAATACCTATCGTATCCAACTCTTTCCTATAACCTTTCAACAAGGATTTGGGGGCCTTTCCCTTTTAAAGCATTGCTTCCTCCTGCTACTCCTAAGTATACCTAGGAACAGACTCAGCAACACTCCAGCACTGGGACATCTGCCACTGCCTATGACTAGATGCCTCACATGTATGATGTGTTTGCTTCTGGCACTCTGAAGAAGGAGAGAAGCTTAATCTTTTTTGCCCAAGCAATAATTCTCTTTCCCCCTTTTATTTAAAGGGGTGTTTTCTTTCTGACACTGTTCTCAGGAACAAAATATTTTGTCCTGTTCTCATCTTGACCATTGGCTGACTAAGCAGGACATTGTCCTCTCATCAAGCTGTGCAGGGGCTAGAAGAGTTGGCAATGCTGAGCTTCCAAGTATGAGTTTTGGGGGGTGTGGGTGGGGAAGGTATATATCCATTTGGCTTGAGATTGGTAAATCAAATCTTTCTGCAGTAGTAAGTGAACTCACAAAGTATAAATAGAGAAAAAAAAAAAGATGATTATCACATTACATCTGAGAAATCCTTTCTGGGGAAAACAGAGTGTGTGTAGGAGAAACTCACTGTGACTGGTGGTTTCGCAGATGACACACGAGATGCAGTTGGAAGTAGCTTTTGATCTCCCACAGCAATATCAGGCAAACTTTCAGTGATGGCACTGCAAGACACAAAACAACAGATTCCTGAGTAAAACAGGCAGGAAGGGAGCAGGAATCACTTCAGGAACAGACTTGTCAATCCAGGATTGCAGCTCCCTGCTACACATTCCCCTTCCCCTCCCCTCTGTTTCCCCACGTGCTCTTCAACCTCAGTGAAGTCTGTTACTGAAATGAAACTCAGGTCACCAAATAAAGGTTTACTTATTGGGGAAAATCTCTTCCTGCACATTTCCAATACAGAACTAAGAAACATTTAAAAAGAGGTGACTTTTTCCTCATTGAATCCACACACAAACTAATAAAAGAGAAGTGAACATGCCATGGCAAGAGACTAAGGCATTCTGGGCATGCAGAGGAAAGCCCAGATGAAGAGTGCCTACAGAAGAGCATGCTGTAACTGATGGTCCACAAGCATCCCACGAAACAAACTTTGCTGCTCCCAGGGAACAATGTACAGGAAGCATTCAGAAGAAAGTACAACCTTATTCTTCCCTCTGCAGGAAGAGAAGATCTTCTCAATGCTGATCAATATCTAAAGTGGGGGTAGGGGGTGAGGGGACAAGAGGCTGGGGCCAGACTGCTCAGTGGTGCCCAGTGACAGGACAAGGGGCAACGGGCACAAACTGGAACCCAGGAGGCTCCATCTGAACAGAAGGAAAACCATCTTTGCTGTGAGGGTGCCAGAGCCCTGGCCCAGGCTGCCGAGAGAGGTTGTGGAGTCCCCTTCTCTGGAGAGGTTCCAAACCCACATGGAGGTGATCCTGGGCAACCTGCTCTGGGTGACCCTGCTTTAGCAGGGGGGTTGGACTAGATGATCTCCAGAGGTCCCTTCCATGCTGGGATTCTGAGATCTTTGAAATTCCTGAGACTGCCAAAAGCAAGCTGAGCTGGCAGGAACAGTTTATGCTACAAACAAAAAGCACTTTTTGCTGGGAGTGGTAAAATTGCACATAGTGATGCTGCACAGGGAAAAGTAAGATTATAGCTGTACTCAAACGTAAGGCAACCCTCAAATGCATAATCAGCCACCAGTCCAGTTCTACCTACAGAAGCAGCAGTGAGGTCTGTGCTGGAGACAAACCTTTGTGAAAGAAACCAACCCCTTCCTTGTCCATGGCAACTTTATCATTAAAAAGGGTAATGACTTACACCACTGCTTTGTGCTACAAGGTTTTTGCTAATGGATGCATCTCCTCAGCATTAGGTTTGGCACTGCAGACAGTACAAAAGACCTAATGACATCTTCAGTGACCACAGACCACCAAGACCACAGTTTATCTGCCCACTTGGAAAACATTTGGTCTGCAGATCCACAGTGCCTGCTTTGTCTTAGTCTAGTTTTTGTTTTGTGATTGGTTTGTTTGGTTTTTTTAATCTTGCTATTTTTTTTCAGGTGCTGAATGCCACTTATTTCCAGTTGGTCTAGAAATGCAGCCCAACAGAAAGCAGGCTACATCCCTGTTCTGTGCAGGAGAGCTGCAGTCTGACATTTCACTGCCACAAATCAAGCAGGCCCCAAAGGGGAATCTGCAGTGCATTCCCTAAACATTGCTTTATTTTAGTTTTTCTAAAGCAAAGAAGTCAGGAAGCAGCTAGCAAGCGTTTCTTGAAAAGAGAGAACTGCCTGATGATTTTGAGATTTGGGGAGGTTTTTTTCCTAAACTTGACAAATACCAGAAGCAACATCACCTTTTAAGGCAAAAGGCAGCTGAAAGCAAAATCCTTCTTTTAAGCCAGACTGACTCATAACAGCAGAGATCCTTCCTAGAAAAACAAATTCAACCATGAAGCAAGCACAAGCTCGAAGCCTTAGTAATTACAGGGCAAACAAATCCTCCTTTGCCCATGACTTTTGTGGACTTCTGCTGGCTGCTTCAGCAGGTGCTCTGTCTGCTGCCAAAAAAAAGGAAAAACACCACAGCAATCTGGACAGGCTCCTGGCCTGACCCAGCCTTACAGTCCATTCACATCCCTTGAGAGTACAGGTGTCCTGGTTTGAGCTAGAACAGCACTAATTCTGTTCAGTGATTTCACTTCCCAGCTCAGTCTCTCCTCAGTGCTGCACTTTGTGCAGCTCACAGCATGTTCTCCCAGACAGTCTGTTCTGGGCTGCAGAAAGGCTCTGCCTTAGACTTGCTCCTGTGCAGACCAAGGGCACTGTTAAGTCTTGTGTCCCACATCAGGGTGCAGTAAGTCAGAGGTGACACCTGTAGGGAGGAGGGGACAGGAGAGGTGACCCTAAACTGACTAACAAAGAGATTCCATCCCATGGATGTCAATCAGGATAAAGCTGAGGGATCACACGGGTCAAGCCTCTTCTTCAATGGCTATTCAGACTGCAGCCCCAAGCTAGAGGTTTTTGCTGCCATCAGAAGTGGCAGCATTACATTAATGAGAGGATGTGAGCTCAGCAGGCTACATCTCAATCTACTCTTCAAGTCTAGAAGACATACAAAATCCTCCTTTTTGAGTGTCATAGTCATTGCATAGATTTCCCTCAACCTGTCCAACACATGATGTCAGGCAACTACAGTTCCAGCAAAGAAGGTGCTGGCTTCACCACCCTCTGAGAGACCAGGGCTCTGCTTCCCTCTCCAAAAATGCCCTGCCACAATCTCCAGCAAAATATTGTCTAGCTGTGTCCCACTTCCATGCTCAGGTTGATGTTTTTTCTTCTTCTCTCCTCTTCTGACCAAGGAAGATCTTTCACAAGATGTTTATATCTATTTATCATCTGTTGCTGAGCACCATGGGGTCTCTAAGCATTAACTTTAACAGCAGGAATATCAGCTGCCTGTAAGTCCAATTCCAAGACTCCCCTCAAACCCAGCTATACCAGCCATCCTGCTCTGGAGACCAGAGGCATGTGTTTCATCTTTCTGTCCTGCCTCATGTCAAACACATCCTGGATCTCTGGCACATACCACACAACCTGCAGGACATCTAAAGAGAAGTCTCTGATAACTCCCAACCATTTAAAAGATCTTTTTTCAGGCTAACTTCACATGTTCTTAATGGAGGAAACTACAGCTGAGCAAGAGAGGGTGAATTGAGTTCTGATGCCTAAACTCAAACTGACTGATTGAAGATATGTCACACACAGCTCAGCTTTTCAGGAACTTGGGACATCCTCAGACATGCAAGAGTCCATCTCTCTTTCTAATAGGTCCTTCAAGTACTGAAAGGCTGCAAGAAGGTCTCCCTAGAGCCTTCTCTTTTCCAGGCTGAACAACCCCATCTCTGTCAGCCTGTCCTCACAACAGAGGGGTTCCAGCTCTCAGATCATTCCTGTGGCCCTTCTCTGGAACCTCACATGGTTGGTTTCTGGGCTGTGAGCACAAACTGCCACCTCATGTCCAGTTTTTCATCCCAGGAAACAGAACCATTATCAGAGACATCATCAATGGCATTTGATGGCGACCCTAGAAAGGAGGAAAGGTTCTGCCGTGTGGGTCTTTTGATGAGGCATTACACTGACCTCTTTCTGCCAGTGCGCACATAGATACCCAGGGCTAGGTATCACAGAGATACCAGGGAGAGCAAGGAACTGCCCCAATTTCTGTCCCAACAGCACACTGGGCATATGTGTGTAGAACTACCCAATTCTGTCTTGAATAGAACACACAGAAATTCCTTGTGCCACACAGATCAGGCACAGCCAGCTCCACCAGAGGCCAAGGGGCATGTCTTAGGCTCTGCTCTCTTGTGCAGTTGTCTCAGGCAATTCACTACCTGCCCGTACTCCTGCATTAGCAGGCAGTGCACATGTAACAACAACAAAAGCTATGCTGTGAACTCCTACTAAGCACAAAAGGCTGTGGAAAATATTTTTGAAAGCAGATGTGAACACTGCTTGCTCTTGCTTTAAAGAGAAAAATACCAAAAAGAAATGTCAGCAAGTTTCATCTCTGCACCACCACCCACGAGTCTCCTACCACCTAGCCTCATTTTGGGGGGGGTTGGTTTTGATTTGTTTTAAATTAAGTTAACATTGTATTTCTTGCCCACATGCTCTCCTCTCAAACAAAACTCCACTTGACAACTTGCAATCATTCTGCTTATTTGAAACCTCTTCCTTCAACTCCTATTGCTTGATGTGAGATGTCTCCTCACCTTCAGAAAAAGACTACAGCACTCTTGCTGTGTCCATACCCATCACCGGGCACTGAGAACTCGGCAAATTCACCAGATAAGCTCTTTCCAGCTGGTATCTGCACAAGCTTCAATACTTGAATTACCCTCTTGGATTCCCTTATGGTTTACATATATATAGATATATCACACAGGGGAATATATATATACACACACACAGTTATTCCCTTCCTACTCCTATTTTAGGATTTCCTGAACTCTGTGCTATTCTTCTCTTCCTTACATCAGCATTAACCCTGACAACCATGTGCCTGTAACATGTGCTTCACTCTTGTCTCTCAAAGGCACTGGATGGATTTTACCCTTTGGAGTTATTCTTTCCTCCACTCTGGTGAGATCTCACCTGCAGTGCTGGGTCCTCAACATGAGAGACATGGACCTGTTGGAGCAGGTCCAGAGGAGGTCACAGAAATGGTCAAAGGGCTGGAACCTCTCTGCTGTGGAGGATAGGCTGAGAGAGTTGGGGTTGTTCAGCCTGGAGAAAAGGCTCCAGGGAGACCTTCTTGTGGCCTTTCAGTACTTAAAGGGGACCTACAGGAAAGATGAGGAAGGATTCATTTGGAGAGTGTAGTGATAGGACAAGGGGTAATAGCTTTAAACTAGAAGAGGGAGATTTAGACTAGACGGAAGGAATTTTTGCACTGAGGGTGTAACTGGACATACAGCCAGGGACAGCAGCACCAACTCAGCCCCATGTGGCACAGAGCCACCCAAACTGAGTCACCACAGAACCAAGAGAAGCTTCTTTCTGTGGGACATGCTACACCTCACCAGAGCACACAGGAGCAGCTCCCAGGACACACTGTTGTACCTGCCAGGAGGGAGAGGCTGCCTGCTGCTGACCACTCATTCATAATTACAACCTGCACTACTAATTACAAACATTGGAACTATTCAATTAAATCAGAGTGATCAGAAGCACAAAATACAAAACCTTGATTAAGGTCAGCAGCTTTAAACGTGGTTTCCCTTTTTAGCTGTTATGTCTGAAAAAGGACTGACTCTCCCTGCTTAGTAACTGTGAAAACATAGAGATGTTTAGATTAAAATCCCCCAGACACTAAATTAAGGAAGATACATCACCTTTCACTTAACTAAGCAGCTATGCCACAGCAGGATCCTCCTCACTCTCCATGCTCTCTATAAGCAAGGATAACACTGCACTGTCAGAACTGATGGTTCACTAGCCAAGTCCATGGTGACACCTCACTCTTTCAGAGGTCCACCCAATATTGTGCCATGACATTTGAGTCACAGCAACACCTCAAGCTGTCCTGAGATCATCCACACCACCTGACATCATGCAGGAAGGCAGAAGTGACCATCCCAAGGAGTCGTTCGCTGAGCTGGGAGATGAACCAAGTACCCTCATGCTCCCCTGACTGCCCATCTCTCAGGGAGCCACAGCCAGGTAAATGCCATGAAATTGTTTTGGTTGGAAAAGACCTTTGAGATAATAAAGTCCAACTGTTAACCTAACACTGCCAGGTCACCACTAAACCATGTCCCTCAGCACCACGTCTCCATGGCTTTTCATTCCCTCCAAGGATAGAGCCTCCAGCACTCCCATCCCACAAGCATGCCCTAAACAAAACACTCAGAAGGACCTGAAGAGAAGCAAGGAGACAGGAAAATCAGCCAGAGCAGGCAGAGGAAAGTTTGGTGGTAACAACAACAGTTTACAAGTCATTTAATTTCCTACCCCTATCCATCAAGTGCAGCACTCAAGGACACAGCACTGAAAGTTTTCTAGTGCTGTAATTTCTGCTAAGTACTCACTCCTCTTTTTAATTTTTTTTTTTTTATCTTTTAAAGCTTTTCAGCTTTTCCTTTTAAGCTGGTGCTTTAGAAGGACTTCTCTTAGTTTTGTTGCTGTGGATACACCAAGATATGTTTTGCTCCCAGAAACTCTACAAGGCAGTACGTGACATCGTGCAGGTTTTACCACATTATTTCCAGGGAGAAGACACCTTTACCCTATCTCCGTCCTTTGGGGTAACTTCAGAGTTACAACAACACATTCCCTATTCTGAGGCAGATCTAGATCTTTTGCTCTCCTAAACTAACCACCCAAAAACCACACAAATCAAATAAGCTTTCTGTCTTGGGTTGTAACAATTCCCTCTTCCCTGATTCTCCATCTGGCCACAGAGGAACAAGACCTGGCCACTGGCTTTGTACTGACAGAGCAACACAACCTCAGCTTCCAGCTAGCAACCTCCCCCTGGCAGCAGCTAGGACAGGCACTCTGTGCTAGAGCAAGAGCTGCTGTGCAGTAAGTTCAGAGCACTGCTGTTTGGCACTGGTGTGAGCACTGCATGCGACCTCCTCACTGGGTCAAGTAAAGCACAACTCAGCTCTAGCTGGGCCAGGCCAGCAGCGTTCACATTGTCCAAAGGGTTTGACAAGTGCTGCTCTAAGCAACTTTCTGGATTTCCCCACAGGCTCATCCTGGCCCATGACCTCTTCTCTTTGGGGTGAGCACTTGCATTCTGCTTGGTCCCAGCCAATCCCTTTTGGACATACACTTACCTTACCCTTTTCTTGGCACAGAGCAACCCCAGGACATTACAACCTACTGCCCTACACCCTCTCAAGTCCTGCAGAAATGTGGATGTCTTGAGTAACACTCTCAAGCACATAGTCCCTGTGACAAGAAGAGAGGCTCATAAAAGGATAACCCCACAGAAAACAGTGAAAGCTTAATTGTGGTCTATACTGGAGTCAAATTATCACTTTTCAGGCAAAATCAGTAACAACTTCCAACTCAGACTGATTTACAAAGTTGAGAAAGCATCTAAATCAGTACCTAGATACCAAGTTAGATACCAAGTATCTGTACCAAATATAGAATCATAGGATGGATTGGGTTGGAAAGGGCCTTTAAAGGTCATCTAGTCCAAACCCCTGCAGTCAGCAGGAACATCTACAACTAGAGCAGGTTGCTCAGAGCCTCAAACAACCTGACCTGGAATGGTTGCTTCTGACTGCAGGTGGATGAGCTTTAAAAGGTGCCCTCCAACCCAAACCAGTCTATGATTCTAACAGCATTATGGCTAACCAGCACAGTTTGTTATAACCACACCAGTCATCAACATCTACAACGTATTTCTTTACCTCTCCCCAGCAGTTTCTGCCATCTGCCTTTGTTCTTCTGTCTCTCCCCTTCAGCCTGGCACAGTCTAAAACTGCTCACCTAGTTTACACTTGGTACACATGTTGCTTTTCACTCTGTACAGCCAATGCTGTACTCTCCTGCAAACACAAGCCTTGGCTGAAGCCCATCCACCACAACCAGCACATCTACTCTAACAAAGACAAAGCACCTCTCCATCCAGAACCCAAAGGCAAGCAGTTCCTTACTGAAAGACCTGCTCATACCCTACTGTAAGCATCACTGATGCACTGGGGCTGTCTGAAGCCCTGCTCCTAGCAGATGGCCCACCTAAGTACACATTTAATTTTCAGCCATAAAAAATACTGTTGTTGCTACCTACAGTGAGACTATACTTAAGAAATATGCTGTGGCAGTATCAAAACTTTGTATCACTTAAGATATAAGTAAACTCCTGCTATGAAGGTAATATCCCTCACACTTCTGGCAGCTTTCACATTAGGCAGTCCATGGGAGGGATAAGGCAGAGGGATGACACCTCACAGCTGGATGGGAACAAGCATGGGAAGTCAGCCACAGGAAGTCAAGCGTGGTCTGGAACTGGCTAGAAGAAAGTAATTCCTCATTATGGCCAGAATATAAAGTACAAACTGATAAAAGTTGCTCAGGTTCTATAAAGCAGGAGAGAGGCTTAAGAAACAACAACATTCAAACTCAGAAACACAAGGTGTTCTCTGTACCTGGTCCATGCTTTCCATGATATGCCAAAGCAATAATATTCCCAACACTACACCAGGTACACAATTTTGTCTCCAGTCAATGCCAATCCAGCCAGCAGTTCCACACTCTCTCCTTTCTATACCTTAATCTCTTAGTGTAGGGCACTTATATCAATCATTACCTGTTCCCACTTCTACTTCCCTGCAAACCTAAGACACCTACAACTACATAACAGTTCCTGATACAAGGAACTGGTGGTATTTCTTCACCACACAAACACACACATAGCTATGCCCTCACTGCACCCCTCCACCTGGAAGGGAATCCTACCCCTGGGGATGTGAGGAAAAGGAGTGTGGGAAAAGCTGATGAGACTCAGACAACTTGGAAGCTATCCTCTTTCCCAGCAAAGAAAGCATAGATTACCCTGAAGACTGATCTATGCTAGTTCAACATGTTAACAAAAGCTACCAGGGACCTCAAGCTATGCCAAGGGAGGTTTAGGTCAAAAATCGAGAATGATTTCTTTCCCAAAAGGGTTGTCAAGCCCTGGCCCAGGCTGCCCAGAGCAGTGGTGGAGTCACCATCCCTAGAGAGGCTTAAAAGCCATGGAGATGTGGTGCTGAGGGACATGGTTTAGTAGTGACCTGGCAGTGCTGGTTAACATTTGGACTTGATAGTCTTAAGGGTCTCTTACAACCAAAACAATTCTATGTTTCTATGTATAAATACAGATCCTGGCTTAACTAGAGTAAATAAACTGTGGTACTTCCCTTCTGAAATAAGCAATGTTTAATCAAGGTAGTCATTTTCCACTGGCAGAACCAGTCCAACTACTGAAAAACAACATTTTTACTGAAGAAGCTTTCCAGTTCATAGCCAGCAGTGTTATCCTAGAATAAGAATGTCTGATAGTGGTGTAGTTTGTACTCCTACAAACTCTTACATTTACACTACCCTAAAAGGGGTGAGAAACACTATAATCCTTTCAGGTCTCGCCTTTCCCTTCCATCACAGACATTATCACTATCACCTACTGTGGGACAATCCCATTGCAAGGGAATGCTAAACAGCATGGATGTGAGGGAGCTGGATTTCCCAAGAGGAGTGTTCCTGTGGTCTTTTCAGGGAGTACACAACTTTTGTGGATCTTCCAACTCGGCACATTTTGTAAGGCAGAAAGTAATTCTGTTATAGATTTCTCTCTCTCCTCTGCTAACACTTCCTTTGTAAGATCAGCAAGTAAAGTTTCTGTAAGGTCAAAATTGGCTTTTTCACCCTCTAGAGACCCAACTAGCTTTTTCAAGCAATTTAATAGCCCTTATCTCTTGGAAACCTTTCAGTTGTGTGGGTGGCTCCTCTGATCCCCCCCTCATATTATAAATACATCTGCCAGCCCTGCAGGCAGCAGCAGGCACATGTTACACAGTGTAGCTACCAAGTGATAGTTTTCTGTTGAACACACAGAGATTACAAGAGCCCACGCCAAAGATAACATCTAACTTTTGATGTCTATCAAAGCTAAGGAGACTTCAGACCAGCTCACAAGGTAGCCAGATCCATTCTTTGACAATACCCATGCAGCTTCAGCTCTGCTCCCCTTTTATAGAATCAGAGAACTATTCTGGTTGGAAGAGACCTTTAAGAACATCAAATCCAGTGCTTACAAGCACTGACAAGTCCAACACTAAGCCATGTGCCTCAGTAGCACATCTACACAGCTTTCAAATCCCTGCAGGGATGGTGACTCCATCACTGCCCTGGACAGCCTGGGTCAGACCTTGACAACCCTTTTGGGGAAGACATATTCAACCTAAACCTCCCTTGGCACAACTTGAGGCCAAATCCTCATACCATTGCTAGTCACCTGGGAGAAGAGACCAATCCCCACCTCACTCCAACTTCCTTTCTAACCAACCAGGCTGGACCACACTCTCCAACAAGTTCAGTTGCACCTGGGTACAGCTAGGAGCACAGAGACACAGCCAGGAGAGCCTGGTTGTGAGGCAGTACTGTGGTCACTAAGTGATGTGTAGGATGCTGCTGAAGGGCAATCTGCCTCACACTCCACCTACTTGCTCTTTACCTGTCTTCTCCCTCATGCTGACACTAGCATTCAGAATCAGCTGGGAAGTTGGTAACTCTATCCAAATAACTAGATTAAGGAAACCAGAGAGAAAAAGACAGCCACGGGAAAGAGGTATTCAGGAGCATCCCCTCCTGCAGTACTGTAAATGCTTCTGCAATGTACATCTGAAGTTCATTACATAAAGCAATCCCTGGAGTTACAATCCAAGCACACTTTCAAGTGTCACACGATGAGTCCTAGACAGAGGACATATGAAACTTCAAATAAGGATCTGATGTCTGGGCTTATACACCTACACCTTCTATCATGAAGAAAAATCATCACAATCCCTAATATATAAAGGTTTCAACCCAAGCACACAAACATAAGATTATACAAAGTACTCAAAGATGATGAACCTGCTACCTGAACTGTAACTCAAAGCATTACTTCAGATTCAAAGCTGGTGCTAGACTGTTTTGTCACTGCCACTAATTGAGATTTCAAAACAATTTGTGTTCACTCCACCCCTGTCTTCAGAAATTTGTCAAACATTTCTGAACAGCTTAACAAAAATTGGAGAAGTAGGTCAAGCTTTTCACCGGCCAGCCCTAGCAGCATCTCTTTAATCAACATCAATAACCACTAGACACAGTTGTAACTGTAAATTAATAGCCTAATCATGCTTAATTTCTGATATTTCTGATAGTAATGTGACCTTGATGGCCTCATTTAGCATTCATAATTCCATTGGTCATTAATTCAGCTTAAACAATATCCCTCTGCAGGGTCCTGCACCTGGGTCAGGGTAACCCTCAGTATCAATCCAGGCTGGGGGATGAAGGGATGGAGAGGAGTCCTGGCAAGAAGGACTTGGGGGTACTGGTGAGTGAAAAGCTGGACATGAGCTGGCAATGTGTGCTCACAGCCCAGAAGCCAACCACACCCTGGGCAGCATCCCCAGCAGCATGGCCAGCAGGGGATTCTGTGTCTGCTCTGCTCTGGGGAGACCTCACCTGCAGTGCTGGGTCCAGCTCTGGAGTCCTCAGCACAGGAGAGACATGGACCTGGTGTAGTGAGTCCAGAGGAGGCCACAGAAATGATCTGAGGGTGGAACCTCTCTGCTGTGAGGACAGGCTGACAGAGTTGCAGTTTTTCAGTCTGGGCCATTCTGTGATTCTATGATTCTAATATTAAACATACCAATTGAGGATTATAATCTTGAAATATTACTGATTTGTCCTACACTAAATCCTACAACTGAACTTTAAGAAAATGAGAATTTTATGGCAGGTAAAAAGGGAATAGCACGAAGACTTTCAGCTAAGCCTGAAAATATCATAAAAAAAAGGACAAAAAATAAAAAGGTGAAGTGAAATGGGAGTAAAAGGTGTCTTCCATTAATCCAGAAAACAAAGAAACCCACAACCTGGGTTCAACTCTTTTGACTTCACTTCCATTAACGATTCAATTATCCTGTATGGTACACAGAGACCACAGTGTGCCTTCCAGGTTCCTACACATGAGCTGCCAGAGGGCAGACTGAAATCTGTACCCATACATGGAAATCACACTCTCTGATCTCTCAGCCATCTAACCCCCTCTGGTGCTAAAAAAGCCAAGGACTCTACCAACTCAGCCCCTTTGCAAACCACACCACTAATTCCTTAGCTCTCTCTGCAGTTTATTCGTACACTGTGGATAAGCTCTGCCTCCTTTTCCACATCTTTTCTCTACTTAAAGTGCACAGTGTCTTGAGGAAGAAATTGTCCCTGCTACATATGCCAGTTCAGACCTGCTGAGCACTCCTGCAATTCAAATGACAAGAACTAAAAAGCCATTAGAAAAATGAACGAATGACAAGTTTATGAGCTGTAGATGGCTAATGGAGCATGCTGCTGGGGCTCACAAGTGCTCTCACAAGGGATTATTCATAAATTAAATCCAAACCATCAATAACTCCAGCACAAGCATAGCACAGTCATGGCCTATGCAGTGCCCAAACAATCCTCCTAGCTGGAGCCTGCTCCTCCAGGTTGGCTACTCCAGCTGATTCCTGCATCTCATGTGTCAGCCTGAAAATTAGACTCATAGAACCATAGAATGGTTTGAGTTGGAAGCAACCTTTAAAGGTCACCTAGTCCAACCTCCCTGCAGTGAGCAGGCACATTTGCAACTAGCTCAGGTTGCTCAGGTAAGTGACTTATTCTTAAAGAAAGATCTCACACTGTTAAATTTAACATAGCAAATCTAATCCAGGCCAAGAGAAACTGCTTGCTACAAGAGCAGCTGAGGGCACATGGCAGCACCATGCAGGTAGATCTGGACCCTGCTGCACTCTGCACTAGCTGTGTCTGCCTGATGCAGAAGATGAGTCTTCCTGCAGCTCTGCTTGCCACCACTTCTTTAGCACAGGAACACTTCTCAGAAGAGGGGTGAAGAGGTTAGATTTTGCCACACTGGATCAAAGACTCTGATAATGGAAAGCTGCAAATTAAACTAATTTGATACAATTTTATGCAGCTTCTGAATGAAATTTTCTTTCAAACACAGTCTGGATAGTAAGTCTTAAAAATAAATCCTGCTGCTTTGTGTGCTGGTACCAGGGCCTGCTCTTTTCCAAAGCCCCTCTCAATCCTTTTTATTGCTTTGCATTGATAATGCCAAGAGGCTGGTTTAAAATCTCCAGTTAATAAATGCAAGGGGAAAAAAAAGAAAGGAAAAAATCATTTTTACTGAGCAGACATCAGTTATGCAAAAGAGCAGCCAAAATCCTTCTGATGGAGATGTCTTTGTAACCAGATCCAACCCCTCAGATTGCTCAGAACTACAGAAAGTCCCAAACCACGCTACTGACACATTAAGGGCAAAATTTTGTGATCCAAGTAACCAATTTTTAAAGAGCCCCAGAGAACAGGAGCAGTACAAGATACTTTTGCAGACTGCATCCTGCTACAGCAGTTGTGCATGGCATGCTCTAAGTATATTACAAGGAAATATTTGTTCCTGCTGAGGACCTTGTACTCCATGCAGCTTTGGTTTTCCCCCTGCACAACTTAAGAAAGCCTCAGAAACACAAATCATCTTCTCCCAAGCTTATTTGGGTGTGGAGTGTTTCAAGCTCTAGGTACCTCTCAGAGCTCTAAAGACACCAAAACAAGTTGAGTGCTGTCAACTCACTTAACTATGCTGACTGCAGAAAAATATCCTAGAAACCTGTTTCCTCACTCAGCTAATTCATCTTCCCCCCATGGCCATGCAGCAGCAGAGCAGTGTGCCAGTGACAGGCACTGAGGCACTGGCTTTTAAAGCTGATTTCATACATCTTGCTGGAGTGAAGCCATGACAGAGGTGTTTGTTATTCCTTCTCCTCCAAGCTTGTACTGAAACACAAACAAACAAGGTCTTGTGCTGCAAAACCAGCAAAAAGCAGTTAGTTTATTCTCTTAAAGCAACATGAAGTATCTTTGGTTTTATTTTTAGAATGCAAACTAGTTCTAAATTTAAGAGGCTTTTTTAAAAGGAATAATGTTACAGCCTAATTCTTCCATATTCTACTTAGGACATTCAAATAACCTTTCAAGTACTCCAGAGAACAATAGCCACCCCAAATTTCAGTGTTAGAAGGTTCTTTACGAAGTTGCACACATAATACAACTTTGACTTCTGAGGTTAACTCAAGCTTTATAAATAGAGCACAGAGTCAAGCACTGCTTTCAGTAAGTACCAAAGAGTGAATGCTCCTATTTGCATTTTCTCCAAATGTTAATACTCCACTTGAAGAGAGAGCTGAAAGTCAGGACAGTTTGGTTCTCTTTCCTGCTCTACAGCTACAAACAAGGTGAAAAAGTCAGAAATCTACTTGGTTCTAGAAGGCTGAATGTCACAGGACCTGTCCTTTCTTCACATTAGTGCCTAGCTGCATCTTTTAGTGTCAAGATATTTTTTTGTGAGTCAAGCTCCCAGTGACCACAACCACCTAGTAATGGTCCTGTTGAAAAATTTAGTTAATGTGACATGCAGGGTACATTATGATAAATCAATCTTCCTCTCAGCCCTTCTTCTTAATCAGCATTCCAAATATGAAAGGAGGAGAGGATAAAGTGAAACTACAACTGAAAAAAAAACCCTAAAACTACTGTATGGGTGTCATTCCAGCCTCTATTTAAATGTATTCAAATCACCAGTAATCAATTTGGCTACAGCGACCAACGACAAAGCTAACTGCACAAAGCAGGGGCTGTTGAAGCTTTTTATTTGCCAACACAGATCACAGTCACCATCAGGGATCTGTGGCTCTGGCTTCAATCAGTGTCCTCAGCTCCACGCTCCAGCCATGTGTTTCACATTAAAATGAAGGACAACCAAGGGCCCTTGGAGGCTCTGACACCGTTATCTCTTTAAAAATCCCCCACTCGCCCCACGGTTGCATAACCAGGCACAAAGGGACCTCTGCTTCCCCAGAACTCCCCTGCTGCTATGCTAACATCTAACATCTGACAGCATTCCCAAGCTGGACACCAAGAGATGAGAAAACAAATGCTACATCTCAAAATAATGGGGAGCAAGTGTCACCCCTGAGTCTCCAAGGCTGACAACAGAGAGGACTATGATAGGTGAACTGGCTCCCCTCCCCACTGAAGCAGTTTGGCTCTGTCAGACACCAGGGATTTGGCAACCTCTGTGTGTTGCCACAGACCTCCACCGGTTCCCGATTGTTGTTGACCTATTGAGAAACTCTTAATGAACACCACATGCTCCCCAAATGTTCTGGGATGTGACCTAGCACAAGAGAAAAACAGGAGAGCTATACAGACAGCTTAATAAACAGCAGTACAAGCATTCTGGTGTTGATGTGTGTCTTGCCTGTTTTACTGCAGTGACCCACGCTCTCTGCCAGTTCTGGAAAGCCTCTGCCATGAATGTGACAGAGCACAGTGCCAACAGTAAATCCATCACCCCAGGCAGGATGAAACACATCAGCACAGCTGGAGCCCCAAGCTGCAGCTGCACTGAGATATACAAATCTCTCTCTGGTGTTGCAGGCCACATGTAGAACTTCTGAGTGTCCTATGAAAATGTTATGCAGCTGTATCTAAAGACTTATCACCCACATGAAGATAGGTAGCAGAAGAGGAACACTATCAGAGGGCCCCATTTCCAAATGAAATCTAGAGGCTTTAATAAAAAACAGACACTGATTTAAGAGGTTTCAAATCAGGCCTTAAAAAACCAATTTCACATTCAAAGAGAGCAAGCAGCCTACACCTTAGTTCACAGAGCAAGGTAGCAGCAGAGCTCAAAGCCACCTCAGCCCCCCAAAACACCGTTCTTGCTATGCCAACGCTACACCCAGCCATATGGATTTACAGCATCACCCAATAAACCACCATAAAAATCAAAGCTAGGTTATGTTGTGGGAAGTGTCATCCAGATGGTAGGCAGATTGCAAGTTACAGCTGCAGGTGGCCATGAGAAGGACCCTGGATGGGCAGAAGGATCTGAACAGCTCTGCTCTATGCAAGAGTGAGCTTCCAGAGAAAGCAACACCTTTGCATGTGCACCAGAGCAGCCTGCTTATCTATATCTCAGGAACAGCAACAGCTACAAGTAACCTGACATTATGCAGAAACCAGCTGAGACTTTACTGAAATACCACTTCACCCTCAAGATACAAATATCCGCTCAAATCCAGCGGATCTGACTGAGCTAGGTCAGTGTTCCCACGGCCTTTTTTCCCCTCCCTCCATCTAGCTCCACTTAACAATCAAATTTTTGCCAGCCTGGTTTCTCCCCACACTGTAGGGCAGCCACTTGCCTTCAGTGAAGGTTACACAGCTCCCAACACCTACCTGAGACAGCACAAGTCGCATAGAGTCCTTTCAGTGCCAGGATCTAATCCTACCTTGCACAACAATTTAGGACTAAGTGCAGTGGTCCTACCTCAGGCCCCTTCCAGACCTAATGTTAAGTTCAGCAGAGCCAGAGGGAAGTTCCAGTTGGTTCAGGCACTTTTTCATCAAAGCTGTCAGAATAACCCCTCATTGACTCTCAAGGAGTCCTGGTATCAGATACTGGAGATAAGAACCATTACAGAGTAACTGAGGTGACAAATGAATATGCTGCATTATTCTCAGAGAAAGACTGAGAACGTCAGAAGTAAAACAGGAAACAGTATCCCTAAATTCCTCTAGCACATTCTCCGCACAAGGAATGCAGAACTCTCTATTACTGGCTGGCTGAGGGTAATTTCATTTTCTGTAAGAAGCACCCATAAGACATGAAGGAGCAAATGTCAAGAACAAACTGTAGTGTCTGGTACACATTTCAGAGACAATTATCGCCCAGCAATCATTTCATCATTTGCAAGGTTTGATTGCATTGGGTTAATATCCATTTTATCATCACCAACAGAGCACTGCAAAATGCAAAAAGAAAAAAAATCACTGGGAAAAAGTAACAACCTAACTGGTTCTCACACTAAACTTAATTGGCAGATCAGCTTTCTCAAGGAGATTTACCCACACACTGCTTCCATCTGACACTGAAATCCTTAGCATTTCCACTTAAACACAAAAATTCACACTGCAGGCTATAAACAGAGATCCTATACCCTATTTACTAAATTAGTCAGTTTGCTAAGATTTCCTCCATGATCCTAGGTGACACCATCCTCCTCATGCTCCTTTACCAATGATGAAAAAAATTAATTTGGCAATAAAATGCCAGAGACAGCTTCTAACAGGAGACACAGCTTCCTTAAAGCCACAGACCAGCTCCCAGACCAAACCTCCTTACACTCCCTGCTTGGCATGCAGTATTTCTTGCATATTTATTCCAGCAATCTCTTCCAAGGCTTACTGGAGCTAATGGCCTTCAAAATCAGGTACTAAAACGGAGCTGAGTCCTAAAATGAGCAGCCCAAAGGCAAGTTACTTAAACCAAACACAGTGTGTGATTAAAATCCATCAACTTTTTGTTCTTCTTGCAACTCAAGAGCTCTTTCCCTCTATCACTGAGCTATCATCACAACAGAACTGATTTTAACCCTGAACCACAGAGGAACACTCCTGAGTAATCTCTGTGTGTGTGCTGGATTTCGGGGATAAATTAGGACACATTTTTTTGCACAAGCTCTGCCATCCATCTCCATTGTAAGTTATTCAGTTAGTAGGCAAGAAACAGAGATACAAACACTGACATGAATCCCTCCCCCTAAAATACAGATCTGTTTACAGTCATGTTTCCACTGGTAGAAGATAATGAGGTTGTAACTGCATGTGAGCTGTATGGCACTCAAGCAGTAAGCATATTTTAACATGCAAGTAAACTCCCTCTTATACAAAATTTGTTTGGGGAAAGGATTTTCTCCTCTCTGCAACAGGACAATGTGATTACAAAATCCACACTGGGAGGAGTGGCTGACATCCTCTCAGTGGAGCCCAGTGACAGGCCAAGGGACAATGGGCACAAACTGGAACCCAGGAGGTTCCATCTGAACAGAAGGAGAAACTTGTTTCCCATGAGGGTGCCAGAGCCCTGGCTCAGGCTGCCCAGAGAGGTTATGGAGTCTCCTTCTCTGGAGAGATTCCAAGCCCAGCTGGAGGTGATCCTGGGCAACCTGCTCTGGGTGACCCTGCTTTAGCAGGGGATTTGGACCACATGATCTCCAGAGGTTTTCTCCAACCCCTACCATGCTGGGATTCCATGTCTAAAATTCAAGAACATCCTACACCTGCACTGCTTAGGGTCAAGTTTAAACCTGGGACCCAGATCCCCTCAGCATGCAAGCCTCCTAGCTGCAATAAATACATCTACAGAAATATGCACAGAAGGCAGAGACTCCAGACCTTGTTCAAGTCCTGAATGCTGAACAACAGGCTCTAAGGATTTGCAAATTTATTGAGGAGATTAAAGGCACACGGACACCTAAAGAGATTTTCAAAAGCACCTAAGCAAGGTAAAAGCCTTTGAAAATTTTACTAAGCATCTGTTCTCATCTTTAGAAACTTAAATACATTTGAAACCCAACCCCAAGAGCATATTAAAGGCAAATTCAATCTGAGGAACTTAACAAGCATAGTAGACCTCGTACTCTCCAAAAATTGTGTTTATTCACACTTGTCTTAGTTTAGGAAAGCTTTTGAGATGTCTCTCTTCTAGACTGTCTGGCAGGCAGAATTGTGCACGTGAATGCACATCACTTATGTGAATGAGTGATGAATCCAAGAACAAGACAAGACAGATCAGTCCAGGAGACAGCACGCTTCACAGGGTTCAGAAGAAATGCACTCATGCAACGTGGCCAAGACAGTCATTTTCCCACTCGGAGCCACAGTCTTCCCAACATTTTTCAGCCTAGTGAGTCAACATCTTTGAGTCAGAGAATCTCTCTTTTATATACCTGTAGAGGGGCTAGTCCATTGCCCATTATGGCCACTAACCATCCTTCTAAGCACTGCTGCAACTCAGATACATACGATCTCATTTCTAGATGATGAACCTCATACCTCCCCAGCTCTAGATCCATCTTCTGTTGGGAATCTGGTTAACCACGTAACATTTAGAACAACCTGAGCCTACCACTGGCTATGGTTTTTCCATGTATGTCTGTATATCACAGCAATGTCCAAATTAAAGGGTATTTAAATACCTAAAACATGTTAAAACATGTTTTCATGTGCTTGCCTTTATATACACGCCTTTTGTTTTAAATGCATATAGACAGAGGAATGCAAGTAGCAGGCTCTTGGGTATGTAATTTGCATCTTATAAAGGTCACCTTTTCATGCAGAAAGAAAGACTACTGAAGGTTAATTAAATTAAATTCTGCATTTATCCAAACTCTCCAAAGCAAGGACTTTAATAGCATCCTTAAATAACAGCCAGCATTTCTAAAGGAACTTGGAGAGCAGGACAGAGAAAATCAACTGCATTGTACAGACTTTATTTCTCAGCTGTCTTAGAGAAGTTTGTTGTGTTTGGTGTTTATTTTTAATTTAAAAAAAAAAATACTGGAAGTAGTTTCCTGCTCCTGAACTTCTGCTGTTACCATTCCAAAACTTGTGTGTAACAACAACCATTCACAATTTAGCCTTCACAGGCCTTCTGATAGCAATATCAGCCCTTCAGTTAGGGCCTTTGTGTAGATGTGTGTTAGCATGAAACCCAGCAGAAAAATCCTGTAGTAAGAAAACAGCCAAAATCCTGTCAAAGGCCAAAGTAATTTCAACCATTACATTGCTGGGTGCTTGCTGCCAACACGCAACAAAATACAGACAGAGTGATGCATGTGAGAGCTTATTGGGAGGTTCTCCCTCCCCTCTATTCTGCTCTAGTGAGGCCACATCTGGAGTACTGGGTCCCATTTCAGGCTTCTCAATTCAAGAGACACAAGGAATTACAGGAGTCCAGCAGAGGATACAAAGTTGCTTCCAACCCCCACCATGCTGGGATTATTGCTCTCTTGAACTCAAGACAACGCATAACAGGGTTGTCACACACTCTGGACAGAGTGCTCCTGTTCCTGTGGACTCACATGAAGAAGAGAAGAAAGAGCTCTCTTTGGATCTTGCAGAGTCAAACATAACCATTGTTTAAATGCATTTTAATACCCAGCATCTTTCACTGTAACCGAGCACATTTGGTGAAACTAGATCTAATGGTAGCAGGGAAAGTCCTACTGAAATCTGGGGAGCTTCTGGGAAAGAAGCCTTGTGGTGGCATCTGCTTCCAGCAGGCAGGTGGAGCAGGAGAATCAGCACTCATGGTACTAAGGACAAATGGTTTTACTATTCCCATCTGAAAGGCTAGAAGATATTGCCACTTCCCCATGTCCCATGAATCACATGCTACAACTGAACACCAGATAGCTGTAATTTTTAGTCAAGCTTTGTTACACAGCACTAATTCTGATGCATTTGCTATCACCAGATCTGCCAAATGCCACAAGGAGACAGTGCCCTGCACTGACATCAGGACAAGAAGAGAATCTACAAACGTGGCTTTTCAACCTTGCAATTTAAACACGTTGTTCACAGAAACAGCATGAAAGGAAGGCAACAGCCCTGTGCAAAGGACAAGCAGCAGAGCAGAGAACTCATCATTCTTCAGGAAATAATGTCTGAAAGTTCCTTGCTCTGGACAAACCTGACAGGTATCCTACAGATCAGATAGATTAGTGAGCAGTAAGCAGCCACCTGCTTCAGGGTATCCTCTCCAACCCACAGTGCTGGGTCAACCCAGAGAGAAGCAATGGCCAAGATGGCTAGTGAGTCAGGGAACAACCTTCCCCTCTTCAGATTTCCTTTTGTATACTTTTATATATACTTTACATATTTTGCCCAATATACAACTGGCTTTGGTTTCATAACAAACTTCAGAGGAGTCAGAGGGAAGTGCCACAGCCTTTTACCACTAGAGAAACCCTGATAGCACACTGTGCTCTCATACCCAGCTGTTCCCATGTAATAAACACAAGCAAAAAGCCCACCAGGGTCTAGGCTCTGTACATAGGGCTCAGAACATTTGAATTATTACAGCAGCACTGTTAAAAATAGACTACTTATAAACAACCATTCCCTATCACAGCTTTCATTAGCAAAACTGTTTCTGCACCCTCTGTGCACAGATTCAGTGTAGGTCTTATGAGTTATTGGGAGGGTTCTGATTTCATCAGGAATCTGACAATGCACACCAAAAAGGACAGCAGCAGAAGACTCTAATTTCCCACAGTGCTGCAAACACTTCTGTTCCTCTGCTAGCTCTACACATTTAATCAGATCCCTCAGCATGGTGAAGGAGTTCACTGCAATTCATTGAAATATATTGGGCTAAGACACCAACATCTGCCCCTGTCCTCAACAGGAGACAACAATCCCTTCATCATCAGGCACTGACTCCTGAAATTATAAATAATGCTCACAGTTTACAAAAGGTGAAAATACAGTCTCCTTTAATTAGAGGCTGGATTAGTTAGAATCATCATTGAATCCTAGAATGGTTTGGGGTTGAAAGGGAACCATTAAAGATGATCTAGTCCAAAGCCCCTGCAGTCAGCAGAGACATCTCCAATTAGAGCAGGTTACTCAGAGCTCCAATCAATCTGACCTGGAATGGTTCCAGGGATGGGACATCTACCACCTCTCTGGGCAACCTGGGACAGTGTCTCACCACCCTCAGTGTAAACAATTTCTTCTTCTCCCTCTTTTAGTTTAAAACCATCATCCCTTGTCCTGTCCCAACAGGCCCAGCTAAAAAGTCTTGTCCCCATCTTTCTGACAGGCCCCTTCAAGCACTGCAAGGCTGCAGTAAGGGCTCATTTAGGACTCGTAAGTTCATTAGATGGGGCTGCACATCATATAAATGGCTAAAAGTCTATTCTTATATAATGAAAACAAGATTATTTCTGAAGAAATGGAAATCCACCCCCTACTGTTTTCTAATACATTCATATCAGTAACAAAACACATTCCTACATTCACAAGTTCACAGCTGTATCACTTTTCACATCCCTGTGCACATTTGTCAGGCTTTACCAGCCTGGAAAAGTTCACTTTAGACTTTTCCCTCCTGAATGAAGAAAATTATCTTGGAAGATCCTTGTCAGAAGCTAAAGATGAGAATCTTTGTTATTCCTGCTAATTCCCCTTGTGCTTGTCTTCTTAGAAGATCTCTCCAGAGAAGCTCAGACAGCATAATCTCTCAAGTTCTAGGCAAGCAATGTTTCCACCAAAATAAGGCAGTAAAATAAAAAACAAACCACGTAACTCAAAGCTATTGATGCATTTAGGTTAAATTTCCCAGGCTTTGCTGGCTCAGAAAAAAAAACCAAGCCCTGGTGAACACAGCCTCCCTCTGTGTCCCTGTTGTGCCTCATAGTTCAGTTCTCAAGAATCCCAGACTCAAGCTGATGCTTTTCCTACAACCAGGAGAGTCATAGCATCTAGGTCAACCCCTTCCCATATCAACACAGAGCAGGGATTTCAGTCAGCCTCCCACAATTAGGAGAGCATGTTAACAACTGGGCAGTTTGGAGCAAGCCTCACGATTGCTCCCAGAGAAGTTGTGCTATTTGGCATAAACAACTCGACTTGGTGTCCAGAGGAAAGAGAGCATCAAGAGTGCACAGGCAGCCATCAGGATGTTCATCTGCAAGGTAAGAACCCATGTTGTGATCTTTGCCATAGACAACCACTCTAATGGAGAGGCAGATGTCATTTATGCAGCTCTAGTCAGGCTCCCATTAGAATTTAAATTGAATTTGTACTGCCAGATCCTCACATACCAAAAAAAGAAAGAAATTGAAGCAGACTCATTTGAGCCAATAGGGCAATATAAACACTTCACACAATTTGCAGTTATCTGCTCAGCTAAACCATCACTGTCTTCTCTGGAGTTCTGGCTGTTTACATCACTTAAGCAGCTGACCCCTCATTTTCTTGGGTCAAAAAAAACCCCACCCTCTTAAATATGTCAGCTGGAATATAGTCACACCACTCTTAGATACAAAAGAGAGAGTAAACACCAGGGCTTATATTGTTTTATCTAGACTACCTAAGATGTTCATAAGGTATGCTCCCATATTTCTGTTCCTTACTGGGAATCCTAACATCATCCCCCTGAGAGCTCTAGCTCACTAGCAGCAAATGCTTTCCAACAAGTTGGGAGAAGACAATCTGATTTTAGAGGGATTGCCAACCACTGATATTTGGCATAAGATCAATTTGCTTGTTTGTTGTTAACTAAAACACAGAGGAAAAGGCGAACAAACTACACCAACCTGCCTGTTAAATCATGTCACTGAACATGCCAGTGAGTGCTCAGATACTATAGTGACAAGGAAGAAACACCAAACAATAACGCAACTACTTAAAATTATAGGGGAAATCCAGAAATATGAACTTCAGCAGAGCCACTATTTCATCCAATGTCTTCATTTTCTTCAATACTTCTGCCCTTACTATAAAAAGCAACCTTTTTTCCTTTATCACATACTCAAGACATCAGCAAAACTCAATAGTCAGGAACAGTACTCCAATTAAACTCCAAATCAGTAAGAGACATTTAGTTCTCCCTTTAACACACACATTTAGTCACTCTTCTTTCTATACAGAAAGGAAATCAGCTCTTGTGGTGTTTTGTAGAGGGCGGGGGGTTGAGTGGAATTTTAAGTGCAGTTATAAGAATTACATCATTAGAGGAAAAGCAAATATTTCTGTGAAGGGCAGAAAAGTTATAAAACAGTAACAGGGGGAGAAGAGAGGGACACATGGGGATGGAGGGAGCACAGTAAATGGTACATGGCCAAACATGGTTTAATTGTCTGAGGAGAGAAAAATACAGAAGTAAACAGAATATTTCTAAAAAGGTTTTCAAACAACAGAAAGCCTTTAAGCACTAATGAGTTCAAAGGCTTCAAAAGATACAAGTCATTGGGGACAGGCTCTCAATACACCACCTTTAATTTTGACAGTAATCTTGTTAAGCTCATAGCCTGATATTGTACCTGCTCCAGTGTGGGTTCTAAGTTTTAACTTCTACTGCAAACTTAACTACAAAATGATATCTGATATTTATCAATGTTACTTATTAAATTATTTTCTTGAATCTAACTACAACATCTTTCATATGCTTTCATTAATATCCTTATCTGGTTAATATGAGAGCACAAAACAAGAGAGAAAGCTAACAAAGCATGGATTTTTGTTCTCAAATTAAGGATAATCTAGAAAATACACTACACAATTATGTAGTTCATCTTCTCAATACCATTCATTTCAAATAGCAAATTATGCTAAGAGCCTTGCTACACACCCCAGGCTTCAGTGCTGAGGCTTCACTGGCAAGAAAACAGATATATGTGGGGAATGATTGGAGAGGAAGGAAGGAAATTTTCTAGTATTGTATAGTTTAATATATGTCCTGACTATGTCTTTGAAAGCATAACATTGTTATTATAAAGAAAGGCTATTTGTGTGGTGAATAACATTCAGGGGAATGGCAGGAAAAAAACTCCAAAAAATCTCACCCAGTGCAATCACATCTAGCTTTCTTGTACTAAAGACAAAACAATCCACTAGCTAGTACCTCAAGCCACAGGTGGCAGTTCTCTCAACACATCCCAAATACCAAGTGATCCATCACCTTAGAAAGCAATCTGCTGAAGCAGCCCCCACATGCCTACAGTCAAACAAGCAGGAGCCTCAGTCTCTGTTGTACTCAAGGCTCAGTCATCAACTCACCTTGACCCCAGGAACAAATGAACAAAACACTCTGCCCCAGCTCACAGCACAGCTTGTGGAGACCCAGGAAAAATCAGTTTGCAAGAATTTGTACGGGCAAAGGCACTTGGAAAAGCAGGCCAGAAGAAAGCACAGCAGCAGCATGTGCCAATTCTGATTGCAGGAAGAGCATGAGTCCATCAGAAAGTATTTCAGCTCTTCTATGCTGTCACCTCCCATACGTCTCCAGATGACAATTTATCTCTACTTCTATTGACTAGGTAAAAAGATAACAAAAGCATGAAGTCTCAGAGGCATCTTGCCACCTAAGCACAAATGTATTTAATAAGTATATCCATACAGATATACAAATTGGGAGGTCAGTATTAATTACACAGCTGCTAAAAGCTTAAGTCCTAGAAAAGCACAGATGCCTCTCTGCCATTCCAAAAAGTCTCCTCTCACAAGAACATTTTGCACCCACTTCAGAGCACTCCTGGACCTAAGGCACAGTAAAGCATATAGAGTTATGATTAACTCAGTAAGTTTACTCCCAACAGAAAAGGAGTTCTCTTCACATTGGTGTTCCAGCTAAACCCAAGTCTGTGTCTATAAGTCATCAGAGTACCTGAATAGATTCAACAGGTCTATAATGAGCACAACAGCCAGTACAGCTCTGGGCAGCTACACACCACTTCAGTGAGGTACAGTCTAAGAACAGCCTCTTCAGAAAAGCAGATCATCTAAGAAACCTGCCTGATCCATTGTCCATTGCTGGCACTGCACATGCCACCTGATGAGAACTGGGAGAAGAGCCCAGAGGGACTTACTGGATGTCACAGCAACAGATAAGGCAGTCAAGGACAAAGTACTACTTTTCTGTCCTGAGTTTTAAAGCTATTAGTTTAAACAGATGCTCATTACGATCACTCTGCTGGATGATGTACCTGAGAGGGCAACCAGCAGCTTTTTAAGCAAAGGTAACAGATGAGTTTTACAATAGCTATGACATAGACCCTACTTCCATTTAGTATTTTCAGGGTACATGAACTCTGTTCCTTTCATTTACACAACTCCATTGCTAACAGTAAACACAGCAGATAAACAATACCTCATGATCCTTCTCTCACACAAAACCACCCTGTCTTCCTTCTTTGTGCCTGACAGAAGAGTAAGCACCAAGAAGCAACATTCCATTTTGCTGTTTTCTTTAGGTTTACTACATTTTAGATGTACAGATTAAATCTGTCTTTACAAAGACCTTAGATATAGCTGCATTCCTTCAAAGGCAGACTATGTATAACCTTCTCCTTTACTCATCTCTATAAATGGCATCTTGTGGTGATACAATACATTTATTCTTTACTTTAATGTATATCCATACCAACTTGCTCCTGAAACAAGCTGAAAATACATTACCTAACATTCTGTAGTGAAGAAGCCTGAAAAATGACATCTGCAGGAACAAGGCATACAAAAAAATCAGCTTCTATACCAAAAAAACCTCCTGGGGGTTGAAGAGGTAAGAGTGATGCACTGCTCACACACACTTTTCTCAGGGGAAAATTGATGGCATTTGGTTGACCTAGAGTACCAGTCAATCAAAAGCCAGTAGAGAAAAAGCAGACAGAGGGAGGGAGGGAGAAATGAAGCTTGAGCTGCAGCAGTCATCTGTTGAGAGAATTATGGCTTAGAAGATGGTCTGAGCCTTTGGGGATACCTGCCCCAAGCTGGCCCGGGGCAGTGCAGTGGGCTAGCCTCTGTGGCATCTCAGAAATCTTTCCCTCCTAAGGAAAAGGTAGCAGCTCATAGGCAAAGCATCAAAACATGCACGTGTGCAGGAAAAATACAACAGGACCGGCCCACAAGCCAGATCTGGCCCAGCTGCTGACACAGTTGGACCTCTGAATCCTATCTCTAGTTTATGCCTATGACTGTCACACCCTTCCTATGACTGTCTGATTCCTCGGTCTTCATGTTACAATATTCACTTTAAAAGACATGTGTATTAATACCTACCAAACTACAGCTCATCTCAGAGTTAAAGATATGAATCTTTTCTCTCTGCAAAATTGTTACTAAAGCTCTGCTATATCCTCTGGACTTGTGTGCTTCATTATGAACTATCATGTGCACTATGACCACATGTTTAAGGTTAGATAAGATAAGAAGATCACCAGAGTAAAAGCAGCAGCTGTTGGGTATCTGGTCAGTGTGCTTCCCCTTGCCCTCCCTCACTATGTTGGTTGATGAAGACCTGCAAAACCCCAACCACAAAGACAGATGAACACCATCGCAGTAAGTCAGATACCAGAGCCTGAAATACACTAATGACTGATCACCACTGACTCCAAGCACAGATCAAGCCCAATCTCCAAGTCTCATTAAACTTTTTTTTAATATAAAAATCAATAGCCCTTTTTCCTCCTCCCTCAGCTGAGAGGGACACACCAGAAGCACTTCTACAATCAGACTCATGTCTTACACAGGCTAAGAGAATACAGAGCTTCACAATGAGATTAATCAAAGTGAAGGAGTTATAATAGGCTTAAAAATGAGAGCACATTAATAACTGCTCCCTTGTGGTAAACAGAGCTGGTAATCAAGCCCAGGTTCAGCAGAACTCCTGATCCATCGCTGAAGAAGAATTAGCTTTGCAGCAAGGTGAATGAGCAAGTGATTGGCCTGGACAGTCACAGGACAGGGTAGAAAGGCTCTGTAGAAATTCAACTCATCCATTAGAAACTCAGGAAAAGGGAAAAGACACTCTTCTCTTAGAAAAGAGATCACCTTTGTTGGTCACTTTAGTGCAAAGATCAGGTTTCTCTGTCTGCATCAAGACACTGTGCATGCCAACATCTAGCATGACAAGAATGATCCTGAAAATCATCCTTTCTCCAGGCCCAGCACGGAACCTCAGGCTCCAGCTGGAATGAGCCATTCTTCTTAAAAGCAACTCATCTGTGAGGACCAGTTGACAGGTGTCCAGTTTTCTTCTTCTATTCCTGTGATAAAAACATATCCTGACAGTTCGATGTTGCCTTTGTCTCAGGGCAGGAAATGTGCCTGGAGAAACTCATGCTCCTAGTGATCCTCCTTTTGTCAGCTTAGGAGCCTAGGACATGGTGATGCTCTTTGAAACTTAACAGAAAAAGCAAAACAAATGAAGTCTCATCTCTGTTCAAAGGTATAATTTGTCAGTGAAATGCTTTCAGAACGTTCAAGCTAAAACCCTGAAGTGGGACAATAGAAACGAAAGCAAGACTGAGTGTATGCAACTCATCACCAGATGTTCTGGTTATGCAGGAACATGCAATACCTTCCCCTTCTCCAGCCTCCCATGGGCACTCAGGACATGAACACAAACTCCTGGCTGTACTTGCCTTCAGAAGCCCTTTGGATACGGCTGTCTCCATTTCACACACAGTTAGGAGATCTGACAAACAAGCTGGCTTAATCAAAGTCAAATAGCAAGTCTGCAGCTCAGCACTGAACTGCATGAGATTGAGTTTTGCTTTTATTTAGCTACCAGTTTTAGCATTTTTAAATTCATTTGAGGCAAAAAACTTGGATGAGAAGAAAGGAAAACCACACCATTATGCAAGAAGAAAAAGCCCACACGAGAGGCTAAAAAACACCCTTCTGATCTTTCTGGAGTCTAGAGCAGGGCCCCTCCTGCACTCCTTAACCAGCTCCAGGGCACGAGACTAGAACAATGTACCCACACTGTCAAAAAATGGTAAAGCAGCTAGAGAATCACTAACTCCCACAGCTATCTTCCACAGTGTCCTGGTTTGACCAGAAGTTAGGGTCAAAAGAACAATCTTTTTGAGGAAAGGTCTCCAAGACCCCCCTCTCCCCAATAAGATGGGGACAACAGTAAACAAAAACAAAAGAAACTAGGTACGCAGACAGTGAATTTCTAAGAATAGCTTTACCTAAATTTAAATGGTACAACAACATAGAAAGATAAGGTGGTTAGTTCANCAGCTAGAACTGAAAGGTTTGTAAAACTTGGACAACAGTTGAATTACTCTGTGAATTCAGCAGAGGAAAACACACTCCAAAACCCAAAGAGCTGACTCCCAGCTCCAAAACACTGGATTTTATGTTACATAAGCTCCTGTTTCAAAAAGCCCTTTTTTCATTTAAGATATGCACCCTTTATGAAAATTTCATTGTACCATGCTGACAAAATCCACTTTCTTCATCATTACTACAGTAAGCAGTTAACTGTCCAAGCAAACAGACTTAGCTTCTTCCATGCACATCATGAAGTCTTTGCAAATAGACTGTCTGTCCAAGAGGAGAAAGATCTGAAGCTGAGTCTCCTTCATTCAAGTTACCACCACACTCAACTAAATGTGTAGGCTACCAACCATGAGAACCCCACAAACAAAGCATCAACCTCCACAGTAAAACCACTCTGGTTGCAAAAGCAGCATGATCTGAAGGTATACCCTCTGTACCAAAGTCAGTTGTTGCTCTAAGAACCCTACCTGCAGGAAGAAGCCCTAAATGACTGTTTAGATGCTTAAGTCTTAGACAGAATTAACGTAAGTTGAAGGTTTTACTTCTCACCAGAGAAAAACCTGCTCCACAGCTGGAATAGTGCCTATAGCAGCCAAACACCACCTTTGCAGGAAAAGCAACTTGTTGATTTGAAAAAAAAAAAAAAGGATAATAGGCAAAATGCAGTCTTAGGCTCTAAACAGAAAGAGATTTTGCTCTTAATAATCACACTACTCCCCTTCTCCCCAGAGCAGTTCTCAGAACACTAAAACAAAGGTCTGGACCAACTGGAAATACAATGGAAAGCACAGTTTCCTTGATCTTCCAAAATTTTACTGATTACCTGAATTGCCTTATTTGCCCAACTCACATAATGAAGGTTTTCAAAACACCACTGTGTTCTTAAGTGATAAAAAAAGCAATCACTATAAACAACATCCTCAAGTGTTGTTTCACCTACTACCATTAGATGCCAATTTAGATCACAGGAAGCTGTAACACTTCCATTTCTGTGTGCTATGATATTTTTACTAGGGTGCAAAGATTACCTACATAATTCTCTCTTCATTTTTTAAATCATAAAACTATCTGCTGTCATATTTATGTGATGCCTTGAACAAAGCTTTTCAAAAGGAAGCTACTGGAGCTTGTTCCCACTGCACTTTGTCTCATTGCCTCTGTCATTTTTATGTCGCCCTTCGAGTGCAGCAGAGGAGATCATACAATGTCCCAATTCAAATGCATGACTGTGACCTCTGAAGAAGGGTTTCCATAAAACAGGGTCAAACAAAACAGAGAGCCGATAAGAATTATGTTGCTGACTTGTTTCTGCACACAGGACAGGAAAATAAAGGCAGAGGGATTTATCCAGAAAAAATATCCCCAGGTAATTGTCAGTTTGAAGGCATTACCATATTTTATGACTAGCTTCAGGCCTCAAAAAAAGAAGTGAAACTCTCTTTGAACAAGGTTGAGGGAGAAGCTTATCTTTGACAAGAAACCAGGACAGAATGTGCCCACAGTGCTAACAGAGTGCCCATGCAGTCACAGCATTTTTAAAGATCAAGTTTCTTGAATTAAAACAGTGCTTCTAAAGCTCAGGCTTTCACGGCTAGGAATATAAAGTTCTCTATCAGCAAACCCTTTACTGAAAGAATTAAAAAAAATCAAAAGCCCAGATTGAAGGGAGTAGCTTTGTTATGGCAGAAAAAGAGATGGAAAAGCCACGGTCTTTTAACATCTTTCCTGCTCTCCAAAAGAAAAACAACCTAGACAACCACAGTTGATTTCAGTGTAAGCACGTGACTTTTACATCAAAACAGAGAACAAGAACCTGGTACATAAGGAACCTACTCTCCAACCCCTGCACCCCTGGCAATATCAACATTTTTCTTCAGTTGGCAGCACTTTCCACTGCAAGTCTCACACCCTTGATACAGAATCAGACAACTGGTTTGGTTGTAAGAGACCCTTAAGATCATCAAGTCTAACCATTAACCAGCACTGACAGCTCACCACTAAACCATGTCCCTCAGCACCACATCTACACATCTTTTAGACCCCTCCAGGGTGACTCCACCACTGCCCTGGGCAGCCTGGGCCAGGCCTTGACAACCCTTAAGTGGGGAAGGAAAATTGAAAAGCCTCCAGTCTACTCTGTGGAGATGGCATTCTATGTCCCCCCTGTCCTAGACATTGATACATAAGCAAACCATTTCTCTCTCTTGCCTGTGAGGTCTCGTATTGCTTATACAGCATTGTCAGCATCTTCAGAGGGCTGCTGCAACAGCATCCAGACACTCTTTAGATAGCCTCAGAGAATCAATGCTCATGCCCCAAGGAAAGTCATAAGTGATAAGTAGGTTCCTAATTCCCAAAGTAAGTTTGGGATAAATCCTGTCCATAAAAATCAATCAAGAAATTGGATTAGATTAGTCCATGGCTTCATGCCTTCTTTGATCAGCAAACAGCACAGGGATGGCAGGAGTTTGCCAGCTATGCTAAGGTGAGTTTTCCTGGCAGAGATGGCTTCCCTCAATCTGAAGACCTATTTCCCTACTTTATTGCATTTGCTGGAGCCACAAGCTGCTCTAGTTGTATTTACAGAGTAGTTTGGGGCTGTGGAGCAAAAATGCTTTTGGCTTAGAAGCATAAACATAGCTGTGCTTTAGAGCAATACCATAGTGAACATCAAACACAATCTGCTGGCACAGACACTCTCTCCTGCTCTGCATCACTTCTGACACTGCCTGTATCACTGTCGTATCCAAGTGCCTCCCAGCAGTGCACTAAGTGCTGCAGCTACTATCTGATGTTCTCTTTATTCTCTCTTTCCCTAAGGGAGAATCATGTGCACTGCAGTATGAATTGTTTGGAGAGAGAATATAGGTTTTAAACAGGTACAAACAGCTTCTTTTTGAAGCTGAAAGCACGTGCCCTGAATGAAAGGTGCTCTGGCATATCATGTGCAATGGAAGTTCATTTCACAGACTATAGCCAATATCACAGAATGGTTTGGGTTGGAAAGGACCTTTAAGGTCATCTAGTCCAAGCCCCCTGCACAAGCATCTTGAACTAGACTAGGGTGCTCAGAGCCCCAAATGACCTGACCTGGAGTGTCTTCTCTCCCTTCCATTAAAACAGTCTCTTCTGCAAGGAATGGCTTTATACTTTCAGAACAATGTTCTACTGAACCGAAAGCCAAAACATCAACAGCTGTCCTACCATAAACATCCAGGGAAGGTTTTATGACACATACTAGCACTGAAGTACACTATGACTGTCAAACCTAATCATTCACTGACATTTGCAAAGTATTTTGGATATTAGCCTTTGTTTCCTCTCTGCTTTGCAGACTTCTCATTTCCATGTCAACTGAACCACACGTCTATACTCTTCTTGAACTGTAACAACTCTTTGCCAGCTCCCTGGCAATCCTCTACTTCTCACTCTAATTTGGCTTCCTCAGCTGTGCACATCTTTATCCTTACATCTGATTCCTGAAACAGGCCTGCTGAGAGTATTTGATAAAGTCTGAAGAGTAATGTTGTTATGAAAATGTCACATCTCTAGGGAGTGATGCAGTTTTCTTAATAGCTTGTGCACCTGATGACAGAAAACACTTCTCCTTAGAAATCTGCAAACCAGAGTAAACAATTCCAATAACACTGGAACAAAAAATGAGATTTTTTTCCAATGTACAACTTTTGCATAGGACAAGAATGGTTTCCAGAGGTGTTTGAGGGCTTTGTTATTGGTTTTTGACAAGTCATCAACATCAACAGGCCTTAATACTTATTCACAGACCAGAATTTATTCTGTGTTGAGAAAAAGACAAGAAAATAAGAACAATTAGATTCCTACAGAGAGCAAATAAGAAAAAAAATTTAATCAGTCCTGCTCAAAAAGAGCTTTTCTGTAATTCCCCAGCAGACCTACAAACAACAACCAAGAAAACAGCTCCTAACTCTCTCACTGTTGATGGAGCTTTCATTTCCACGAAGAATTTGAGTCCACAGTACCAGCAGAAAGGAGAAAAAAAGTTACAAGAAACAACAGCATCCCCTGATCCCTGTAGTCTTAATATTATTTCAGATCTTCAACAATAAAAAGTCTTCCAAGAGCCAGAAAGTCACATTTGAGTCCCATATGTAGGTCAGAGACAAACTGTTCTTTCTAAAAGAAATTAGCAATTAAAATTTAGAGATTTGATTTAACTTCACACACAAAAGTTTCCAAAGAAGCACATCTGCCATTTCCGCTGTGCTGGTGGACTGAGATGCTGTCAGTGCTGGAAGCACTGTCAGGAGAGGAACCTAGAGATCCTGGAGGTCTAGAGCTCAGCCCCCAAGCTGTTAAGACTAAAGTCACTGAACAAGTTCTGGTGACAAGCAGATGTTCTAAGCTGTAGGGGTCCAGACATGAATAACCATCCATTTTTCAGGGATGCAAACACAAGTCCAAGGTGCACAGCACATTGCTCTTATCGCAGTGATCTTCTCTAGAAGGAGCACCTCCCAGTCTCAGCTGAATACTCTTCTTGAGTACTGTGGCACAAGAAAGTGTCAGCCAACACAAGCAGGGCAATGGGAAGGATGGAGATATAAATATGTAAAGAATCCTCTTGGATTTTGATGTGTGCACTATATGAATGGGATCAAAGTAACTCAAAAACACTACACTCAAACAGAACAGCAGTTCCCAAGGGAAACTTGTATCCTGAGTTTAAATTCTCCTAGCTGTCCCCACTTGGGACTGTCTGACTCGTTCTGTCATGCTGTCCCCTCTCTCAGAGCCAGCTTGATTTCAGAAACACTTAGCACACCAAACCAGTTACATCCCCAAGTAAATAACAGAAACACTTGTCTTGCAAGAAACATTCCAAATCCCAAACCTCTGCAAAATGCTACAAGAGAATTTGCACGCATCTTCTAGCTCTGATGGCATGACAATCACTTTGAATTGGCTCCCATGGTAACCGCAACATTAAGGTCCCCAGAGAGCTGTCACACACAAACACAAGATTGGAAGGGATGCGTCTGTGGCTTTGCAGCTGAAAAGACAGAACACAAACTTGATGCAATGCAGGGAGTCTCTCCACAGCAGCACTCTTCTTTCAGATAACAGGATGCAGGACACCATTTCTTTCCCTTAAGATGGGTACTCAGCTGCTCATATGTCACCTTCAAGACACGGGCACACAATTCTTCATAGGAGCTGACCCTTGCTACCCTCTCTTCCCTCACACCCCAAGGCAGCTGTAACTAACACATGCACTTAAATCGTTTCACTAGCAGCTTTTTGTACCTCAGTAAGATCCTGCTTTGTAATTTTTCCACTTGGGTTGGTGGAAGCCAAGAAACAAAGCTCCACATATTTTTGAGTCAACTGGAGAGCTAGCTCCAATAGTGCAACACTGCAGTATGGTCAGCCCAGAGGTGCAGCACGGGGAAAGTCCCCTCCTTCCTTTATCACACAGGTGACTCCAACAGTCCTGAAAGCAAAAGCATCCTTGGCTCACTCACAGCTCTTTTTCACAGAACACCTCTTAAAAATTCAGATAGCTCTAGAAGAAGCACTTTCACAACATCCCACTAACAGATACAATTCTACTAGTGTCCCTCCTTTCCAGCCCACTGTAATTTATTACAGTGGCATGATTTGCAAATTCAGACTCTAGCAAGACAGAAAGAGGAAGGAAAGTAGGGAGTTTGAGCGAGACCTATAGCCATGAGAAGGATGTTGTTTTCAGGAGAAAGGCCAGAAAGCAATGGTTCACTCTTTGCCCCAAAAGAGGTTATGTCTCTCAGCAAATCAAACCCTTTTGCTCATCTTCCAAACACACTTTGGCTGAGCTTCTAACTTCTAGAAGAGAGGCAGGGAATAGCAAGTGCGTTATAGTATCGCTAAAATGACAGCAGGCTAGAAGTTTACACAGCTTTCATGTAAGGCTTCTGCTGAAAATAAGGGGGTTTGTCTATTATTTTCTAAAGCTGTTCTGCCTATCATTTAGAGAACTTGAACTGGTTGTAGATAAAAACCATAGCAATCTCCATTAGATCCTGTGCATTAACACTACCCTTTCCTTTGGGAAAGCATCCTCAAGGAGATGAGCCAGAGATACTTACGCAAGCAACAGGTATTTTTGATTCAGTGTCTCAGAAGTGAGAAACAGAAGAGAATTTAAAATTCCTGCCCATTTGGCAGAGCTCTTTCTGCCTCCCTCTCTCTCTGAGCCAGGACATGGTAATTCACAAAGTGGAATTCAAGTCCTGAATATATCTGCTATTATACATCTGGTTCCTGTTATTTTAACCTTAAAAAGCAAATGGGGGGGAGGAAGGGAAAAAATAAATCCAACTTCTGCTGATTGCTTATACTTTCCTGAAGTTCCCTTCCTTTGTTCTATCAGCCAGGTTATTTAGAGAATATTACCCTAATCCAACAAAGAACTTAAGAATATTAATATTTCCAGTGAAGGCAAAGGCTCTAATGGATCAAAATGCTTTATTTATTAGAGTTCATCAGCTCCTGCTTCACATCCTAATGACTCCACTGGAATACCCTTACCCTTTCATTACTATGCCTGTTGTATTAGTGGTAAGTCAGGCACAGAGCACATATGCTCAGCTTGGGAGTTCAGTTGTACCTTCCTAGGGGCAACATTTTATACATCAGCTATCAGATTCTTCTTCCTTTAACCTTTTACCACCGACTCTGGGCCAGCTGCCTCTGAAGCACAGGTGGTCAGAGTGCAACATGCAGCATCCTGTCTGCCTCAGGGAATAACCAGAAAAGCAGCAGAACACCCACCTAAAAACCAGCCAGTTTGCTGCTGCTCTCTGTCCTCAGTACAATTATGACTGCCCAGAGCAGATCTAGCATCAGATAAGGCAGGACCATGCTGTCGTCAACCCTACTCACCTCCCTGGTATTTGCTCAGTTAAATCCACATAATGTATAACTTCTGCATGACCACAGACTTACCAATCCACTTAGAGGAAGATCTGCAAGCAAGTTAATGAGTTTGTAAGGGTATGTTGGTCACTAGAATAAACACTGCCCAAGGAAATTCCTACTACTTCATTTGTTACCTCTTGTATTGCCTGATAAGAGATCACATCAATTAGGAACAAATGGATTTAGCATTGCAAGGATTCAAGGGAAATGCATGAGGAGACAGGATTGCTTTCCTGCTGTGTTGGACATCAACCATCAGTACTGCCACAGAACCAGCTCTGTTCTGCTCTTGCTCCATCCCATACCAGTTACTCAGCAGGCAGACTAGGAAATATCATCTCTGAAACAGAGAAAGGGGAAAAGGGATAGGTACTACAGACACCCCTAGCACCTTCCCTTCCTTCTAAAAGTCATATTGCAATACCCTCACAGTAGCTTCTGCTTCTTGCTCTCCTTTAAAAAGAAAAGGCAAACTACCTTTGCCTGTGGATATCAAGTAAATGCACAATCTCAAAGCTCATGAGAAGCAAGATGCACCCTCAACTTGGAGCTCCCTGTAGTCAGTCCTCAGACTGCCCCACTCGCAAGTGAGCAGACCTGTCCACATCAGGAAACATGTGGAGCCTGCAATCCCTGAACTGTCTGACTAGCCTCAGTGTTGGACTACTCGTGCTGTCTGTTGAGCTATGGCCATACCAGACAGAAGTCTGGGAGAAAGGAAAGTGGTGGCTGACATCTATGAAAATGAGAGAACACTATCTCAAGGAAAGAGGGAGAACTTTATTCAAGGCAATGCAAGACAGTCCTTGTCACTCACAAAAACAGCTTACAAACCTCATTGATTAAGGCTCACAGTCTGATTCTGGTGTGAAGTTTCGAATAAAAAATGTTTTCCCATGGTTTATTCTAGACCACAGTCTAAAATGACTCATCTTTACCACAGCAGAAAGAAAGCAAAGTTAAAATGCTGACAAAATATGTTGCTTGAGAGCTCTGAGCAACTGAAGTTACTCAACTTCAAGGCTGAAGCCTTGGACCTTTTCCTTACAGTCAGGACTGTATTTTGAAAAGGGGAAGAAGAGAAGGGGGAAAAGTCACACCACACATTCACAGAACATCATTCTGACTGGTCTGAAGGAGAGGTCAAATTTTGAGTCTCTCCTGTCCAAAACAGGTAAGGAGACCCAAATCTGTTAGGTTTCCTGTACTAGCACCAATGCACTACAGCCAGCTCCTTCACAAGTACTCTACTAGTTTCCAATTCAAGAACGGAAAAGAACAAATTAATTGACCAGCAAAGTCTCAGAACAAGCCTGGTACTGTGCCATCAAATGGAAATGAGGGGAATCAGGCTACAACCAGCCCTGCTGCAGGCAGCCAAACACCTCCTCTGCCAACACTGTTCCCACAGGATAACTTTGGTTCCCATCAAAAGAGCCAACACAGTAATTGCAAGAAAGACAGTACATTTGAATGCATCTACCAAGAGAATTCCCAGCACTCAAAATCCACACACACAAAACCTGTGAGCTGACACATGAACACAAATCAGGCTACCAAGTGGTCTAGACAAACATTAACCAAAGCACAAATCAGTGCTGTAACATGCCAAACCAAAGTGGATGGACAAAAGCCACCAAAAAGCTGCATTCTGAAGTCCATCTTTACACAGGAGGTTAATCAGGATGAGCGAGTGAACATTTCCACTGCCTTCTGCACGACAGTCCCCAAAGGTTTAGTCATTACAGCAAGAACCCAAGCCTTTAAAGACAGATCTGCCTAAGCAGCTGAACACTTCAGAGAGCAAAATTAACTTGGTGGTTAGCTTCCCTTCCCAAAGAATTGTATTAGACAATTATCTACAGAAGTCAAAATCAGGCCAACATTTAAAGGCCACAAGGGGAATACAATGATTGCAAAGGAAAAAAAGCAAACAATAGTAGGTGCTTGGATAGTTTGAGTCATATACACAGTGGCATTCATAATGAATACTAATTTTGAGTTCTGCTTTATAAGGCATATTCCTAAAAGGAACTTATTTTCTAATTATGAGCTCCAGTGACCATGCACATTAAACAATGAAAACAAATGGCAGTAGATATGACCATTGTGACAGTCCCATTATCTCTCAAGCAATGCATGAGGATAAAGCTGTTAGCTGTCTCATAGGCAAAATTTACTTGAAATGTCACTTCTATCCATATTCCTACAGCTGTCAGTTTACTCTCCCTCTATTCACACCAAAAAGAGGCAACTAGAAAAAGTTGAATTAAAGATTAAAACTCTTACCTACCAAGAATATCTATAGTTTAGCGATCATGTCCTTAAAAGTAGCGTTGGTAGCTTTTTAAAAGCAAAAGCCCAAACCAATAACCCTCAAAAGGGATTGGAAAATGACTGGAATTTTTTCCTTCATAATATTGAACTTCTAAGGGATTCCCTGCTTCTTGTCCTCCTTAAAAACTCAGGGGCAGCAAAGACTTGATCCCCCAGGTTAGGTGCTCTTCAGGCACAGGAGGCATTGCTATTCTGCCAGAGAGCACTTCAGGCATCTAACAGTCCTTCATTACCTTCCTAAGAGCCTTTGTTGCAAAGGCAGCAGTACAGTATTTCTCCACTGAAGGCTTTAAGAAGTATCTTCTAGATGTCACCTCAATGCTCAGCTGAGTCCAAAAAGCAAAAGCAGAAGTTTGATGCTTAAGAGCCCCAGCACACACAGCTCCCTAGACATGGGGTTATTTCCTATTTTATATATTAAGCAAGAATGACAGAGGCATGATAGTTTCCAAAGAGATTCATTTACAGTTTCAGTCTTGCAGCAGGTGATTTTCAAAGCCAAATGGTACTACTGAGCACAAGAAAGCCCCACCTGATTTAGAAGCATCAGGAAAATACATGTGTGGCCTGTGGAAAAGTTCAGTCATCCCCTTGTAAGACAAAGCTATGTTACTTAATGGTTTTGTGCCTGCTGCATCACTGCTCTCCCAGCACAAGTGACTCCAGATAAGACATCAAAGTCCATAAAGAGAACAAAAGCCCATAAATCTAAGAGGAGCTAAATTCTACTGTTTTATCAGTGGCATGGCCTATAGGCATTCCCTAATGAGGCTTTTAGCTTAAACATGCAATAACTGGCACAATATCATAATTGCAGAGCTGAAACCAAAACAAGTCCCAAGACTGCCCAGATGAATCACAGAATTCCCCCAAGGACATCACCCAGAATAGACACATGGACAATGAAGAGTTATGCTTGGAAGACATTTGAGCTAGTAAGGAGACTTGCACTGAGAGAAGAGCAGCTGGTTTCAGTTGTGGGAGCAAGATGGCTCAGTTACTCCTCAATATCCCAAATATCAACGAACCTCTAGCAAGTCTTCCAGTGATCACACAGAACAGACTTCCAAGGACAATCACAAGCGATGAATGAATATTCAGAGACAAGACTGTAAGACTTTTTTCCTTCTATGCACTGCTGCATGTTCTCACCAGGGGTAGAGGACACGACTTGGCCTTCACCTTAGCCTGAGTTCTTGAAGAGAGACACCAATAGCAGTACTACAGTGATCTGCCTCAATACAGGATTCCTGTGCTGAATCACACTGAAGCTAGGACAGAGGATGACACATGTTCTCTATAGCACATTTCAGTTTTGAACAAGACATCCAATTTACATTTCTTTTAATATGAAGAGGTCTGCTTTATTCAGAATTGCTCCTATTCCTATTGTAGTTCATAAGAAATGCAAATTCCCAGAAGAAAACTGCATTATTCACTTGCAGAGTGTGAATCGAGAGAGATTTGCATATATTAGATTGACTCAGAGGTGAGTTTGTTTAGCTAATGCAAATCACATGAAAAATTAACCATAGGATCTGCTCATTACACAATAGCAGTGACTGACATCATGCAGCAAAAGAAATATTTTGACCTATCATATGACACTCCTAACATATAAGGATTTTTTTCTACATGAGCACATAAGGGTAACCTAGCAACACTCAGGCTCTGTACCCTCTTTCACATGCATCGGACCCCAACAAAGCTCATCTTTTGTCCCAAACCTGAACTGGTTTTTCAGGTAGAAAGTAGTAAAAGAACAAGAAAATTATGAACATATTAAAAAGGAAGAATACACTCCAGTAGATTAAAGATTTTGCTGACTTGGTTTTTAGTCTCATGTTGTCTGGATGCTCAATGCATATAATTAAAACCCTGCTTAGCTCCAGGAAGGTTTATTGGCACTTCAACTGCGATTCTGCTCTTTTGCCTGGTTTCCACCACTCAGCACCCTAAGCCCCATCTCATGGTCAATGCAGTCAAGGCTGTACCCAGCATTCACACCCCAACCTGCCCTGGTTTCAAGTACACATGTAAGCAGAATGCCTTCCACTTCTGCTCCACACACTGCTTGCTCACAGCACATCCCTTTTCCCCCTCACACACACAGGCCAGATGAGCACTGCTAGATCACTGATGGGCTCAGCCTTGACCAGCAGCAAGTCTGTTTTGGGGGCATCTGACCTTGGCTCTGTCAGACATGGGGGAAGCTTTTAGCAACTCATAACAGAAGCCACCCCTCCTGCTACTGAAACCTTGCCATGCAAAGCCAATGCACTCAAAGCAGCAAGTGGTTGGGTTTGCGTATGTGTTTTTAGACAAGGAAAATAAGAAAAGCCTCACCTAATAACCATACTTCTGTTTATCCAAAAAGCCAAGCTTACCTCCTATCTATGAATACATATTTACCTTTGAGAGGCAGTGGGGAATCCCAACTGTAAGTGTAATGAAGGAGCATCTGTTCTTAATGACTTGGGCTGGCTTTTTCAAATGCCTTGACCCAGTGCCTTAAGAAGCTGTCAGTAAACCTACACAGGTTAAGAAATGAGATAGTACTTTTCAAAAGACATGACTGTAAGCCAAAAGGGCAAGAAAAATCCTTTATGAGGTCTTCCTCACTGTGCTCTTTTCTAGTTTTCCCTAACTATTAAATGGCATGAGAAAAATAGATGTCAGCTGTATTAATGGCCCCTCTGTATAAGAATTCAATACTGAAATACATTTTTACAAAACACTCAAATCTGCAGCCTGGAGCAATTTTGGAAACCTAAGAAAGACCTTTGTAAACCTTCCTCCTCCTCCAGACTTCATGTCAGTTCACAGACATCCACAAGCATCAGGATAAGAATCCCAGCTTTGACTAGGAACCTGAGGTCTTTCTCATTTTCATTCCATTTATTTGCTCACCCAAGTTCAAACATTCTCCACCTAAAGAGCTATAACAGAACAGCTGTTTCCAGAGAGCAGCAGCTAAAATATGTAACAAAACAAAGATCAAAACTCAGCAGGCCAGCACAGAGTGCCACATAAGCCTGGGCATCCATCAGTAGCTAGAGGCTGCACTCTTATCCCAGGTCTGCTAGAGACACTCCCTGCCCTTCTTCCTCCATTCAGAGCACATGTTCCTCAGGCCAGAAGCCTCTTCCCTTGTGCAGTGCCTTAATACTACAGGGTCTCTGATAAGCAGCAGAGCAAAGACTAACTCATTCTTCTTCACACCTGCAACAGGAACAGGCTGACATAAAGCTGCAAGCCATCAGGAACTGTAAGTAAGTGAGAAAAATACATAATTGAGGCAAATTAGATTTGGAAGAAAACACTGAAGGGAAAGGAATAAAACAGCACTCTTCATCAGGCGAGACATCACTTAGTCATGATCTGGAGTGTTCACACCTGCTCTGCTGTCACAGAGTCCCACAGCTCTGGGCCGTGCTGCAGCAGCATCCCGACACCTCTCCCTCTGCCAAGCCCAAGCACTGGAACAGGATCACTTTGGCATTCCAGTTCCCAGCTAGTTAATCACTGTAACGCCTTCAAATCCCTCCCGTGTTTCAGACAGAGTGTCTGCACACAGCAAAGCAGCCTCCTGGCTCTGGAACTGAGGAACATGTGGGTGATCATGCCACCGGAGAGCAGCAGGCTCTGGCCACTGGCACAGCCAGCATCCCCTATTTATTGGTGTGCTTACACAGCCATTTGGGCCCAGGAACAACCAACCCTCTTCTGGTCACTGTCTCCCATCATTCTTTTTTTGATCTGTTATACTGTAAAGACCTCAGTTCAGAGAAATACTTTTGAGATGTGCCACTGTGCCCTGGCTAAGCTAGACCAATGCAAGACAGGTCTCAGAGGCAAGGTATTCAAGAAAGAACCTAGGAGGAAATTCTCCATGGACTCTGGAGGTACAGCTAACATACATTTTGAAAGCTCTTTGCAGTGCTGCTCTCTGTGCCTTCACAGACTTGAAGCCCTTTGGAAAAGCACCTCTCAAACACTTGGCTGAATAGGGGTTTGTCAGTACTTTGCTGAATAGGGACCCAGACTAAAGGAGAAAAAGTTGTATCAGATCTTTATTTTCTGTATCTTGAAAATTCCTTCCCTGTTCCCCTTTCTTTCATCTCCTCAGCAGTGGGGGTGAAGATCCATGTGGACCTGTCAAGCTCCTTGTCCATTATCCTGTCTTTAGAAGGTACTTCAAGCAATGGTTTGTTACTGGGATAAACATTCTTTGACACAATGTGGTATTTTCAACTTCCAAACAACATATCCAGCTACTGATGAGTTTACCTGTTCAATGACAAAACACTGTTCAGCAGAACCAGGTACCCACTCAAAGCCACATCAGCAGGAAAGAGCTCCTGGCATAAGTCAGCTGCTTCACCAGTTATGACACTGCAAATCTTCCATTAGGTAAGTTAATAATAGCAAAGGAAGCTGCAACATGGATACCATCACCTGTGAAGCACTGAGATGTCAACACCCCTAAACGGCTGTAAGACAGAAAGAAGGGGAGTACTTCCCTACAGCCATAGACATTCATATTTTGGTTGCTGTTTTTTATTTTTAGCCTAAATCTAGGAAAGAATTAATTCAATTATTTTGCTATACTACTTAAAATATTACCAATTAACCACCTAAACACAAAATGCTGGCTATTAGAGCTGGGTTCTTTCCTTCTCTTTCAAAAGATATTAGCCACAGTTCAGATACTGAAGTGTATAAATTCAGCCAGGCATGTTTAATGAAAGCTTTACCTTCTATCACAGCATTTTTAAAGCAGAGAATAGGCTGCCTTTTACCCTTCCAGCATCATAATGAAAAAGTAACTCTTTCCATGGAATTGTAGAAAATACTGTGGCTAGCAGAACCCTGTTGAGAGACAGATTAATTATCTACTTGAGCGTGCATGCAAGAGTAAGCTTGTCACAGCTGAGGGAAAAAGCAAAAAGCCATCAGTTAAAGGTAGCAAAGCTGCTGTGCTAACATTCTCCTCCCTTAGACCTGCACAGCTCAGGGCAGTGAGAGAGGTGTGGTGTTCAGAAACAGCAATAAAGCAAAATCAGACCGGGGAATTTGCTGCCCTTTGAATGTGACAAGATCAGCATCCCAGAGGGGCAGGATCCATCCAGAGGGACTCAGACAAGCTGGAGAGCGAGTCTGTGTGAACCTCATGAGATTCAACAACGCTAAGTGCAAGGTCCTGCACATGGGTCAGGGCAAACCCTGACAGAAAGTCCAGAGGCCAACCATGTCTTGTGCTGCATCCCCATAGCAGCATGGCCAGCAGGTCAGGGAGAGGATGCTGCCCCTCTGCTCTGGGAAGACCTCACCTGCAGTGCTGGGTCCAGCTCTTGAGTCCTCAGCACAGGAGATACATAAACCTGTTGGAGCAGGTTCCAGGAGGCCACAAAAATGATCTGAGAGCTGGAACCCCTCTGCTATGAGGATAGGCTGAGAGAGTTGGGGTTGTTCAGCCTGAAGAAGAGAAGGCTGCATGAAGGCTACATGTGCCTTACTACATGGTGTCATTTCACTCTGTTTTCAAGAGCGAGGAGGCCAAATTCCAAGAGCCAACCTAGAAGGTGACACAATGTCCCTCAAAACAAGAACAAAACCGCAGCCACAAAGCCCAGCCTACAACAAGCGCAACCAGAGCGCCAGCTTCTAGGGGTTGAATGTTGCTGGAGCTCGACACAGCCCAGAGACACCCAGTGGTTAAATCATGTAGCACATGCAACAAGAGCGAATTGGAAAGGTTAGGTAGAACATCCTCCTAGCTTCTACTTGGTACTGTCTCAGACTGACATGATGCTTCTCTCTGCTCACCGCCATCATCTAGACATAAGCACCTCTCATTTCAGACCTGTCAATTAAGTGGCATGAATCCAAGCCAAAGTGTCTTGGGAATAGCTGGATTACACAGGGCCAACTAAACAGGATTAATGCTATGCTGCCTTACTCAGCCTGCACTATTGTTACATCTGAGCAGCAATGTTCAATTCAGATGAAAGGAAATGGTGAAAGCACAGCAATCTCCAGAGAGATGCAGAAACATGTATTTTAAGCTTCTTTGTGGCTCCTTCTGGAAAACAGCAGGGCAAACCTTGTTTACAACTTATACCACATGCACGACAACAAATGCAACCTTCAGCCAAGTTCCAGCAAAGACAACTCTGATTTTTCTAAGGAAACAGTGCTTTTTGGAAATAGCAACTCTGTTGTAGCAAAGGACAAACATAAGGGAAAAGTAATAGGTCAAGTGCATGAATGGGTGACCTTACTGTGATCATTCTAACATAACAGGCTTAATAGGTTCATTCCCTGACAGGAGGTTCAAAAACAGCAGCACCAGTAACCCAGAAACACTACAGCAACTCACTTGTGTTCAACCAAGTATCAACTCAGATGCTCAGGGAAAACAACGAAGGCATCAAAGAGGACACTGGCTGGCCAAGTGGATGCAATATGGCAGCACAACCTGGACCCCAGCTATAGCTCCTTTCACTGATTTGCTAGTCACCTCCCATTCTCACAGCCTTCTTGTAGCAGTAGGTGTTCTCAGCACACAAGCAGATCCTGGCATATTGATGGCAAAGAAACAGCATGAGGAGATTTAATGTTCTGAGAATCCTGACTGTAACACAGGTATTGAACAGAGAGAGGTGAAGAGGGAAACATCCCAAGTATGGCAGCAAAACTCACAGGCAGAGCAGCTGTATAAAGTGAGAAAACAGAGGAGGCAAGGCTGATCACAGAGAATAGCACATTACTAGTATGAAATGAGTGCATAGGCTTGGGAGGTTTGTGTTGAGGGCTTCTCAGAAGCAGACAGCAGCATTCAAAACCCTGCTAGACCCCTTAAATCACACTTTGTATTTGCTCCTCTGCTCTGCTAGCAGAGCTGGGGAAGAGGAAGGAAAAGAAGAAACAGGTAGGGGACAGAGCTAGGTCAGGTGCAGCCCCCTTCTCTCAGCTGCTCAGAGCTTCGGCTTCCAGTATTTGGTTCTTTCCCTCAGCCCTGCCCATGCAATTCCTTTATTCCCTTTCAACTATCCCCCATAAGACTCAAATTTGAGGCACTTGCTCCACAGCACTGTACATACAGAGCCACTGACACTCACACCATGTTTTGCTTCATCAGTGACACATACAAGCAGCAAAAAATTGAGGGAAGGTTCCTTCTTCCTCCCTCCTCCTGCGTCATTAGAGCTTCATCTTCTGTTCTGTGAAGCTTTTAAAAAGAGAAAACAGATCTGAAATGAAATGGGAGGGGTGTAAAAAGTGGAACAAAATACCATATGTGCAGTGCCTCTTCTCCTCTTCTGTGAGCTGCAAAAGAAAACAGCACCTTCCCTGATAAGAAGCAACAGGGCTTTCTTAAGTAACTGGGAGATTGGGGCAGAGGAAAAAGGGAAGCAAACTGCATATTGTCCACAGTTCTGTAGCCACAAGGAAGAAAGTTGCAGGAGTGACAGCATTGCTGCTTCCCTGCCCAGCTGGCTCTCCAAGCTGCCTAGAAGCAGCATCCAGCACCTCTGGAAGAGCTGGCTTTGTTTTCAACACCACTGGCCAGTGGCCTTACACTCAGGATTGCAGAACATTGCCTTCCTCAAGTTACAATGGAGTGATTTATTTTCACTAGCACAGGCAGAGAAGGAGAGCCAGTCTGATCCACTCTGCAGCAGCACCACACTGGGAAAGACAATTTCACATGTGTACATCATACAGTCTGTGCACATTACACAGACTGTCTTAGAAGGAAACCTTTCAAGAAAGACCTTGACTTATGAAGATAAAAGGAAGCATCTCCAGTCAGAATCTTCAATCTTCATCATCCATGTGCTACTGCATCAATATATAACTCTATTTTGACTTCCTTCATGACTATCAATTCCCCATTCCCTCATATTTCCACAGCAGCCTGCCCTATTAACGAGGATTTTCCCACCCTGTTGACATCATCTCCTCCTTGTTACACCCAGTCCAGTCCATGCCACCCAGCACAAGCTGCAGGCTGAGGGCTGGGCAAACAGTACTAGATTCACTGCACTCTAGTGACCCTTGCTGACATTAAGGCTCAGCAGCACCTGAGTCAGGGCCAGACTAGTGAGCACCAACTTGCTGTGTGTCTGTGGTGATGTGAACTGTTCTACAGTGAATCTAGAAACTTCAGTCACACTCCATTCTCATCATCTGGGGACACACACACACACTTACATTCAGAAGTGCTACATACCAGCCCGGCTTTTCACATCCTCTTTGACTTCTTTCCTCCCCAGTCCCTGCTATTTGGTGTGGCCACTCTGACCCTTTAGACCTAATAAACACTAAGACAGCTTGGCACATCAGGTTTCAGAAAAGCTTCTTTTCCCCCTCCCAATACTTCCAGCTTTCAGTCAGTCCTTTACACTTCAGCTCTTCCAAACTGTGGCTGGGAAATGTGTCCCCTGAGTTGTTTGCCGATATCCACACAGCTGACCAAACACTTAGCTCCACTGTAGTTCTACATAAATCATATGTATCTCATGTAAATCTTCAAATACTTCAAAATGAGAAGTTCCAAATTAAAAACCAACCAAACAACAAAAACCCCCGCACTAAAACAACTCAAATCACTGCTAAAATCATCAATTTATCAGGTGCAATAGCAACATTTTGGAGAGCATTTTTCTGGGTTGTTTTTTTTTATTATTACTGTAATTACATCTAGAGAAGGCAAGCCAAGAAAAGAGAGAAATAGGCAGAACCAACCCCTGCATCCAAGCAAGCTCTGTGAGCAAATGTAGACACATTTCAGGGCTGGCAGAACACTGTGCTGAAATTAAGTGGTGTGGGTTCTGACAGAAACATTTTTTTTCAGATCTAGTATGAAATCTGTAACGCATGGCACTGAATAAAAGCTTCCATAGGCTGTACAGCAGCACCTAAATATTTGTCCTACTGCTGTTCATCCATAGCTGGCACACATTCAAAGACTGCAAAGACAAAGCCAAACTAAACCTCAGGCTGACTTTTCTACCTCCAATTTGCATTGCACTTTTCCCTCCAGGGATCTTGCATGGTTTGGTTTGGATTCCATCCCAGCTCAGGCCTGAACAGGGAGATGTACCAAACAATTTCAATGCACCAACACATTTCATTTGAAATCTAAGTATTTTAAATGACTCTGAATGCACATTCTTGACATTTCAATATTGTTCTGGATAGCTTTTTAATCCACCCATTTTTTACTAAGTGGTTAAAGTGTAGGACAACTGGACTGAACTAAAACCAGAAGAAGATTGCACCAAGACAGACATCCACAGAATGAAAGCAGCTTGGGTTGAGTACTAACTTCCCATGGGCAGTGAAAACTCTTCATCACTGGCTGTTCAAAATTCAGTTGTACTCAACACTGTCCACCATGAAGCAGGACAAAGCAATGAACCAGCAGCAAAAAAAAAAAAAACCCAACAAAACTCCCAGGCAAATAACCTTGTTCTGACATTCACCCCTTCCACTGAAGAGACAGAAAAGGGGGCAACAAACTGCCAACTGCCTTGAGGGTGTGGGGTGAATGTGTCCAGTCAGAGCCAACTTTGCCACTTACATAAAAGCCTGCCCAGCAGAACTAGTCACCAAGAGGCAAGGACAGGGCTAACACCCACACTCTGTGCATGTGCCTACATAGTTACACATACATCAAGCAAACATAACGAAGAGGGGTCATCAAAACCATTTTTCCTCACTGTAACAAAGAACTTTGACAGCTGTAAAGGACAGTTGGCTAGTTCACAGCAGCACTTACCATCAAAATCAGTGCTGCACACAGTGAATGGGGCTTCCAGCTGCCAGAAGGGACAGGGTGCAAAAGCAGTCCCACTTTGGATCAATAAACCTGCAACAGGTAAATTGGGTAAATAGAGAAAGAACCCTAGAGAGGAGTAAGCCAGAAAACAAGGCTTATTAAACTGCAAATGCTCTGATGCAGAGAATCTTGTGTTCTTACGCTGGCCAAAGTAACAGCCCAGAACTGGTTCTCCTTTCATAATGCAGTACAAAGGAACCTGAAACCATTATTGTCTAGCAATGGCCCATCATGAGTCCCATGAATAAAGGGCTTGGCAATAACCCAACAGCCACAAGACTTATGACAGCCTTCTGAGGAACTGATGAGAATTTGTCTTCTTTCCAATCACGCCCTTAGGCTCCCTGAGGAATCCCCAAACAGCTTTTCAAGCCCCAGGAGTCAAGTCAGCTGACAGCAAAGAGGATACCCAAAAGGCACTGCAATGCCAATGCCACAGCAGAGCAGGAATGCAGACAGGCAATAAAGCTGATGCTAAGCAGGTCCACAATAAACTAGCTCTAACCATAATTTAAACAGTAGGGCATTGCCAAAATGAAATGGTCATTTACTGACAAAGAGAGCAAAGAAACATAAAACCCCAACAGAACAATGAGAGATCACAGACAGCTCTCAGAAAACAACTGTTTCTCAAGCATATCACTGCATCCAGATGCAGAAACCTCCTTGTCTACTTCTGAGCATAGCTCTCTGTGTCCTTAACTCTAGCAGGAGAGCAGGATCTTCTGGGCAGTTCTTGCTTTACAGTATAGAGGCATTCTATTACCCATTTCTCCAACTAAGACACTTAATTCTGTGTGTGACAGAGAAGTCCTTGTCACCCCACTGTCCCTCTCTTCAAGATGTCCCAATTCACTCTGCCAGAGGCAGAATGCCTAAGCAGCAGTAGCAGCACAGCACTAACCCACTACCATTGTGCTAGGAGTGCTCGAAAGAGGGCATCAAAACTGGCACTTCTCTGCAGCAGCAACAGTTCTGTGCTCCACAAACCCTTCCTTGATCCATAAAATGGCTGTGCTGCAGAGAAAGCCATTCTTTCACCCACATACCATTTTGTTTTGGAGGACAGAAGGAAAAGTGTGTTTGTTCAGCACACGTTTGAGGAAGATAGAGCATCTCTGCTTTAAATGGATCTCACATTCTGGGGATGTAGCTCAACAGAAAAGTAGAAAAACATACTTCCTTTGCAGAAATGCAAATACATCCAAAAAGACCCTTAACCCAGAAGCAGACAGGTGGCATTCTTTGTGTAACACTGGGCATGGCTTGCACTCACCCAGATTACAGATAAACCACCACACAGCTCAGTTATCACAGAGCTATGCAGAATCCACACACACATATATTCATCTCCAGAGGTTTCTCAAAACAAACAGAAAGAGCTATCTTTCACAGATGACAAGTGCACTTTCTTAATATTAAGCTTTTTAGCTTCTCTACCAAGTATGGCAAATGTCATAAATTAAGAAGTGAAGCAGCCAGATAGGGTCATACAGGAGGCATGCAGGGAAAAGCCCTGGCTGAGAGAGGATGTCCCAGGGAAGAGAACCTATGTCCATCTACTCAGCATATTGCTCATCATACCAGGGGACTATGAGGGGGAAAGGTAAAAAGTTGGCTTTGGTTTATGCCTACCTGGAGCAAATTTAAGGATTCAAAATAATGTGGGTGTCCTCAAAATACTCAGCATGATCTAAAGGACAAGGGAAAAGTGCTCTCCAAAGAGCTTTGGGGAGAGCAGAGGTGCATACAGTTAAGTACCATTTTAGACCAAGCAGGGATTTGAAGGCAAGCTGCAAATAGAACTGCAACCTTGATCTCACTGTTCTTTTTTACTTAGGCCAAAATATGAATTCAAAACCCCAACCAAACCCCTCAGTCCCTGGGCACAGCTCGAGCAGCCTTTTGTTCGAAGAGAACTTATCAATCACTACAGACAACCCTCTCTGATCAGGTCATATGACTGAAGGCTTTATTATTCCCTCACACCAGCACCAAGCAAAGCAGCAGCAACGTTATCAGATCAGACAAAGGAAGTGCTGCCCTTCAGAAGAGCCTCTGAATAACCGCTCCCCAATGGGCACGTGTGTGTGATTTAGCTGCGCGCGGTGGGAATGCAGGAGGAACACACCACATCTGCCGTTACTTACTGAGTTTAAAGAGGCAACACAACAGAAAACAAGCAGGGTATTCTGAAGTCAAGCTGCTCTTGTATCTTCAGTTTATGAAAACTTCCTGTCTATTTAGCCCAGTATGTTGCAGCATTCTCAAGTACTGTATACATGCTGAAGAGTATTAGAGCTGCTGGAGAGAGCAAGAGATGATGGAAAATTCCACGAAAGCCAGTTCTCCATGGCTTGGTCCCAGCTCCAAGATCCCAGGCCTCAGGGCTTCTCCACAGCAAACTGGAAACCCTTCCCCAGCTTTCTAGTCCTGGGGCTACTACACTCCATAGCTGTCCAATGCTCTGCTACTCCAGTGCCATTGTGTTGTGATTAAAACAGTGGAACTGACTCTTGAGTGGAAAAGAAACTCACCTGCAAGCAAACAGCTTCAAAATTCATAGCCATAAAGAATGTCTGAGGAACGCAGAGGCTTCTACCCCTTTATCCATGGAAACATAACAGTTCTTGGTCTTTCATACAAAAGATGCTGTAATTTCTTTCCTTCCTGCAGAGCAGTCACTGTGCATGTGTCTACCACTGTATTGCCTCAATATTTTTTTCAAGAAGCTCTTCTCTAACAAAACAGGATTTCACTCCTACAAAGCGAACTGCATTGCTTCTGCAACATTTCATTTAAGAATCCACAGTTAAAGTGCAGGACCCCTATGGTTCCCAGCTCTGCAGTGCGATAGCTTCAGCATCCCCTGTGAGACGAAGCATGTCACCTTAATGCATCCTTAAGGTGAGAGAACAACCAAGCTGATTGGCTTCATCACCCTAAGGACACACAAAGTGACACACTTAATCTGATGAGAGACACTAAAGCAGTGTCTCTTAATACTTTATGAAACATTTGGCTGGCTTTAATTTTGAAACCAGCAGCTCAATAAACAAAGCAATGGAACATTCCCTGCAGAGGGCACAGTGAGAGAAGCACAGCAACCCACGCATCTGAGTGACATCAGGATAGCCTATGCTTTGACTCTGCTCTGCTCCCCATGTCCACACTGGAAGCCTCATACACTGGGAGGTCTCAGGCTCTGCACATCACAGGGACTTTTCCAGTAGCAGCTGTCTTTCACCAGGATGCAGCACAGAGCAGGAGCAGCTGTGGAGCTGGTTTAGGACATCCAGCTTCCATACCGCACCTTAGTCGGGACACAACAGGCTGACAAGCGTGTTGACTTTCTGAGGCAACCTTCTGCACAACAGGAGATCACACCAGGGAAACAAACAGAAGCTGTTGGACCATGTCCAAAGAAGGACAACGAAGCTGGTGAAGGGTCTAGAGCACAAGAGTTATGAGGAGCAGCTGAGGGAACTGGGGCTGGTTAGTCTGGAGAAAAGAAGGCTCAGGGGAGACCCTCTCACTCTACAACTAGCTGAAAGGAGGGGGTAGTAAAGTAGAGTTTGGTCTCTTCTCCCAGGTAAGAAGTGATAGTACTAGAGGAAATGGCTTCAAGTTGCACCAGGGGAGGTTCAGATTAGATACCAGGAACAACTTCATCACTGAAAGAGTTATCAGGCATTGGCACAGGCTGCCCAGGGAGGTGGAGGAGTCACCATCCCTGGAAGAGTTCAGAAAGCATGTAGATGTGGTGCCTGGGGACACGGCCTAGTGGTGAACATGGGAGTGTTGGGTGGAGGGTTGGACTCAATCTCAGAGATCTTTTCCAAACATAATGATTTTATGACATGCCCAAGCTAAGCAGTTTAAATCAGGAAAAGTACATTTTCTTCCCTACCTGGTCAGTTCTGGAACAAGACTACAGTTACAAACTTTCATGAAACACAAGATGCAAGCACCCCACTTGTACCACCACTGCACACCTGCTTTAAGCTTACCTGCTTCCTCAAGGACTGGCCACTGTCAGATACAAGCTACTCAGCAAGATGAATCTTTTTATTCCCACTCCCTTCAAGGCTTGCAAGATGTAAGACTGGAGAGAAGACAGATGGAAGGAAAAGCCCAAGCATCAAGTTTAAATACAGACAAAAGCATCCCCAAAAGGCCCAAAGGACAGCCTTCAGCAAAGCCAGCTCTGAAACTCATTGTTTCAAATACATCCATCATTACTTATGAGAGCCTCGGAGATAAGACTACAAAAATAAGTTAGAAGATCCCCTCGTTCCTTTTCACTGGAGTTCAGAGACTCATAGGTGCCAGGGCAAACTACTATGAAAGGACTGGCTTGCTACAGTCTCTTTAAATAGAGATAAATCTTGATGGGAGAGGACCTGCTGATATATATGGAGAAAAAGCTCCCAGCCAAGAAGCACATCAGAGACAAAAGCACATCCACAAGCTCAATGGGAATGGATATACTGCTTTCACTATGAAAGAACAACACCTTGGGGCTCCTCCCATCAAGCATTAATAATTGACAAGCCCTGGCTTCTCCTCAACTTCACAGTCCATCCTTTACTCTGGAAGGAAAGATTCTGCAGAAATGAAAAGCATTATCTCAAGAAAGGGGATTATTCTGTCATCTGAGGACACTTGCATGGAAGAACAGAGCTGATGGGCAGCTCCTATGATCTTTCTGATTAAAATGCTGCCTCAGGATATTACTCTCCTCCCTCAACACGAAACAGTCAATTAGGCTATGATATATTCACGTAATAAAGGCTTTTCTTACAAAATATGTCAACTCAAGACTGGCAAACATTCTACTTTTGCCTTGAAGTGACCTTACTGAGAACAAACATGACAGTTAAAACCAGACTTAAACTAGTTAAATACTGACATCTGAGGAAGCAGAGGAGTGAGGGAGAAGACAAGTGTTTTTTCCAATCCCATCTCAGTGCTTTAACAAAAAAAAGGGGGGAAAGTTCAGGATGAGGTATTTCCATAAAGGACAATCTTACCTTCTCATTATTAATTTTATATCCATGTATATACTCACAAACACACAAAATCACAATCACTTGCCACCTACAGCAACCTCTACAGGTACAGTAGCATATCAAATTGATATCAATTGAATAGTGCACAGTTATATTCATGGCATTAGATACAATGGTTCTGATGATGATCATCATCAGACAATTCTCAGACCAGCCTCTTACCCTAAGGAACCCTACACCACACTTTAAAAGTCATTATTAAAGCAAGAACTACCTTTGTGGAGTGCCCATCCCTAGCCAGAACACAACTTCAGCTCTCACTTCCAAGCACAACTGGGATCACCCTGAAAACAGGGACTGTCCTTCTCTGCTTCTCCATAGCAATGCCTTGCCCCTTGCCTCCAAGGGCCCAGCTAGAATGTGAGGACACCCAAAACAGCACAAACATACAGGAGCAGCAGAGAAGGCTCCATAAATCTTAGAGGCTACTAAACACCACTGCTCACCATCTCCTCCTGGTCTGTTAGCAGGAGCAATGGCTGGATACACCCCAGAGATCATTAAAGATGTCCTCATGGATACACGTACACTGCTGTAGAGTCCCAAGCAGACAGCATCACCCCAGAGGAAGCAGGACAAAGTCTCTGCCCCACAAAACTAGCAAGAGAAGGTCTCTGCCCCCTCCTGTAGTAATCTTTACATCTAACACAAGGACATTCTAAATGGTTTTCTAGAAAAACATTTGCATTTTGGGGCACACCTCTGGGACCTCCTTACAGACTCTATTTAGCAGAGACATCTGTTATCTCAACAGATATATTTCATATCAATCCCACCCTCCAAATCCTTTCCATCGGTTGTCACTAATGAAGCTTTGTGTGCAAAACCAAGTGTATTCTGCCCCCATTAGGAAGCCAATTACAGCAGGAAAAACAAGCAATTAACAAGGTGTAAAATAAACATCCTGCCACCTGCCTTTTAATAGCAGCCCTGCTTCAAACAAGTCACAGCCTTAGCACAGTGTTCAGAATTGGCAGCTGATATTGTATATGTATTTATGCAGCAGCTGCTCTTCCTTGCAACAAATATTAGAGGCTTACCAGATAAGGTCAGCATATTTAAAAAAATATACAGCAAGTATTAAACCCTGCTTTGAGGCCCCAAATGTTGCTTTTAATGAAATCAGCAGCATCAAGCTTGTCTGGTATTACAGTGATGCTACAGTCACATCCCCAGCTTAGAGAGGTTTCCCCTTCATTTCTACTTGCTTAGCAGCTTCTCTGTTTGTTTCACTAAATCCAGGGGCCTAAGCAGCTATTAAACAGCAGGCAGGGCCACAAGACAAAGCAAGGCTCTACAGAAGTAGACAAGTCTTTCCTCCTTCCATCATCCCTCTCTCTCCTTCTTGGCTTTCTCTACCTCCCCATCATCAGGTGTAACGCTACAGGCAATTGCAGGGGGTGGGGGGCACACACTGGGGAAGAAAGCCACCCACTCAAAAAAATCAAGGGGAAAACAAACCCAGATTCCAGCTCAGCCTTTGCTCCTTGAACCTTCGGCAGGAGAGGAGGGAAGTCCTTCCAAAGTCACATTAGCTAGCTCCAGAGGGAGCCACTTTTTCTTTCCCTCTTGTGGAACAGGATGAATGACACACTTCTGAGTAGTTAACCAGGGCTAGAGAAAGCCCAACAGCAAATCCACAGGATTGAATAGACTTGAAGCCAAGACTGTGCCTGAGAAAACTGCAGCCAAGCTTTGTCTTGCATGTTTGGGGGTATTTTAATCTTCCTTTCTTGCTCTGGATCTCTACTGCTAGATATTTATTCGTTAAGTTTTCCACATCACATTTCAGTTCCTGACTAATGCCCTACTTAATAGCTCATTTCAAGATTCCTGCAAGGCTCTTTCTCTTCATGTCCTTCTCTCTGGCTTGGCTGAGATCTGAGGAGTACAACACTGAATATGGTACCACCAACTTTTGCAGTCTTGTACACGATTCCGAGGTGCTAGACATGGAGTGAAAATCGGTTCTTTCTCTGAATGACCACAGAAAGCAACAGGAAAACAGCTTCTAACTCCAGAAAGAGCCCTCTGGGATATGCACAGGTGTAGAGAAGGTTTCGAGTCATGCTCAATAGTACTGAAACAATCCTTCACTAAAAAGTTCTTTTAAAAGAACTCCTGAAATTAAATACCTACCCTCAAACATAACTGCTACCCAACTGGTAAATCAGACCTTAAAGTGACCCAAGTCTTCAGGTCTGGTGATTATCTACATGTGTGCAGAAACATGGCAAAGTCAGAAGGGGAACAACCACAGAAGGTGAAAAGCCTCCAGATTCAGAAGGGTGCACACCTAAACTCGACCTACTACAAGCCAGGAAGTTAACCTAAATAAACAAACAAATAGCATTTCCCAGCCCCTCATGCTACCAGTACAAGTTCAGAGATCCCACGACTCCTTCCTACAGCCCTAATTACAGGGACAAGGTCACAAAAGACACAATCTGCCAACATGAGCTGCAGGAGGTCATATAGCCACTCCAGCTGTAAAAGTATTTTAAGAGTAGTTCAGTCAGTCAGGTCATTTAACTGACTTCTTTGCTGCTTGTTTTTTTAAACAAGCAGCAATATTTTCCCTTCCATTTTGTGGGTGGGAAAACAGGAAGCAGGATCTGCTCCTTAGTCACCAGTCTAGGATTTCAGTGCTCATCACTAACAATGCCATAGAAGGGTCATGCCTTGCTGCATTTTGTAGGTCTAAATCCCAAGCACATACAAAAATGCCAAGAATGAGTCTCAACCCAAAAGCGATTGTGGGACAGAAAACTGTCAGCTCCCAAAAGGTTTTCAGATCAGAGGAAGAATCCTGTACTGCACCAACCAAGAAGTGGGATAATATTACCTGCAATGCCCCATAACAAAGCCTCACAGGACAGAAGCAACTCCAAAAAAGACAGTCTACAGTTCTCAAACTTACTGCAACTCGGTTAGTTCTGGGGAGGTCTCTTCTGATCAATGCTGAGGAGCACTCTGATGGTTTTCCTGACCACTAGGGTCATCTGAAAGCCCAGAGAATCAGCAGTTTGGGAACTGCTGCTTGTTCAAGGTGAAAAGAGACCAGAAAGGTGATGAGAACTTGCTGTGAGAAAGACCCATGCAAGTTCTAGGATCAGTTCTAGAAGGGAGGACTCCAGTTCTTACAATTCTTCTTCTTCAAAGGATGCTCTAAGAGACCTAACTCTCCACTTCTTCCAGTCCTCATCCCTCTTCAGACCAATGGAGATCAAATTTGACTAAACACTAAACTGCAACAGCTGAGTGTCTGCTGTACTCACCTTACCTGAAAGAGGAGCTGGAAGGTGGCATGGCACAAAGGGCTCGCTCTGCAGAGTCACTCATTAGCACCAGCTACAGCCCATAAATCACTGACTCCAATTCCTAACAGACACCTGTGTGCACCTGCCCTCCAAACTCTTTCAAACAGACTTCTGTGGTTTGGCAAATGGTCAGATAAAGTAAAGGACACAGAAAGTGAGGCAGATAATGTTTTCAGTATGTAGCAGTCTCTCTAGGTCACAGATCACAAAAACTCCTTACGTGTTCTAGGATCAAAGAAGCTACAGCCATAAAAAAACCTATCAGTTCATTAAGCCAAAGCAGGTTATCCAGTAAAGCCATAACACAGTTAAAGTCATACTGTGAGAACAAGCTGAGGAAACTTCTCTTTGAAAAAAAGATGCTAAGCAAAGTCAGAAGAACTAGGGCTGAGAGTTCAAACTCTGTTTTGTTTCTAAGAAATCAGCAGGCACATCTCTACAAGGCAGCTCTGAGATGCTAATCTATACCTAACCACGTGGCTCTGCCACCAAGCCCCTGTGACTGTCCCTCTTTCTCATTTGGAGATGTAAGTTTCCATCTCCAAACACAAATGCCTTTCACTGCACACTTCAGTAAGAAAATTACTTTGGAGCCCTGGTGCTGAAAATGCATCAAAGCACAATCTCCAAATTCTCANGAGAAAAAAAGCCACAGTTTGGCTTCTACTGGCCCACAGTAATGATCATAATGTAGACAGCACAGGAGGTTCATCTACCCACCATGCCAAGTCCATTTGCTCCATTCACAACTGTGTATAATTGTTCCTGGGACCACAAAAATTCCTGTCCTCTCACCAGCAATCAGAGTTGTAGAAACACTTTCAACCCACCCCAAACCCTTATTTGTTAAAACAAAACTGTTTGCTCTTTTACAGTTCAAGTTAGGTCTGGTGTTTCTGTGCAGAGGGTCAATAATCCAGTCATTCAAAAAATAGTCACGAAAGAAGTATTAACATAAGCTGTGCATTAAGACACAATTATTTATATGTCTGACAGTAATGGCTCTGTGCCGTGCACTGTATCAACTCACAGATATTTTAGAAGGAAAATAAAAACGCTTTTGGAGAATTTCTGCTCTGCCCAAGGACAATTAGCAGAGTGCTAACGCTGGAACAACCAGGACTGACGGTGTCCAGACTAATTCTTCAGCCCAGAGCCTCCAGAACCTGAAGTTAGCGGCCATCGCAGCACGCTTCCCTTCACTCAGCACACATGGTCTGTGCCTAATGCTTCCCCAATCCTTAGATTAACGAAATACAAATCAACAGTTTCAAGATGCATTATCCCCTGCTCCCGAACCTCTCTGCCTTGGGGTGTCCGATAAAACCGGTTGCTTTGCCTGCAACCAGCCATCGCCTGCCGAGCACGGGAGCTTCCCTCGTCTCTCAGGTACCAGGGAAGATGCTTCGGCTCTCGCCGGCACTGCCCGAGCAGCGGGCGATGCCTCAAGGGCACAGCTGATCCGCTTCGCTCTCCTTTCTGCCACGGACAAGATGGAGCAACGTAGAAAGTTAAACGGGACAGAGCCGAGCCCAATCTGAGCCCTGAGTTTAAGAACTCAGCAAGCCTCCGGCCACAGCGGGACCGGGACAGCGAGCAGAAACCCCTGGCCAGACTGTACGGAGCGACGAGCAACCAACCATCCCTCAGCGGAAGGGGCCCGGCCCGGCCGGCAGCCCCCCGCTTCCTCTGGCCCACGGCAGGGCGCAAAGCCGCGGGGAAACCGCTCCAGGAGGGGTCGCGGAGCCGCGACTCGGGAAGCATCGCGACACGGCGACAGGCGAGGCCACGACTGACAGTTCGGGGGTCCCCAGCCCAGGGACTCCCCGCCGCCAAGGGATTCCCGCCATCGCCCTCTCTCCCTCAGCCGCCCCTCAGTCGCGGCGGGAGAAGGCTCTCCAGCCGCAGAGCCGCCACCCCACGGTCACCCACCCTTGCCCGTGAGGGAGCGGACCGCCGGACAAGCAAGCTGCCGCGAGGTACCCCGATTCTATGACTCCGTCCTGCAGCCTTGCCCGACCCCCTCTCCGTCACGACAGGGCTGGTGACAGCCACCAGTTGCGCTTCCCGCCCCAGCCGGCTTCGGTACCTCAGGCAGGACAGGATGAGAAGTCTCTCCGCTGCTAAAGCCCTCTTGCAATGCAACAAGTGCCCACCCACCTGGGGACGAGAAGGAGAAGGAGGAGGAGGAGGAGAAGGAGAAGGCGGAGCAGGGGCGGGCACCACGCTCTGCCCGGTCGCTCCTGCCGCTGCCGCTCCGCGCTCCCGCCGCCGCGCCACACGCGAAAGGCGAACCCGCGCCCGAGAAACCCTCTTGTGCCGTCCGGGACGCCGTAGCCCAGGCGCTACCATCGTACCGCCCCACGCAGGACAGGGGTGTCCAGGCCGCCTCCCGCAGCCCCGCCCCGCCCTGGCCCTCCCCTCGGTGGCGCGCCCTCCTCTGTCGCGCTGCGGTGGTAGCGCCCGGGAGGCCGTTGCGGCCTCGCGGAGGAACGGGCGTACAGTAGGAGCTGCTTCAGGAGAAGTTCTGTGGGCTAGGAGCTGCTGTGATAGCGCCCAGAGAGCCGTTGTGGCATCGCAGAGGAGCGGGCACACGGTAGGAGCTGCCTCAGGAGAGGTTCTGTGGGCTGGGAGCTGCTGTGCTGCTTTGGGACGGGGTGCGCGGGCCAGCACAGTGTGCAGGCCTCCGGGGAGACCTGCCCTGGTGAGCGAGGCCTCGACCATGGGCTGCCCCCGGCCTACAGCCGCCGCTGGGCATGGTTGTGCGGGCCCTGGGGCAGGGTAATCCGCTGCCGGGCGCGGGCCGCTGTTCCCGGCTGCTCCTAGCCGGCGGGTGTGGGGTCTGTCGGTCTTTCAGAGCTGCTTCTCGCGGGGGAGGGGCGGTGAGGGACTGGATGGTGGTGGTGGAGCGCAGGCCAGGCCCTCCGTTTCCTTTCCCAGGTTGGAAGGTGGTCTTTAGGCGTTTTGCAGACCTGTGACACCGTGGTTTTGTTTTACTTTTTAATGTTACAGTGCAAAAATGATCATCCCAGTCCGATGTTTCACATGCGGCAAAATAGTTGGGAACAAGTGGGAAGCCTATCTTGGCCTTCTGCAGGCAGAGTACACAGAAGGGTGGGTATCATCTCTGCATGGTCCTTGATTTTAGGTGAGATTGCACAGTGCACAAGGTAAGTAAGTGCAGGATCATGGTATTACAAAGTAGCTGTAAAGAGGCAAAACCAACAGATACATTCTGAGGCTAAAAATTTAATCAGAGATTGGTATTTAAGGTAAGAAAGTACTTGTTTCTCTGCTGAATCTTACTGGGTAGTAGTATGGTCGTTGCCAAAACCATCTCAAATACTTAACTCCATATGGAGCAGGAAGGAAATAAACAAGCAGTACAGTCAACTTTGACACTAATTTGTCTTTTTTAAAGGGGAGAGAAAGAAAAAGTTACAAGAGTAGCAAGTAACAAACGTGTTAATAGTATATATCCCTTCTAGGTCTTCCTAAACCATTTCACATTTGCTACCCAGAATTGCTAACCTTATCTGAAATCATTAAATCTAACAATTTTATTTTAAGAGGTCTCTACATGCTTTGCATAGCCAGAATTGTCTTTTGCTTGTTCAGTCTGTGGTGGCACTACTTTAGAGAGGGGTTTGAGAAGGCAGCTCTTGAGAAATATTTACATTGTCATCAAGTTTCAGTATGAAGGGGAAAAAAAATAATGTTTGCAATTCAAAGGGGTGAAAAAATGTTAGAACTTTGAGACCTAAAAAAGAGTGTTTGCTTTACATTCAAATAGTTAGGGTTAGTAATAGGTTTTCAAATGGACTTGCATCTATGAACTGTCAGAAGAGTGTGCATTAATGACAGATTTAACTGTCTTTTCTCTGGGCTATTGTAAGACTAGAAAGCAGAGCTTACAGATACCAGAAGTTTAAAATCTTAGAGTGCAGTGTCAGATCAATGGAAGAAATAAACTTGTCTAAAGAATTGGTGGTTAAACAACCCATACTATTTTGTTTGTCCCTTAGAAGTGCTCTTTTTCATAAGTTCTTGGAAGCTAGAGGAAAAGGGAAATGCAACTGAAGTCGTTCTAGATGAAGCATACAGTATGACTTCTAAATTGGGGTTAATGTTAGTATTTTGCATCTCTGATAACTGCATCACAGAAGTTCAGGACTTTCCAGGTGGCTTTTCAAACTAAAGTATCAACAGACATCAGATCAGATGCTCTTGTTCCCAAGTGTTCTGGAAAGCTTAGATATCTCTGGTATTATTTATAAACACTCTTTTAAAATATACTGTTCATACACTTCTCTTCAATATCCTTTGCAAATGAATTTAGGACTGCTTAAGCCCTCAACTGTTGATAGGTGCAAAGGCTAACTGATGTCATCAGAGAAGCTGCTGGAGTTAGACTGCACTGCTTGAAGCCAAACAGCCCTTTACCATGGTCCAGCTTATGCAGAGGCTTCCTGTCAGTCACTTATTCTTTAGAAAAGTATCTGTCAGCTTCTTCCTACAGGAGAGTTACAGGTTTCAGGAAATTACATCTGTTTTAAGCAAGTGCTGGATTGTTGTACTGCACCACATAGATCTGAAGAGCTGAGATAGTCTTATTTCACGCATGTCACATTCTGAAGGGGTGTCAGACTGGCTTTATGGTTAATCAGTTGGTGCTAAAGAGCTTGGATCATGTCACTGATCTTTCAGAAGTCTGGCAGTGAGAGCTGTTGAAGACACATGCAGTGGTTTAGGCTGGGATGACTCATATGTTCACTACCCAACCGTGAGCAGTCAGTCAGCAAGAATTAAGTGGCAAGACTGCAAAACACAAGCTTCTTGTTGAGCAGTCTGCAGATCCCCCTGCTTGTGTATGTGTGAGGAACTGGTTGTATAACTGAATGCCTTCTGATATGGGAGCTGGAAAGGACTGCAGCCTTCCTGAGGGTTAGCATCAGATCCATGTGTGGGGTAGTTTGCATCTTAAGTCACTTCAATTTCTCTCTCTCACCCTTTTAACGTGGCTTAGATCACCAGTTTACTTTGTGAAGTAGGCAGATATCATCCTCAGCTTACACAAGCAGTGTAACAGTACTGAGAGCTGATAACACTTAGACACACTGTTCCTTATCCTCTGTCAGGAGAATATCTAGTGTCTTTGTGCTACTTTCTACCATATAGCTAGAGGAGCTGTAGCCAACACAGGTGACCATGGACTGTCCAGGGTTTTAAGAGGAATGGAAATGACTTCCCATGTTTCAAAACTGTGTTCCTGTTACCACATTCTTACCTCTTGATTGATGAGATCTTTAACCAGATCAGCTCCTCTCTTTTCTACAGACTGGTGTTTGTATAAGGAATACTGAGTTACTGTAACCAAATAATTAAGGTTAGAAATGTTCCAGATTTCAAGTCTCTTTCCAGCTGTGAAGACTAAAATGTTATTTCCTATGCCAAAATACTTGCATCTCACTTAACTTTGCTGGTTCATGGCTAAATATGCCCTCATGAGTGGGGTAATTGAGAAGAGGAAATTCCCCAGGGTTAAGTCTGTTATGCTTCTCTTCCTATGGGAGTTCTGCAGACTTACCTCTGGAGGTTTGGGACTTGTGTCAGGTAGATCTTCACCAGCCAGAGAAAGGCAAACACCCTGTCAACAGCAGCATAGGGACAAGAACATTAACAGCACATGCTAGATTCCTGCTTCTTAGTTTGGACTGCAAACAAATTTTCCTCTGACTAAGCTCAAAGTAATCAGGAGGTTGCTTAGAAACACTTAGAAGTGATTCTGATTCCATTCATTATGAGGGTTTTTTAATTGTTGCTCATTAATAGAGATGCCCTGGATGCCCTTGGTTTGAAGAGATACTGCTGCCGCAGAATGCTTCTCGCCCATGTGGATCTGATTGAGAAGCTCTTGAATTATGCACCCCTGGAGAAATGAGATGAAAAACCTACCCTGCTGCAAGCCATGTGGAACATATCTGAGTGTGAACTTGAAACTGAACTTGAGGCAGTGAAGGGTGAAAGCCACCTGTAGTGCAACCACCGAGATGTTTACCTTCTGGAGAAAATACCACCCCAAGCCACTGACCTCTTTCAAGGAAGCAAATGAAGTCCACTTCACTAAGAGTTGGAGATTAAAGTAAAAGTTTGGATGCTCTTTTCCAAATCTGTGTTTGGAGTTGTTTTGTGAACTTGTAGATGCTTCTGCCAGCAAAAATCAGTGGTGGCTGGTGTAGAAAAATTATATTTCTTAAAAATGTTGAAATAAAGGAGGTCTTTCCCTATAGCCTTCCAACAGTTTCTGGCTAGAGTCAGGTGTACTCTCAGATCTTGCCATTTGCTTGTGCTGCTTACTTTGAGGCTGTAAGTGCTATTAACTAACAGAAAGGTGGTAGATGCCCCATCCCTGGAAATAGTCCAGGTCAGGTTGTTTGGGGCTCTGAGCAACCTAATCTAGTTATAAGTGTCCCTGCTTGCAGCATGGGCGTTGGACTAGTAGACCTCTTAAAGGTCTCTTCTAACTCTAACCTTTCTATGATTCTTTGTGCACAAGGCAGACAAGGGGGTTGGAAAGATGGGACTGAACTCCAGGTTCCAGTAGCAGGGAAGTGGGCGAGCTTGTTTGGTAAGAATGAGGCATTACTCCTGAAAGCTTCCAGAGCTAGCAGAGTGTGCTTCCTGCTGCACTGAAAGTCAACTTGTATGCTCCTCCCTGAGTCTTACAAAACACTGGGGCTGCTATCACTTAAGAAGATGAATCAGACAGTGTAGTACCCTTCATTTAGGTAAAACTGGTGTGAACGTTCCCATGGAAAAGCACTGGATGTGAGAATTTGTGCATGCTGGTGTGAACAGGATCAAAGCTTCGATCTTGCCAAGCACCTGCACCACTCTTGCTGGTGCACACGCAAGCATTCCACTTGTTAGTCATTTTGTTGGCTTCACATTGTGCTGTGCGTGTGGGGTGGAACTGCCTGGCCAAAGAGAGCACTCCATGCTCTCCTGGTGGAACAAAACACTGAGTTTCCTACACTAAGGGAGAAGCACTGACCCTGCCAGGACTTCTCACCTTCCTGACACATTACCAGTATGAAAGGTGGACCATGGTTCATGCTGTTCTCTGACATCCAGAAAATTCATCCTTGTTCCAGATGGTGCGTGCACAGGCAGACACCAACCCTACCTGAGAGTGAAGGAGGCCAATTCCCACAGCTGTGTGTGCCGAGGATTCTGTTCAGATGCAGTGTTACCCTGCATGCAAATGTAGGACAAACCACTGCCGAAGCAGCTGTGTGGAAAAGGGACTGGAACAGCTCATGATCCTGCAGTCTGCTACTCCTTGGTACAGCTAAACTTCTGGCAGTACACATCAGCTGCTGGGTAAGAAGGATCTCTGGATTCTTTTCTATAGTTGAACTACCAAGAAGTTGGTTTGGACAAAACCTAGATTTTCAGAGATGGTAATTATTTCATGTGGTTAATGGGTCAAATTTGTACACAGAGACAAAACTAGACAATCTCACAAAATGAGCTGCAGGACAGCTTGCCTTGGGCTATTGCCCCACCAATCTTCACACTTGAACCTGCTTTTCAATTCAGTGCAAGGCAATAGTTGATGTTTCCCCTATTCAGCAGTTCTTCACTGAAGACATTTTAAACCCATGTGCTTTATCCTAATGCAAAGAGAATTAAACAATTAACTCCAGCATTTATTTCATAGCTGGTTGGATGGCTCACGGTCTGCATGCCTGCTAAATGCACTTAAAGGGGGAAAAAAGCACACAACAAATCCAAAACACTCTTCACTGCTCTTCCAGGTTATTTTTTTTTCAAAGGGACACTATGAACTATAGGATGACCTCTCCAAGGGGAGCTCCTGCAGGACACTGTGTGACAGCAGAGCATTACATGGCAGTATGTGCCAGCTGGCTCACAGAATCACAGCATGTTAGGGGTTGGAAGGGACCTCTGGAGATGATCTAGTCCAATCCCCCCTGCAAGAGCAAGATAACCTAGAGCAGGTTGTACAGGCTAGTGTCCAGCAGAATTTGGAATAGCTCCAGAGATGGAGACTCAGCTACCTCCCTGGGCAGCCTGGCCCAGGGCTCCACCACCCTCCCAGGAGCTCAGAGCTCCAAGCCCAGCGCTCGCCCCGTGAGCTGTGCTGAGGAAGCAGAGGCACCCAGGCTGGGGCTGGCAGAGGCAGATGGGTGCTCTGCCGTGTGGAAAGCTGTCCTGCATCCCTGCCAAGGAACTGGCTTAGCCCAGCCAACAGGACTTCACTTCTATCTGCAAGAGCAATTTTTCCTCATCTAGTTTTCTGCTCTAGGATAACATGGTTCTTGTCAAAGCTGCTGCCAGGCTGTCTGATCTGGAAAGCTGTGGCTCCTAAGTACTTTGAATGAGGATACAGTTTGCAAAAACACAGCAAGCCTCATTCAAAAACTCAAAGGATAAAAGGAAAAACCACCTTGATGACTCTCAGTGCTGTCTGAGCAGACAGACGACAAGGGGCACTGGAAGGCAGTGACAGTCTGGTATCACTCCGTTAGACAGGTGTGCTGCTCTAAAACCCCTAAGCAGCAAGACTAAGTCAGAGCAGGCATTAATATTGGCTCAGGCAGCACATGACAACCTGTCTACAGCACACTGACCAAAAATGCTCTTTCTGTAACCTGGCAAAGCAAAGGGAGAACCACAGAATGGTTTGAGTTGGAAAAGGACCTTAGAGATCATCTAGTTCCAACCACCCCCTCCATAGGCAGGGATGCCACCCTCTAGACCTGGCTGGCCAGGACCCACCCAAGCTGGCCTTGGAACACTGCCAGGGATGGAGCATCCACAGCTTCCCTGGGCAACCTGTACCAGTGCCTTACCACTCTGAGTAAAGAATTTCTTCCTGACATCTAACCTAACTTTCCTCCTAGTTTAAAACCATTTCCCCTTGTCCTGTCACTATCTGCCCACGAAAAAAAGTATCACTCTTTTATGAGCTCCCGAGAAGTACTGGCAGCTGCAAGGTGGTCTCCCTGGAGCCTTCTCTTCTCCAGGCGGAACAACCCACCTCTCTCAACCTGTCCTCACAGCAGAGGTATCATATTTGTATAAAAGGTTGTCTCAAGAGAGTTTTGTCCTTGGGAGGGACAAAAGAAGCAGAACTTAACTGCTGGCCCATAAGGAATCAGTGAGTTTTTTGGTGGCTTTCTCTGAATCCCAGCTTTCACTTCCGTCTTTGGTAACTGGGCAAGTGATTCCCTTTTACTGTCATTCCTCCTGTGCTCCGTCCTGCAGCTGTTAATAACATCAGGCTGTTGGATCTGCTTCTAACCTGCCAGATCCCTTTGAGAAGAGCTTTAGATACGCTCACAACCACCGCACTTTTTAAAGCCAGTGTACAAGACACCTGTATACACAGAGGGGGGGAAAAAAGCCTGTTTTCCCTGCATCTTAATAAAAAGGAGTCAACAGATAAGCAGAAGTGACAAAACCTGAGGAAATTGTACTGCATACTCAGCCCTTAATTGCATGCAGAAACGTGTCAATTGGAAGATTGCTGAAAAACAACCAAAAATCCCATCACTCCTCTGCTGTTGTTTACCACTTCACAGAGAAAGCATTCTGGAAATGCTTTGAGCCTGTTGCAAGGATCCTGCTAGCCTGGAAAAGCAAGCAAGTGCAATCAGGGTGTACCAGAGGGACCCTGTCCCCCAGGCTGTGATGTCCCTAGGGCCAGCGTGGCCTCCAGCAGGACTTTGACACATCACTGTCACACAAAAATAACCAAGTCATGCCTGAGAAGCACAGCAGGGAAGCTAGGATCAGGAAAGCACTGAGGAAGCTGCTTGTGGAGTCCAGCTTCTACCTGGAGCATCAGCATCAAGGTAGATGTGTGCTTGGAAAGCTTTACATTTCCTGAAATGACAGTTCTAAACAACAAAAAACCCTCCTGATCACAACTCTGAGTCCATCTACAGGAGGGCAGGGAAGTGCTTTCCTGGCTCTCTATCACAAGCCTCAAGCCTTGTATTTCAGAAGGAGTTTTGCTCTGAAAAAGCAACTGAGGATCTCACCCCAGGGGCATTTACAGAGATGTCTGCTGGGGTTTGTTCTTCCCAGGACCTGTCCCCAAGCACAGCCTGGAACTGGACATCCACAGCTGCAGATTTCCCCAGGGTTGCCTAACAAGCCTTGTGGCTACCAAGCTACATTTCACTGGTGATGAATGACAGGGATCCAGGAGATCTCTTTCCCTGCAAGTAGCTCTACAGTAGCTCCACCAAACCCAAAAAGCCTTTGTCTCTAAAAGCAGTTTAACTGCACGGAGCTTCTAAGTCCAGTACTGCTCCTTGTAAGAAAACAACAGTTCTTAGTCTCCTCTCTGAGCACACCTATGTACATCCATTTGACCTCAATTAGCCAGCAAGATTTTCTTACTCCTGCAACTTCTCAGTTGAGAGATCTCCAAAATAACATTTCTCCCTGGCTCTGACTGCCCCAGTGATGAGCACAGCTTTGATTGGCCCTTCAGCACCTTTGCATGATTTCCATCATGCCTTTGTTTGCAGCTCTGGTTTTTATTCAGTTCCCCCAGCAGTGAGGAAGCATTTTTGGCTGTTCAATAGGGACAGCACAATAGGAGTGTTTGAAACCCAAGAACAGGAGGCACGTGGCTGAGGCTTGGCCATGCTGCCTGCTTTGATGTGTCACTCACTGAAGGCTGTGGGAGTCTTTTCATTCACTTCAAGTTGACTTCAAATGACCTGGTAGCCTGTGGTGCCTTGCAACACACAAGTGGCCAGGATTAATTCAGCTTGTTAAGTTCTGCAAAGAAAAGCTGTTTGAGGTGCCCAAGCCTTAGATACTCAAAGAGCCTTCAGATCTTGCTGCAGACCTCAACTGTGTGCACCTCCAGCACATGAGGCCATAAACAAAATAAATACAAGGTAAGAAGAGGGATTGAAAAGCCATGGAGATGTGGTGCTGAGGGATATGGTTTAGTGGTGACCTGGCAGTGCTGGCTAATGGTTGGACTCAATGATCTTAAAGATCTCTTTCAACCAAAATGATTCTGTGATTCCAAATTCAGGTGGTTTCAGTGACCCCAGCCACCCAGGGAGAGCTGAGAGGCAACCAGCTTTGCTTTGGGCTGCCCCTTGGAAACACCACAAGGTTTCATTTAAACCCTAATCTCCTTCATACTTCCCTACAGAGCTACACAAGGGATGTAAAGCCAAAGAATGTAGAGTGTTAGCGTTTTCAACCCAATCTTACTTCTCCTTCTCCACAAACACTGATCTTCCAGACTTCGTCAGTCACCCATTTTTGGTGACCTTGTAGGTCACACATAGCTAGGGTGAAGACTGAGCTTCCCCACAATTCCCTTCCTGCTGCATCTGCTCCTGTGTCAAACACCATGTCAAGCTAGAAAATTCATGCAGGGAAGTCGTCCCTTTATCCCTCCCACATACAAAGCAAGTGTTTTAATAAAACAGGTTCATGATCTCCCACTTCCAGGAGCTGAACAAACAGTGATCAAAGAGGTATGGAACAGCAGACAAAAAGCTAAAAGCTCACATACTTCGGGGAGCACAAGCAACCAGCAGTTAACAGCAAACTTCAAAGCCAGCAGCAAAGGCTGTGGTCAGGACTCTGGATGGGTTTGCATTAACCCATAGGCTGGATTTGGGTACTGAAAGTCCTCCTTGGGAATCAGAGCTCCCCTCCTGCCAAGGGCAGGTCTACTTGAAGCACTCCAAGAAACAAACTGCTTGTAAAGCCAATATAAAATAAACCAGTGGCAGCAGCAGGAGAGCTGTGCTGAGCACATACCAGCAGGTGCTGGCCTTTCCTGACCTGCTGCTTTCCATGTTCTCTAGTGGTTCCCCCTACAAGCTTTGAATTACTTCAGAGATCAACATAACTCTCACTGTCCTTGCCAACATCTCTCCAGAGAGCCAGTCCAAGCACCCAAAGCTCAACAGGAATCTTTCCTCCAATGCTGGTGCACTTTGGATCTATCCCATTCCACCCAGTCTTTGCCTTCTCCAGGCTGGTCACATCACCAGTGGAGACTCCCTTTGCCCATGTCCACATAACCTCATTGCTCATGTCTTTCAAAGACAGAAAATGCCTCACCTTAACGTGTATGTTTAGGGACAGGCCTTGACAAGAGCAAATAGGCTTTTCACACAAGTCTTGGGCAAGCCCCTAGTGTAGTGCCTCAGTTTCCCTGCCTGTACCCCTGAGGTGACACTCATTCCACTCCTCAGAAACCATCAGAGATGGGCAATAAGGAGAAGCCAGAGCTCACTTCCACTTCATGGAACTAAGGGGTACATGGTGTTCAGAGCAGCATCAGCCACTCATGAGTAAAGGCTGCAGTGTGTGCTCCCACTAACAGGCACTGCCCAGCTCTTCATCAACACAGGCATGAGCTGTGATACAACCAAGCCCTTGAACCTCTTGTTTCTGAAGAATATACAACTTTTATAACTGAGCTGATCAATTGAGATGCAGCAAATGAACAGCTAATGCTTGGGCTGGAGGTCCAACAAGAGGCTTGGCTGAAATTCCCCCTGAAAGCACCAAACCAAAGCCAAGCAACTGAGTGCTGCTCTCAGCTATAGGCTTCTCCTCACCAGGACATGTGCAGCTGAAGCTATTACTAACTTCAGCTTTTTAAAGGAGCAATAGCAGTTTGACCAGGAGGTCTTCCTCCAGGAATGAGCCAGTAAATGAAAGCATTAAGCTAATAAGGGCTTGAGTGCTTCAGATCATTACAGAGAGAGCCTAAAGCTCCACTCTGCACCAGCTTGACTTTTTAAATTATTATTATTATTGTCAAAACAGCTTGAGGAAACCTCTCCTTGGATCCACTCAGCACCAAGCACAGCCTAGCAAACAGCTGCTTCCCTCCAGTCAGCAGCACTTTAAAAAGACAAAAAAGTAACAATTAAATCTCACCAATGAATAATTACCTCTCATAAACAAAGAGACATCAATGCCACTCACCTCAGCAGCTTTCCTGTCACCTACCTGAGGTGCTACTGAAGCAAGTGAACACTGTCTGCTGCTATAGCTGGGAGCAGCAACATGGAGAAACTCCTGGTTCAGCTGTAGCAAGAGACTTCTTCAGCCATGGCTCCTGATAGCTGAGCAACAACTGATGGCTCCTAACATACCCCAGCACCATGCTGAGCACAGTCAAACCCCTTTTATCCTGCCCTTGTCTCAAACCTCAGATGGGCAAACCTGCTTTGGGCCAGGTGCAGGTGTTGTCCATGGAGCCTCCACCCAGGATCAAGGTGGTGATGTGCTGCCTGGATGCAAGTCCTCCATGGAGGCTGTGGCCATGCTGCTCCAGACCCACCAAGAGAGCAGCATTGACCTTCATTCCCTGCCAGTACATGCATGCCCAACAAACTCCAACTGCTTCCACAGCTTAGCCCAGGGCAAGTACTCACTAAAGAAGGTGACTCCTCCAGAGGATCCTGGGTCAGGAGAGCTCTTCCTATAAATCACCCTCATCCTTTTTCCTTCCCAACTCAAAACATCTGAAACTTATTCTAAGCTCTGAATGTACTCAGCTGAACAAAACCTGAAGGAGATTCAGGCCTTGGCTCCCTTCTGCCCATCTGCTTCCAGGCGGCAATGCTGGCACAACTGGGAAGCGATACTGTGTGTGAGGTGACCACAATATCACAGAATTAAGCTGGTTATTTCTTTTTTTTTCTTTATTTTAAAAGCTACAATATTCAGGTAGCTCAAGGAAAAACAACCTTTGGATTTTATCTGCTCATAAATCCATCACAACAGCTTGAGGGAGAACAGTAAATAAGATATTGGAAGAGGAGCACAAGAGGCTAGAAGAAGAGTATCTGCCTCTGGATGTGCTATTTGCAACTGAAGGCAGCTCCCAGGCTTGGATATCAGTGTGTGGTATTGATTTGTTCTTAATCCAGAGAAATGCCCCTGTAATGAACTCTGCTGTGCCCTTCGTGGTTTCATATGGAAGTATGTTAGGTGTCTGGCTCATAACAGAGTCACAGCAAGCCCAAGAATAGCAAGGCTCATAAGGAAATGTTATTGAGGAGCCTGAATTTCAATATAAAAGGGACTCTGCTGTACTCAAGGGCTTACCAGATACAAATGCAGACTTTAAGAAGTTGTATTAAAGTCATGTTGGTGCCTGAGTTACAGAGGCAATGTGAGCTGCTGAGCCCCAGGTCCCCAGGAAACTTTTAGGCAGATGTGATAGAGGCTGGAGTTAATCCCACCAGATGACTGGGGCCAGATGCCTACAAAGTGCTGAGATGCTTTGGAGATCTGCCCATGAGGGCAACAAAGAGGGACAGCATGTGAACAAGGTTATGGCCCAGATGTCACAAGCCAATTTCTGGCTCTGCTGCTCACCTCCCAGCATCCTGGAGGGTCACCGGGGAGGTGGTAGCTGCCCCATCCCTGGAACTATTCCAGATCAGGTTGTCTGGGGCTCTGAGCAATCTGCACTAGTTGCAGATGTCCCTGCTGACTGCAAAGGGGTTGGATTAGATGATGTTTAAAGGTCCCTTCCAGCCCAGCCCAGTCTGTGATCCTATGATGTATGACTAATTAGCTGGAGGAAACAAGCAGTGTGAACACTGCCTCCTACAAGCCCTAAAAGGAAGCTCAGAGCTTGGCTCAGAGGCTATCCAGAAGAGAGGATGTAGACTGGGGAAAAAAAAAGCCATTAGCTCAAAGCTGCCTGATTAGAGGTGTAATTGCCTTATTTCTAGCCAGTTTTTTCTGCCCAGTGCCCAGGAGGATGTGTTAGTGGAACTGCTTCTGCCTGCAGGTCCCTCCTGGGGCAGGTGGAAGCTCCTGAGGGGCTGTGGGTCACTGCCTGCCCCCTCCAGGACCTTTTCCTGGGGGAAAAAGTGGCATTGAAAACCAGGTCAGAGAACTGACCCTATTCCCCAGGGCTGGCTGTCTCCAAACCCTAAACTCCTTCTCTGCTCTAGCCTAGTTCCAGCTTCTGGCTAAGCCACAGGCTGGCAGCACATGGTCCTGCTTGGGAGATGACAGGGATCCTTGGATCATGCCTTCAGGAAGGACTCTGAATCCTGGAGTGCTGAAACAAGAGCATCTCTCCAGCACTGCTTGGAGAGCAGAGGTTATTTGCATTCACATTCCTCTGCCTGCCAGAGCAGAATTGAGTTTCCTCAAAGCTCCAGGCTATGGATAACAAGGAAAAAACCTCCTGAAGCTAAAGCAGAGGCTGCAGTTACTGATTGCCCTTCCCCACTGCTGGCTCCAGAGGAGGAGTGCCACCAGAGTGCAGCAGTGCCACAGGGTCACAGCTCCTCTGGAGCATTGTTTTATTAGATTGCAGGCACAATTTCAGTGGTGCAGCTACAGCCAGGGCTGTGTGGAGCCTGGCACAGCTTCTGCACACACTGGAAGGAAGTTTTCAATCCAAAGGCACAAGGAAAAGGAAATATGATTAGAGGGGAAGTAACCCTGATCTGTATTAATTTCTGTGCTGTGTCCCTGGCAGCAGGCTCCAAGGGACAGAGGAGCTCAGCACTCACTCAGGTAGGTGCAGGATGCTCCTCCACTCCCATCCAGCACCAGCAGCAGGCACATCTGGATACCTGCTCACTTCCCTAGAGGGGTCATTGCCCTCCTCCAGGCAAACTAGGAATGCAACAGCAAGTTCCTGTATCCCAGTCAGCACCAGAGCCACATCCCCAGAGCTCTGCTGTGAGCTGCTGCCTCTGCTCACCCACATCCCTTTAAACTCAGCTCACTTCCAGGAGGCAGTGCTGGGTTTGGGGTGAAAAGGGCACCAAGAGCCCACACTTGCTGGGACTGTGATGCTAATGGCCCCATCCAATGCCATTAACTATGGTAACAGTGAACTGGAAAATATGTTCTAATAACATCTGAGGTTTGGGTGGGTTGTTTTTTTGTTTGGTTGAAATCCCTATCTAATACACAGCCTTTTTTGCTGCCCTGATTTAGGGCTCCACTCCCTACTCTGGGGTTCAGGATTGCTCAGCATGGAAGCATGGAGCAACCTCAGAAATGTTGCTCTGGAGTGCCTCTGCCACAGCTGCCAGCCAGAGCCCAAACAACTGAATCCTTGATGAGCAGGAGGCACTCAGCAGAGGAAGGAGCAGGTCAGCCTCCAAATGACTGCTTATTAAAAACTTGCATTAAAGTCCTGGAAGAGAGCAGAGGGGGAGGGAGGAGGGAGGAAAAAGGAATAAATTATAACATTGATCACGTTTGTGGATCGATGGAGGAGGAGGGATGGAAAATGAAGGACAAAATGTGAATTAGCCTGGGAGATCATGGAGTTGGGCACATTTAAATGGGGCAAGATTTAATTTAGATAAATATAAAACAGTACTTGACAATGCTCAGCATATAACAGAGGAATAGGATGCAAGAGAGGAGCAGGAAGAGCTGGGTGTGGAGGGACATGCCTTCAGCCGTCATTCTGTAGTGACATCAGCTGTTATCTCAATCCAGAGGGGACTGGGCTGCCATGCTCCAGCAGTAGAGATTGCAGTTAAAGTCCCAATCCCAAAATCTGAGCCTGGAATCTCACATCTCAGGCCACCCATCACTCAACACTGCATCACTCCTGTCTGGTTTAAAGCTGCAGGAACAGGGCAACTGCCCCAGAGCTGGACCCTTGCAGAAACTATTCACTGCTACATCTGTTTTTTACTGACCAGCCAGGCACCCCAGGAGGGCAGAGCACCAGCTGAGTTAACCCCTGCAAAGGGCAATCAACACAGCCCAAACCTCCAGGGCTGGAGGAGGAGAAATCCATGCTCCTGCCTCCAGAAGGGTAACAGCATCCCAAGACAGGAGGCTGTGCAGCCCCTGGAGCTGCTACAGGGTGGTCGTTGCATCCTGATTACAGACGCTGTGGAAGAACTCAGTTTAGGCAAGGTAAGTTGCTATTAAGCACTTGCTTCATGCTGAAAGACACTGAGCTGGAGATGTCATAGGTGGCATCCTGAGACAGTCTGGCAGAAGGGAGGTCACTTCCCTTTTGGGGTGGGACAGGGTGACCGGAGCCACACTGCATGCCTGAGGACACCAAGGGGAACAGGACAGGGCATGGGGAAGGGAGCTGGTGGCACTTCCCCTTCTGCTGTGACAGAATAACTGAGGTGGCCCCGTGGGTCTTTGGGACACACTTAACACAGAGCCATCCATGCCACCTTCCGTGTCCCTGCTGTAAGTGTTTGGGCAGGAGCCCAGCCTGCCCCATTCCTCCAGTCCCTCCTTGGTGAACAGCCCTCCAGGATCAGCCCTCCCTTCTTCATAGCTGCTCCACCCTCACCTCTCCTGAAAACATGCAGCCAGAGCCCCACACAGCTTTTTTTTGAATTAGAAAATCACAGACTGGGTTGGGTGGGAAGGGACCTTTAAGCAGCAGAAGTCCCTGCTCTGATCCGAGTGCAGGTCAAACCCTCAACCACAGGGCCTTGCTGCACCATGAACATCAGTCACCTCGCCAGGGCTCGAGGGACCTTCCCTTCCAGGTGAGGGAACACCGGCGTGACCTGTGCTGTACTTCCCTGGGGCTTGGTGACACTGTGGCTGTGCTGCCCACAGAGCCAAGCAGCTTGAATTATGCTCAGGAGTTGAATCCTCAGGCTCTGTGCTGAGCTCCGACAGCCTCCAAGTGGCCATGCCCTGGAGCTGCAGGCAGGAGTTTCCATCTTGCCAGACAGAGGCATCTCTGAGACCTGTAATCACTAATTTTCAGTATTAAATCCCTTAACTTATCCCTTAAATCCCAACCTTGGAGGGTAATAACAAAGGACACACACCTGCTCCCTCTTTTTGACACATCTGTGGTGCAAGGTGGCTACAAGCTAGTCCACAGCACGTAGAGCAAACACTCGGCACATACCAACACACAGCACTCACCTACACCTCATTATCCCAGAATCCCAGCATGATGGGGGTGGAAAGGGACCTCTGCAAATCATCTAGTCCAACCCCTCTGCTAAAGCAGGGTCACCCAGAGCAGGTTGTCCAGGATCACCTCCAGGTGGGTTTGGAATGTCTCCAGAGAATGAGACTCCACAAGCTCTCTGGGCAGCCTCGGCCAGAGCTCTACACCCTCACAGCAAACAAGTTTCTCCTCCTGTTTCCTCCTGTTCAGATGGAACCTGTTGGGTTCCAGTTTGTGCCCATTTCCCCTTGGCCTGTCACTGGGCACCACTGAGCAGAGTCTGGCCCCAGCCCCTTGCCCTCACCCTTTATCTCTTGCTCAGCATGGAGCAGATCCCCTCTGGCTCTGCTCTTCTCCAGGCTAACCAAGGCTTTCAGCCTTTCCTCCTCCCAGAGATGCTGCAGTCCCCTCAGCATCTGTGTAGCCTCTGCTGGACTCTCTCCAGTAGCTCCTTGTCTCTCTTGAACAGGGGAGCCCAGAACTGGACACAGCACTCCAGCTGTGGCCTCACTAGGGCAGAGTAGAGGAGGAGAAGAACCTCTCCCTTGAGCTGCTGCTCGTACTCTTCATGCATCTCAGGAGACCATTGGCCTTCTTGGCCATGAGAGCACTTTGCTGGCTCCTGGTGAACTTGTACCACTTCAATTCTGCCACACAGAGGAAGTACAGAATCTTAAGCTTTATTTTTCTATTGGCCAGCAACTTAAGCTGGGTTATAAACAAACAAAAATAAGCAATGAATATTATTACACAGAGAAAAAGTATAAAACAACTCAACGGACACAAGCCAACTTCCTGTTGATGTCTCATTCTTCCTGGCCTCTCCCAGCCCTGTACAATGCACTTGAAGGGAATGGGCAAAGGCAGCTGTGAAGATATGCTTAAGAAAGTAGAAATACTGCTTCAAGCAACGTGCTCAATGTTTTCCTCTTAGTTAGTAGTCAATGTGTGTCAGGAACTTGATTAACAAAACAAGAAATAATTGAGAGATTTCTCCTTTAGATCACTACACAATAATTTAGATTTCTTTCCCCTCTTTTCCTACTGCTGTGGAACCAAGGACACAGCTCAGTTCCTCCACCTCTCCCTCTGCATTAGTTCAGGATTATTTCACAGGGCTGATGTTGAGGGAGGAGTTTCAGATTGACCTGCTTTGAATTTTAACTTGAAACCCTTTAGTGCCAGTCCAAGATTTCTGCTCTGGGAACTAAAAACCCCACAATGCTGCAAGACCCTTTAGGGGTCTGGATGATTTTGCTCCTGTTAGCTGTCTGCTGTCAAGTGACAGAGCTCAGCAGGCACCACTAAAAGGCCAGGAGAGGGAATACATCTGTTTGTTTACGGAAGGGCTTAGAAACCCCAAAAAACCCCAGCCCTTCCCACTCCACAGATGTAACAGGCATACCAGGAAGGTTAGAACAAGACTAGAAGCACTCAAGATCCTGTGAATTCAGGCTAACACCTTGTTGGCATCATGATGGCAACTAAGCCCATGGCAGCAGTGATGTCTGTGTCCTGTATTGTATCCAGGATCCCAATACAGAGAGAATAATTAAAACATATCCCTCTGCAGCAAACAGACACTTTTCCCAGCACTACCAATTTACCAAGTATACTGGGGCAACTGGTTGGAGCTGACTCTCCTGACCTCAGTAGTAACCAGGGCTTCCAGGTCTCATTAAAGCCAGAAACTCCTCAGCTGATTAATGAGCTCTCTGGAGGCTGAAGAAACATTTGTATATATTCATTTCCTCTCCAAGAGAGACAAGCCTGGAGTTTCTGGTTAGAAAAATCAAACCAAGGGCCTCTCTCACCATGTAAGAGATGTGAGAAGGTATTTCCACTAACTGAAGAGGCTGAAGGGTAGCAAGGTACATCAGCTCCACAAAGAGACTAGTTCACCAGATCTCAGCAGGGGATAGGTGGGAGGAAACAAAGTTCTCTCACTCACACTGGAAGCCACTCAATAAAACAGCCTAGACCCAAAACAAGTAGTCCATCATCTTGGCTCCAGAATCACTAGGAGGCAAAAGGCCTCCTGTGGCTCCTAATGGCACTGTGCTGGAGGAAGCTTCAAGGAAGAGGAGGAAAGACTGCTGAGAAATCCTACAGCACACACATCTTGGCAACATCAGAGTCATGACAAGATTTCATCTGCACCAAGCTGTGCTCCTGATCAGCAGAGAGAGTAGCTCTTGTCCCAAGTAGCCTGGTAGGAACCCTCTCAGGTGGAGAACTGCTGTGCTAGGACATTGGTGCACACTTGAGGAGGAGGGAGAGAAATCTTCCATGTACAAGACACTCAGCTCTGGCTCCGGCTCAGCACAGAAACATGATCTGTCCTCACAGTCAGTCCAGCCTGGTGCTGCTGAGCTGCTTCTCAGAAAGCAAACCATGGGTCTTGTGTAGCATCCTGATACCTTCATGGTGGCTCAAGAGAAATGGCCCTGGATAAATCTTGCTTCAGAGTTGTACCACTGGACTGTTTCGCTAGCTTCTAGCAGAAGATCCACAGCTCTTTTGTTTCTTGCCAGTGAACTCCTGGCTGCCTTGCACACAGCCAGGAAGGTGACTTTCCCCCAGAGGGGCAGGTAAGGCAGTGTGTGGTTCAGGAGGCATTTAATTGGAGAGCCAAGTCCTCAGGTTACAGACACTTCTGTGGTGGTGGTGGTGGAGAGTGGGCAGGTTGGCAGGCGCTAAGGGAAGCGGCAGAGGGGGAGTAAGAGTTCCTGCAGCTGCTAATATGGTTCTGACTTTAAACTCCTGTACAAGCAGCAGGTGAAAATCATCCCAAAGATCTGCAGGGTGTAAACAGGAGGAAGAAATGCATGAAAAACCAGAATGGGTGCAGTGGAGCCAGCAGCTTGCAACTAACAGCCCAGACCCAAACTGAGCAGCAGCTAGCTCCTGCCTGGGGTACCACACTCCAGCTTGCAAGAAGCAGCAGGAGAGAGCATAATCTGTGCTAATCCTGGTAATTAATCACCAGCAGTTACTCTGGGGTGTAATTTGGCTACCTGCCAGAACAGAGGGGAAGAGGAGGAACTCCTAGAGACATCTGCATCTGGAAGAAAAGTCTACCCTGTGCCCTCCCCTCTAAAATGGAGTAGGAGGTGTCCATCCCCTACCACTTCATCCATCACCCTCTCCCAAATCATTTGCAGACCCACAGTGTCATTCCTCAGTACGACACAGCTGAGCAAGGACTTCTGGATGACTGAAAAGAATCTCAGTGAATCAGGGCAGAAAACTCCTCCAGCCAGCTCCTCAGCAGCACAGGCACCCATGGCACATCCCCACAAGAGGTCTCCCACAGGCTGTCACACTGCCTGCCATGGGTCTCCCCACAGCCCTGGAGCAGGAGCCTCTCCCACTGGCCCAGCTGGCTGCACTCCTTCACTACCAGATAATTTTACACACCAGCAGAGGAGGCTTTTGCTTTGGGACTAGTGAATCCTTGGCTTCCCAAAGTACCTGGCAACTTCTCCTTGCCAGGCAGGGAAGAACCTAAAACATCTGATCTTTTGTTTTCCCATCCTTAGCTCTGGGGTTCCTCTAGCTCTGCTCAGGACCCCCAAAAATCTCCACCCAGGCCCTTTACCTGCACACAAGCAATGCTGATCCCCACTGCCCCAATAATCTTCAGATGCTCTTGAATGAAGTTTTCCAGCTTGGTAATGCAACCACTCTGCAGGGTGAAAGGAGGGACATGGAAAATCAGCTTCATTTTAACCTTTTGTTCACTTTAATCCAATGGCTGCAATGCTGCAAAAAGCAGTGTCTCAGCAACTCTTTCCCCAGCATCACTGGAAAAAAAACTACACAGATGATGTGAACTGCACCATGTTTTGTATCGCTCTGGATCTGCTGGCTCAGGAACCATTAAACAAGCCCAGGGAGGCTGTTAGTTGGGCAGAAGTGCAGAAGAACAACCAGCCACATCCCAAAGAGGGAGTGTGTCACTCTGCTCTGAGACAGGGGGAGAGAGGTTCCCTCACTCACTGCCTAGCACACGGCTGGAGAAGGTATTTACTCCCATCAGGCCTAAAGGCCAAGGAAATGCTGCTGAGTGGATCCAGAACTAAGAATTCTAACATGATAGGAGCCTTTTTAAGAGTAAATTCCTCCCACTGCTATTTATGGCAGCAATGGGATCAGAGAGCCAGGATCTGCCTGCCTTTGCCTCCCAACTGCATCCTTGGCTGGCAATGGGATGTTTACCTCCTAGTTGTTGTCATAAGGCAAAAATAAATCAGTAGGAGTATTCTCTATGATTGTTTGAGGGGTTTTTTTGGAAGAGTTCCCTATAAATAACTAAACTGTTTAATCTATTCCAGCAGGTTTTCCATGGTAACATCAGGAGGGTTTACTGTGTAGGCCATGGCAGTGCCCCAGGAGTTTACAGAGAACATGCTGGCAGGCAGAGGGAAGGAGTGAGCACAGAGCTCTCCAGGGAGGGATGGCAAAGGTCTCTCTTTTCCCACACCAGCATTAGGTTTTAGAGTCAGCCCCAGCTGCCCTGGCATGAAGCAGTTCCTCCTGTTCCCTGATCTCACCCTTTTCTAGGTTTTTCTTCCTCAAAGCCACTAAAATCTTTCCTGAGCTCTGACTGAGACCTCATATCATAGAATCATAGAATCATTTTGGCTGAAAGAGACCTTTAAGAACATCAAATTCAGCACTTACAAGCACTGCCAGGTCACCACTAGACCATGGCCCTCAGCACCACATCTACACATCTTTTCAGTCCTTCCAGGGCTGGTGACTCCACCACTACCCTGGGCAGCCTGGGCCAGGCCTTGACAACCCTTTGGGGGAAGAAAGTTTTCCTAATGTCCAGCCTGAGCCTCCCCTGGTGCAACTTGAGGTTGTTTCCTCTTGTCCTATCATAGTCACCTGGGAGAAGAGACCAACCCCCACCTCACTCCAACCTCCTTTCAGGGAGTTGTAGAGAAGGTCTCCCACTCCCCCCTATCATCAGCAGGCTCTGTAGTAACAATTGCACTATTTTTCTCTGTATCTACCTATAAAATAAAAGCCTAGATGGCTGAACACTCAACTAGAGAAATGAACTCTGCTTTCTAAGGCATCCTAGTGATTTTGAAGCCTGCCAACGGTTTGCATCAACAACTCAGTACCCTCTCTCCCTGCCCACCTCCTGTGCACCCTTCATGACAAGCAGCTCTGAAGCCCTTTGGCTCCTTACCTCCTTGTAGATGTTGGAAGGATGGTCTCTGCGGCCACACAGGTCGGTGATGGTCTTACAGCAGCTGTCTGGGACCTTCCTTCCATTGGCCTCTGGAGATCTGATCCACAGGCTGTCAGCCCAGTCCGTGTAGTTGTTGCTCCCGCAGCACTTGAACTAGATGCACACAGAGCAAAGGCTGAGCCTGCAATGCTGCAACCTCCACAGCCTCCCACACCAAGCCCTGGGCTTCCCCCTCCTTTGCAAAAAGACTCCAGCTATCTCACAGGCTTTTTTTTTTATTGCTAATGTCATTAATGGTGACTTTTGTGTTAAGAGTCCCCAAAATTGCCATTAAATATCAGCTTCCTCCATCTTCTAGCAGCTGTGACTTCTGGTTCCTGCTGGGATGAACTGTAACCAGAGCCCACCTGCAGCTGCCTCGCAGCAATTAACCATCAGCCTGGAGAATGTTAATGCTGATAACAGGGTAAGTTTAATTACCAGTTCCTGTTGCAAAAGCACCTGCTATGGCAGTAAGCCTACAGTAGGCCCCATGTTTTGAAAGTGACTGCACACAGGGGTCCTTTTGCTGGGAAAACCTGTCAGAACTGCAATAGCCTTAACCCAAACCACCCCTGAGCCAGGCACAGCTAGCAGCAGTGGCAGGAAGGCTCTCCTTTCATTACATCTTGCTCTCTGGGGTCCTGAGGAGCTTAATGAAAAATGTCAGCAGTTTCCTCAAAGCTTTGAAGTGGAAAGAGAAACAGCTGTCAGAATGACCTGGCAGCTCCAGTCCACTCTGGGAGCAATTCAGATGTTGTTTCCCCAGAGCTCCTGGGCATGCAATGCAGAGATCACACCGTGCAGTTCTGCCAGCTCCATGGCTCTGCACCCCACCCAACCTTGTCTTGAATCAGAATAAGCAGAACATGCATCCAGCACAGAAGAAACACCTGTATGTTGGATACCAAGAGCCCATGATGCCTTTTGTGTGTCTGACTTTAAGCCCTGCACCTGCATTAGTTGTCCCTGCCTCCAGAGATCCCTACCTCCTGCTGCAGCTTGTCTACTGCACTGGTAACGCTCTCTTCTCCCTCCTTCCGGTACTTCTGGGTCATGGTGTTCTTCAAGTTTTGCTTCAGCTCCATGCTCAGCTGAACAGAAGAGACAAATGGGATAAAAATCACATGGAAAACTCACTCCTCAGTGACCCAGAGCCCTGCAAAGTGTCTAGTGGAAGCTACAGCCCCCTTTCAGATCACTCTCCGAGGCTGGACTGGACAGGCTTATTTCCAACTGATTACAAACCATGCCTCCACTTTAATAATTGGAAGGAGGTGCTTCAGGACCACATTTCAGCCTGTTACACATTGACTAAGATTGCCAAAACATGCCTGCATCAAAAGAGAGTAAAAAAAAAAAAATGTGCCTGCTTAAATATGAATAAACCTATGAGACCACGTGCAGGCTTCTCCCTCTAAAGCCTGCAACCAAATACTGAAAACCAAATCATTCTGTCCAGGAGCAGGAAGAAATCAGAGTCCTGGGCATGCTGGACTGAAGCCACATAGTCTGAATAGCTCTTGTATCAGCATGGAAAAGGATGCCAGAGGAGGGAATGAAGTGTGTGACTGCAGGAGTACTGTGAGGCCTCTCTTGCTAACAGTGTCAGAGAGACCAAGTCTGATTTTGCAAGCACAGCATTTCTGAAAGAATCCCCATAAGCCACTGGCATGTTCAGGTGACTGGATTCAAACATTTCTTCCTGGGCAGGCTCTAACTGAATTTCTAACCCATCCAGGTGACAGCCAAAAATGCCAAAGAGCTGTGTCTTCTTTTTGTCACCCTGCTTTAGTCCAACACCTGTGAAGTGTTTCCTAGACAATAAACATCATAAACATGCATTTTAGATGGGATCAGTGGGTGAAACAGGTGAGGTAGCCTCTCTAAACACCTTCTATTCTACACAGAAAGTGCTGAATGAAAGGTCAAACATCTGGTTATGCTAAACTGTGCAAAACAAAGCCTGCAGTTTATTCTCCCTTTGGAACAGTTTTTTTAACCTCATGTGTCTAACAGGGACAACACCTACCTCACAGAGATGATATGAGGCTTCATTCATTAGTATTTGCAAAATGCTTTGAGATCCTGGGCTGGGAAGCTCTACAGAAGTGCAAAGGACTTAGTGTAATAAAAAGAAAAGAAAAGGTTCAGCAGCTGGAAGGCAGCAGAGGCAAATAAAGAGGAGAGTTCATTAGCAGAATTGTTACTTGGGAGAAAAGCAGTTACCTGCAGGCTCACGGGGAAGAACTGCAGCATGGAACAGAGATAACAAAAGAAACACTTTAGAGACCTAGGCACAAGCCTTAGACACCCAAGCAAGGGCTGAAATAAAAACAGTGGTCAGCCAAGCAAGCAGCCTGCATGCAACCAGGGAAGAAGGAGGATGTGTCAACCAGCAAGGCAAGTGGAAGTGCAGCTATTGATCAGACACCCTGAAGTGATCTGAAGCACTCAAGGGTACAGCTCTGAGTATGCTGTCCCTTATTTCAACCTAAGGATCAGCTCCTCTTCATCCACTGTCATATACAAACTTGTGCCCTTGCATAGATGGACACACTGTCCCTGGCTTCCTGCCATGCCTAACAGGACTGATCTTTCCCTCTTAAAAATGCATGCCCTTACCACTGATCCCTCCTAGCAAGAGCCAGCATGGTTCTTTGGCTCTTCACAAACCACCAGTGCCCCTTTGAGTGAGGCAAAGCACAGAAGGCCCAAGAGAAGAAGGAACAGCAAGGAATCCTGGCAGTGAAGCCAACAAGAGGGGATGTCCAGATGCTGTTCAGCCAGCCACTTGACAACAATTCTAATCTGCCATTTCCAATCGATTTCCAGACATGAGAGTAACTTTGCAGGCTGTTTGTGCCTTGGTGGTTCAACTCCCTTTGAAAACAAAGTGATGACTTAAGCCTCTGCTCTCTGCAAGTGCAGGAAGTGCCAAGCAAGGACTGCAGCTGTTGGGAGCGTGTGCTGTTCTCCAGCCTCTCAGCTGGGCTGGCTCAGTAAAGCTCTCAGAAACCTCCTGACCTGAAAGGACCTCTCACCTCCACTAGTGACTATCTTTGCCAGTTCCAAAATAGGGCAGCTAGCTTGTGGGATGCAGCAGGAACTGTTCCTATGTCCTGAATCATAGAATCATAGAATCATTTGGGTTGGAAGGCGCCTCTGGAGGTCATCTAGTCCAACTCCCCTGCACTGGGCAGGGACATCCCCAACTAGAGCAGGTTGCCCAGAGCCCTGGCAAGCCTCACCTTGAATGCCTCCAGGGATGGGAACTCAACCACCTCCCTGGGCAACCTGTTCCAGTGTTCCACCACCCTCATGGGGAGGAACTTCTTTCTAATATCAAGTCTAAATCTACTCCTGCTTATACTAAGCGGCAGTAATGGGATTCCAGCTGCTTGCACTGTGCCTTGAAGAGCATTAGGAGAGTTCCTAGATCCACACGGCCTCAAAAACTGTCTTCTACAAGGCTCTGCAGAAAGAGCACACAAAGGTAAGCCACAGGAAGGAGCTGGGCAGCCTCCCTGGAGTAACCACCACCACTTTGTCAAAACAGTAAATAAGCCAAGGTCTCCTGTATGGGGAGGGGAGTGTGGACAGACATGTGGAAAGGTGAGCCACAACCAGACCCTAGGTCCCAAGCCTCTAAGCCCAATTCTGGCTGGAGAAATGGGATGATAACCAGCTGTCTTCTCTCCCTAGTTTGAGTCTCTAAGGCCTAACATCCACTCACCTGCTGGTAGTAGATATAGGCCAGGATTCCAGCAATAATCTCCAGGAGAAAGATGCACAGCAGTAATATGAAGTACTGTAAAATAATGGGAAAAGCAGGACATTAGAATAGAATGTAAGGAGATGGCAGGAGCCAGCTTTTCATTAGCTAGTAAAATGCACAAGTGTCTTCACTGATGCTTTTCTGCAGCAGTGTTCAAAGGCAGGGACTGGGATTAAGACCTCAAAAGGGTAGGAAAGGAACAATCCCACAGGTTAAAAAAAAAACACCAAACCACAGGATAACTGAAGACAAGCACCAACAAGTGTGAGTTTAACTCACAGAGCCAGAGGGATGTAGAGAATGGAGAAGTGCAGGCAACTGAGATAAGATCACTGGACTAAAGAAAGTGGTTGCTGGATAACCTGATGACTATACTCACTACCACAGAAAACATCTGATTCTGACATCTATATCAAAAAAAGGTGAAAGTTCTGCTTGTTTTGATATTGTTTAGAATGTTTCATCAAGTTTCTAAGCAGCAATGTAAGTTATGATGATTGAACAAAGCAACAAAGGACCCATTTGAGCAAGGGTAGAGCAGACCAGCTAAGCATAAGCATAAATTATCTCTGTATGCTTCCAGTTGTCTTCTGTGGGGTTCAACCACAGGCTGAAGAGCACTACTGAAGTAGATGTTCACGTTCAGGACTGTGACTGTATGTTGTGATGAACTAAGATCCAGAGGGCTTTGAGAGCATCTCAAAACCAAAGTAAGAAAGCTCTTAGAAGACCAAGAGGAGAACATACTATTTCTTCAAAGGACTTAATGGCAGTAAAATAGCAAGGGATGTGTCATGCTTACCAGAAGGAGAATCAAATGGGCAGTACAGAAAACTGTTTGGGAGCTCTGTTCCTATACACACACAGGAAGGAAGCCAAACCTGTGAGGAGGAACATGTGTGCTAGATTAAAAGGACTGTGCAGGCCTGAAGACAGTGAGTGATGTGACTGCTTCCTCTTAGAGTCAGGCAGAGCTTTTCACAACCCCTGTCCTCACACACAGCCCCTGCCTTGCTCCTGGTCAGTAACGAACCATTTCTTTACAGATCCAGGTTGTTCTATGACTGCTATTAAACTAATCTCTCTCTAGACAGAGCTCAGGAGACAACAATTCCAGCCATACCAAGGAGCTCATGGAAAGTCCCTGTAAGAGCTGGTCTCCCAAGGACAGGACTATCCAAGTATCTCCCATTTTCTGCTTTCCCCTGGCCTTAAAATAAGGGGTGAAACAAACAGCTCCCTGCAAACATCACCAGGCATCAAACCATCTCTGCCTAGCACAAAGGAGGACAGGGAAGACCGTATACAGCAAGCTGACCTACACAGCACAGATTTCTTGTGTTGCACGAGGGTTACCCTCCCCCTGTGCTCCCTCCTCCACCAGGTATTTCCAAGCCCCTTTGCAGCGTCAAAGAACATAGACACAACACCCAAGCTTGCTCTTTGCCCCTGTTGGGATTCAGCAGCTGTGAAGGAGGGACAGCTGGCTTTTATCTGCTGACCAGGCTTTAATCTGAGGACACAATCTCAGGCTTTCACTGCCCAGCCCCACGCTGAAGGCCTGTACAAGGTACCCATTCATACCAGGGGAATGAGTCACCCACAGAGTTTGGGGATAGCTAAAGGCTGGTCCCAACACTCTCAGGAGGCTGAAAGGGGGCAAGAAAGGATGGGCATGCCTTGACACAAAGGCTGGCTTTCTTTTGGTGGGACCTGGTTCTGCCCTAACTGCTCTGACATCATCTCTCTGCCAAGGAGGGGGCAGGAGGGTGGCAGGATGCTGAGAACAACCAATGAACTGGAAAGATTCTTTTATTTCTTTTTCCCTGCTGTGTGTCATCATGTCAGAGGCATTCAGGTAGAGCTCAGATGTGTCACCACAGCTTGGCTCATTGTGCTGGCTTATGGTGGACAGAGACAAACAGGTATCCAGGAGACCTTAAAAAATGTGAGTCACAAGTTCCTTGTAAGGGAGGTTAATGCATCTGCCAGCCACAAATCCAACCTGTTTCTGCATCATTATCCTTATCTCAGTCTCATCATTCCCTCAGGGCCACTCCCAGGGATCATGCTGACATAGGAGAGCAGCAGCTTCCACTCTGGACACACACAGAGCACTGGGCTGCTCTCCCTGCTCTCCAGCAGGAGCTGCAGAGCTTTCTTATAGAGGTCTGCTCTGGGGTGAGTAGGCAGCTCTGGCATGGAGCTGCAGGGACATGCCCTGCTCACTTTCCAAGAGGCTATGGAACGAGTCAGAAATGTGGGATCACCCAAAAGCTTGTAGTAGACACATGCCTGGACCTGGGTGGGCTCTGGGCAAAATGTACTCTTACTTTGGCTCCAAGCTATCTGTTGTCTCCTCAAGATCTGCAGGGTCCAGATCTCTTCCATCCAGCTTCAAGTGTTTGAGTGAAGCCCCAAGCTTTAGTGTGTTTCCTCTGAATAACTCAAAGAACGGCTCAATCCACCTACAATCCAAATCACTCTCTGCAGAGATCTTGCTGCTACGTGAAGAAGAGATATACAGGAACTATAATCCTAAAGCAGCAATCTCATTCCAGGGGGAGGTCTCCAGGCTGAAATGCAGCAGGAACAGCAATCACAACCAAGGTGTGTTCCCTTCTCCCTACCCAAGGCAGCTAACTAGAAGTGGGAGAGTGAGAGGCTAAGCTTGAAGAAAGCACCTTCTTTCTTTACATGCAAGGCCTTCTGTTTGATGGGTCCTTTCCTGGGCCTCCTGCTTGCATACTTTTGTGTATGACAGCAGAGCTCTTGACTGCAGTACAGTGTAGTGGTGGTTTGTGTGCTTGTAAAGAGCTGGGCTGCAGAGCCACTGCCATGCCTGCTCATGGAGCTGGAGAAACTCCCAAGCCTCAGCACATCACCTGGCTAAGGGCGGGACACAAGGCAGGCAAATATGCAGTGACATAAAAAAAAGTAGCACAGCTGTGAGTGAGGGAAATTCTATGAGCAGTGAGCAACAAAGTCCTCTGGAAAACCTTGAAGTGGACCCATAAACATCATAGGTATGTAGAAAGGTAGCAAAAGACCTCACAGCTTCCAGAGTTTTCAACAGAAAAACAAACTAAAAACCTGACCTGCCTTTTACAAACAGCACCCAAAGCTGTCAATAATTGATTTTTAGAAGCACCAAGGAGGCACTGAGGAGAGTGGAGAGTGCTGCTTACAGTGCTCCCTCCCATCTTTATGTGGGTCTCTGGTACAGAGAGAAAGTGGGACAGGCTGGCACAGCCCCTGGGGCACTGACTGTGAAGCTGTCAGGGTTGCTGTCTGAGCTCAGAGCTGGCAAAGGCTCCCAGCCAGGCTCACCCAGCCCTGGCAAGCACAGCTCTATCTCCTGTGCAGATTACTCACCCAAACCAAAGCAGAGCACAAGAAAGAAGAGACAATAGGCCTGTCACAAGCGGCCACTCCAAAAGGATGCCTGGTGTGAGGAGACAGAGTGGCCTTTTGTTCCCAAGAGACAATTATTATTTCTCTGTGGCAGAATAACAAAGAAAATCCTACCAGATTTTCATCTGTAGCTTCTGGCTGAGGCAAAAAGACATGGAGATTAAGCAATGCAAGGCCCAACTGGAGTGCTACAGACCAGGAGCCTAATGAACAAGCACCAGCAATGCACTCACTGTGTCTTTGTGTTTTATTCTGCCTTCCTGGCCCTACTGTGCCTCTCACGGGGATTATCAGGCCTTCAAAGCAGTGATACAAGCACCAGGCTTGCTCACAACTCCTATTTCTGCTCCCCTACCCAAAGGGAAGAGGGGAAATGGGACAGCCAAGTGAAGCAGGCTGTGCAAAGGAAGCAGCTGGTGAAGAGTTGCTGAAACATACTTTTCTATAACTGTGAAAGCAAAGAGCCATTGATTGTTCTCTCAGTCACTGCACTCACCCCTGCAGGCCAAGCAGTCAAAAGGATTGCTGCCACACTCCAAAGATTTGGGAAGAAGTGGAATAGAAACCTTAGGGTTGGTTAGAAACTTCAGTGTAGGCGAGTGAGCAGGGAGCTCAGAAAGCAACACAGGGAGAGGAGTAAAAGAAGCAGCAGGTTATCAAAACAGTGTGGCTTTTTTGGGGCAAGCAGAACTTACCACTCTGAGCAAATTGCGACGCTCTTTGAAGGTGGCACAGCAACCAAGGATGCCAGTAACCATCACCACCACCCCAGCCACCACCAGAATATAAGCAGTGGCTGAATATGTGCTGGAGGAGAGCAGGCTGATGTAGTCACTCTTCTCAGCTAGGGTCCAGGTGCCCACTGCCATCACAGCTCCACCGGCCAGCTGGAGAGAGAGAGAAGTAACTAACTCCAGGAAGCTCTACTGTGAACCCATCTGCAAGAAGGTGTTTGTTATCCTTACTCTAGCTCTCCCACTCCACTGCCAGGATTCCCTCTGCCATTTTTTGTCAAAGACCTCACCAAGCCCAACATGTCTGTGCCCCTGACACCTGAACTGCAGTGCAACCTCGGTTCCTCTGAAATAGACTGAGGTCTCTTACCCAGAAAAAGAAGTTGAAGATGAAGAGCAGGTACTTGAGACAGATGGTCCCACATGTTTCCTTTTTTTCTGTATAGTCACGCATCTTCCTGGCTCAGCGAGTTCCTGAAACAAATAAAACCAGAAGAGCCTGGGTCAGTCTATCACAGAATCATTATTGTTGGGAAGAACCTCTAAATTCATCAGATGAACCAAAGCTGGGAACAGCAGCTGCCCATCCTGCAACATAATGATACTTTCTTTGCAGGGAACTGGTTCTTAGAACCACAGAATCATCCTGCTTGGAAAAGACCTCTGAGATCATTGAGTCCAACCATCCACCAGCACTGCCATGCTCACCACTAAACCATGTCCCCAAGCACCACATCTACATGGTTTTTTTTAACACTTCCAAGGATGGTGAATCTACAACCTCTCTGGGCAGCCTGTGCCAATAACTCTCTTGGGGAAGAAATTCTTCCTATTATGTAATCTGAAGCTCCCCTTCTTTTTTGCTTCACATCAGCCCACTGGAAAGCTCCAGCCAGGCCTGTGCTTTAGAAACTAACAAATGAAGTAAGGATGCCTGTCCCCCATCACTATCTCACAAGAATAACATCTGGCTACAGCAGCTGGCAGCAGAAGGCTCTCTCACTGGCAAAGGGAGCAGCTCTGAGATGGTGGCATAGATCAAGGAGACTACATTATCTTCAACATTATCTTCAGAAGAGATCAGAACCTCCAGCAATGCTTAGATTAATTACCATGTTGCAGCACAGAAAGGCCTGGGGCAGTGGGGAGGAATGGATGCTGATGGCATTGTATGTGCTGAACAGACTTGTTAACTCTCAATGAGAGCACACAATGTTCACAGAAGGTGACAGATTTACAGCTCCATTAAGCCACAGAACAGGACTGGCAGCAGTGAGGCAGGCCCCACAGCCTACACAACCCAAAACAGGTACCTCAGCCAGGACATAAGAGATGCCCTCCAGGAACAGGCTCTAAGAGCTCTGCTTGGCCCTACGTAGAGGAAAATGCTCTGCACGTGTGCTGGGACTGAGCCTAGTTCATATCACTGATAGCCAGGGGATGGTAACAACACTCACTCTTTGGCCCAGCTGTCCTCTTGGTCCAGAGGATTTCAGGAAACTTTCACCCTTCCCCTCAGGACTATGTCCCTTGCCAAAAAACAGCCACCAGAGGTATTTCCATGTATCACCACACCAGCAGGTGCTGGGCCCTAGTGAGGGATGAGAACTTGCTCCTCCTGATCAGACAGCTCAAAAATGCCAGATGGAGCTGCATCTTGTTCTGGGTGAGGACTGGGCAGACACACAGCTGGGACCACACTTGCAGTGAGATGACAGGCAGCCTGAAATCCCCTCAGGACTGCAGGTCCTGCTCCACCGAGCGCAGCATACAAGCCTTTCAGGCAGCTCAGCCTGGCCACTGGGACCAGAGGATGTGTCTGCTTCCAGAAGGCTGGCAGGGAACAGCTGCGGGTTTAAAAGCAGGGTGATTCACACAGGGATGGCAGGCCATGAATCAGAAAGCAATCAAGGCTGTCTCCTGCTTGATCTGTCCTTCCTCTAGGCAGGAGCAGAGCTGATGGCACTGGCTGCCTCTGCATGCTTCATGACTCACACAGCGAGCTATCCAGGGAAAGACAGCTCTCTCCAGACCCTCTTTCTGGAAGTCATGTGTTTGTGCTCCTTGACTCACACAGGGTGGCTGCCACCTCCTGTCACCTGCAAAGACAGACTCAGGCTTCAAGGAGCTACACTAGTCTTCAGGGAAATCAAGAGGTGGTAGGAGACACTGAGACAATGCCTTTCCCTAAGAGTTCAAGTAGTGGGGAGAGGAGTCACAATCACAGAATGGTTTGGAAGTGACCTTGAAAGGTCTAGTCCAACTCCCCCTACAGTCAACAGGGACATGTGCAACTAGAGCAGATTGTTCAGAGCCCCAAACAATCTGACCTGGAATGGTTCCAGGGCTGGGACATCTACCACCCCTCCAGGCAAGATGGGCCAGTGTCTCCCACCCTCAGTGCAAAACATTTCTTCCTTATATCCAGTCTAAATCTCCCTCTTTTATTTTAAAGCCATCATCCCTTCTCCTGTCACAACAGGCCCTGCTAAAATGTCTGTCCCCATCCATTCCATGGCTTGATTTTCTTGAGCTCTCATCCTACTGACGCAGAACCCTTTGGACAAAACAGACAACAGGAGCAGTTTGGCTCCAGTTCTGTGTGCTGAGCATTGGGGAACACAAGCACTGCACAAACAGCTGTTTTGTTGTGCTGAGCCACCTGGAATCTCAATGGCAGGACTTGCTCTGGTTATCCCACATAAGACCACTGTATTTTTGTTTGCAGGCCCAAAGGCACTCACAGCCCAGCTCACAAAGCACATGGCATATGCACACACACACACACTCTCCTGCTGGCTAGACATTCATTTAGTCATCACAGACGTTGCTTGGTACATTTGCCTTGACTTGCACAGTAACAGTCCTTAATTAAACAGCAAAGCAAGGCAGGCCTGCAGGCTGCTTCTGCACAACCTGCCCTGAAGTAGTGTCTGATGGATGGGGAAGGAACAATGCCAAAGCAAACAAAATCACTCCCAGGCCATTTAAAAGCATCATTATTTCTAAGTATTGATTTTTTAATGATAGCAAGGAAATTGGTATCCAGTACATCAGTGGTGTCTATCTTTAGATAGCTGCCAGAAGTTAGAGAACTTCTAACATCTTTGCCAACACACACATGAAGGCTTGTTGCAGGAAATCCTGCTGCACCTATGCTGCTATTGAAGTGCTGCTCCCAAAGGGCTGCAAGTCCAGCATGGTCAGCTCCCTGCCAACAGAGACACCTCTTGCACCCAGAGGGCATGCTGCTGGCCTGGAGGGCAAGGTGTGGTTGCACTGGAGTCTGAGCTGGGCCTGACAACCCTGGCCCTGAGGCAGCTCTTGGCAAACACAGCAGACCTCCTCCCCTTGGTATGTGCAATGCAGGTGTGGGCCAGTAACCTATTATCTTCAGCAAAGTGACTGAAGACCTCATTCTCCAGTAAGGCTGAACCTCAGCCTTTGAAAACATGAAATAAGTTCCCTCTCTGTAAGATGAAGGTATGATCTCTGCTGCTTTACTACCCCACTGAACATCCTCTGAGAAGACCTCCAGCTGCTTATCAACTTGCCAGAACATCTCTCACAGCCCAGAAAGCAGCCAGAAGTCATCATGTAAAGCATTCCCAGGAGAGGAACCTAAGGTTTGTAGGTAAAGAGCTCTGATTTACACAACGAGCAAGCGTCCATGCCAAATCCATAGCCAACATGGGTCAACAGCCTTGACACTGACCTTTCACCACCAAAGCAGCTCACAGCACCACTACAAATGTTCAGTCCTCTTCAAGCACTTTCTTCCACCTCCCTTTATGCTGGCACTGGTCCTCTGCTGGATTCAGGGAAGCAGAAAGCTGAAGAAGAAGAGCAATGCAGAGAATCAAAGGTTATTCTGGGAATCAATATTTGATAATAGGCTTTGCCATCAAGTTCTACTTTTAACAGGGAGCACATGATTTCAGAATACACCTTATGAGTGCATTTGATTAAACTGCAAAGTGTGCACTGGACAACATGGGAGAGCCAAGCCACAGGAGTGTAGAGCATAAAGACCTCCTGATGGCAGGAAGCTGTCAGAAAAGGTTTATATTCACTGCTGCATCCTGTAAACGCTGCTATGGTTTCTGTCAAGGCTGTGTACAGACTACAACAACAATTCCTTCTGGTCCAAAAGTAAATCCATGAGCAAACTCAGAAGAAAACCTTTCTGTGCAGTATGAAGCCCTGGCTGGTGTTAGTGCCAGAGACCAGCACGCACTGCGCGGTCAATGGGAACTCCTTCTGCGTCAAACAACGTCCTCTTATAACTCATAAGGCTTCCTTTATCCTGAAGGATCCCCAAGCACTTTACACTGTTTATACACAGGAACCACTTCACTAGTCATTGAACTGAGGAGAGGAACAATAACCTTCTCTCTTCTCTCACTGGAAGCACCAGAAATCAGTGCCTGGTGTGTGTGTGCAGAGAGCTCAGCGCAAGGAGGGTTTGCCACCACGAGGCACAACAGTTGAGATAGGACAGGGTTAGCCAACAGACAAGACCAACTCTTCACTGCAGCCTACTACTGGTATTTTAAGTTCTATTGTCCCAACTCTGTTCATAGGCATTGGGGGGTTTGTGGGGTGTTTGGTTTTGTTTTGTTTTTAAAGCAGGGCTTTGTCTGCACTGGAGAACTGCACAGTAAGAACCACATTTCTAAACAAAGCAGTTTGTGCAGAATCAGCTTTCTGCCTGATCCCTTCCTATTCAACACGTTCATTTCCAGCTCAGCTCTCAGAAGCAAAGCCACTGGCTCCTCAGTGTTTTCAGAGTCAAACAAAACCTCCCCACCCTGTAGCCATGCCAGTACTAGGACCAAGCCAACAAGCACTTAAAAGTCCTGGGAGAATAAAAACCCTCCCAGCCCCCACACAGCCTATTCAGGCAATTCTGTACACAAATTCAAAGCACTCTCCAAATAATGCAGTGATGACAACCACTTGTTCATTCTCTGCAAATAGCTGGGTTCTTACACACTGGTTTGAGCTCAGGGCAAAGACCAACCTAAGAACATGGGCTCTGTTGTAGCAACTGCACAGTTACTCAAGATTTGGCTGCAGACTCATTGCAGAGGTACTTGTAGTTTTGTTCCCTGCAAATCTCTGCAGTGAAAAGGTGACTAGCTAAAAGCTGGTAGATTTTCTGCCTACCCTCAGTATCAGATGCAAACCCCACAGCAGGCCATCATCCTCACCTCACCGAGGTCATGAATGACTCATAGGACTTTAAATCCCACTGTCAAAAATACATGCAGCAGTTTTTGGAAGAGAAGGCAGGCAGATTGCGTGTCACCACATTTCCAGCCTCTCAATGACACAACATTTTATAATCTCACTGCCTGGAAGACCCTTTGCCTCCTCAAACCATCCCAACAAAAGAAAAAAGGCAGTATGCTATAACAGGCACACAGAGAGATCAAGTGACTCTCCTAGCAGAGGGAAGAGGTGGATTTGCTCTCCTCACATCTCACCATCCATCCTCCACCTGCTGAGATGTTTTCTCCTCTGGAAGACTATTGCAGAACACAAAGCTGCACAACATCAACTTTTCAAGCTACTTGTTAGCACTGCCCAGCCTGTGCTCAAGACACCTGACTGCAAACAGCACAGAGCAAGAAGTGCACAACAAGTTCGCACCAGCTTTAGGGTTTGTACAAAACTTGCTTTGCTCTGAGGAGGCTGTTCCTGTTTAACTTTCTGTGGTGTAAACAAGCAAAGCAAAAAATGTCACTGGAGTCAGTCCACAGATCTCTCCCAGGTAGCCTGCCTGTGGAGTTTCAACTCCACAAAGATGGTATTCTAGAAGCAGCTGGGAAGCAATTTGACAGTGGAAACCAAGGTTAATGGTCTTACTGCTTCAGCCATGTTGCTAGCTCAGAACTGGTGCCAGCCATGCCAGGGAAAACCCCTCACCAAGTCAGTGAAGGAGCTGGCACCTGTGGTCCGAGGAACAGGGCAATGCGCTCTGCAGCACCTCAGTAAGCCAACAGAAGGGAACGTCATGCAGAAACCAAGAGGGGTGACAGCAGCTCCCACCTCAGCACAGCAGATAGAGGGATACCAGGGATACCTGCAGGAGCCTCCCCTCCTACCCAGGACAGCCACCTCACCCAGAAACACTCTCACACCCAAAACTACCCGCTTCACTAACAGCAGCACCAGGAACAGCCAAGAAGTCTCTTCTGACCACCAGTCCTTACACATCCACAACATCCATGTCTCCGAGGCTGTTTTGGAGTGAACACTGAATGCTTTGAAGAGTTATATTCCTCTTCAGAGCTAGAAACACTTTAGATGGTCAGATCAAATATCAAGCACAGTCAAGGGCAAATTAAATGATATTTTATTTCCCAGAGCTGGAAGTCCAAGTTCACAGGAGCTCTCTCTCTCTCTCTCTCTCTCCTGTCGCTATAGGAGCAATGCTGGAAACAATGCTCAAGCCACACTGCTTTAAGGCTGCCTTGAAAAGAGCCACTCTTCCAGTAAAAACTAAACAACCCTCAGCCAAAAATAAAACAGCCCTCCCCCTTCCACCTCCCTCTTGTACAGCAGGTTTTAATGACCACCAGAACCATTTAGGCAGCTGTTTTTAGATCAGCTTGAAAACTTGACAGGGAGGCACCAGCATGTGAATAAATAACTGGGAGGCACTGGTTGTCCTCAAGGCAATTACTTGCTGGCCCTTTGCCAAGGCTGGGGGTAGGAGAGAAGATAAAAAGAACTTCTTGACCCCAGAGCACAGGCCAACAAGCTCTAAAGAAATCCTCCAGCCCCAAGCCATCAACCACTGCCCTGAAACACCTCACCCCACCAGTCTGTGCATGGACCTGGACACAGAGGTACCAGAGAGGAGCTTGCTTGGGTCCTGTTCAATGCTTCAAATGAACACAGGAGGCCACAGGCAGCTCTCCACTAAGGGTACAGAAACTTTGGCAAGTCTATCTCAGCACATCATCCACTTCATTTAGAGCTGGCAGGAATAAGTAAGTGGAAAAGGGTTCCTCTAACAGATGCCAGCACAAACCAGTTGGACTTCAAAGGAAGCTGAGGGAAATCCTGCAGGGATTTTCCCCCTCAACCCACCCTCAGGCTACCCTAGCACTAGAGGCACAAGCTTCATTAGAAGGAAGCCTAGGAGTTTAAAACTGAATCCTCCATACATACCCCCTCCTCTCATGTCAAAAGGAACATATCATCTCATCTCTTATTTTAAAGGATCATATCCAGGTGGCTTTGAAATCTCTCCAGAGAAGACTCCACAACCTCTCTGGGCAGACTGAGCCAGCACTCTGCCACCCTCACAGCAAAGAAGTTTTTCCTTTCACCCAGCAAAGATGGGAGAAGGCTACTCCATACTCCTTCTGCACAGCACTTAACACACACACCTGAAGCTCCTTTTTGCTCCAGAGCTGGCTGCTCCAAGGCAGTGTTTGCCACGCAGGTGTCTGTGTACCCAGCTTCCACACTCACTGTACCCTGCTCTGCACACACAGCTCCCCAGCACCTCCCTGGGAGCACCATGAGCACCTTACACAGAGACAACAGAGAAAAATAACAATTCACCTCTGTTTCCAGTGGAATGAGGTGCGGGAGATAGAGGATATGAATTCCTCCCTTCTGGATTCTGCCAAAGCTAGAAAGAAATACTGACATTCACAAGCCATGATTCATGCCTGCCCTGTCCAGCACTTCTTAAATCCCCCTCACTGGCTGGAATGCCAGAAATGCCAACATCTACCAGTTGGCTCTGTTAGCATTTAAATTCGACCAAAACCTATCTTCCCCCTTTTTTTATGTACTGTTGCAGTGTGGTGGTCACTGAGGATCAGAGCACTCCCTGAAAACACAACCACAAAGGCATCGTGGCTGTTGGTCTGGCAGATAACAGGTCATGATCCACTTCACACAAACAGGAGCCTCTCCCTCAGAAATTCCTACTTCAAACCACTCTTGGTCCCAGTTTTAACTGGATTTAATTAGTGAAGGAGCCAAAGAATCCATTGCTTGTACTCCAGCTACGCTGGGAAGTCATACACTTGTATGTAAAGAGCTGCCAAGGATGCTTCCATTAACCTCTACAGAGTGCACTTTCCAACTGCTCCTCCTTCTCCCACCAGACCTGTATCCTGCCCCCAAGAGCAGCTACTCATGCTTACATCCTTCTACAGCTAGAGCTAGCTACACTACCAGCCCTGTGTTGAACTCACTGCCTGAAACTCACCTCCTGAGCCGTACAGCATTTTCCAGCCCTGACTGGAGAGCCATGACCACCCAACCAGCAAGAGGAACTTAGAAACATGGACCAAGCTGGTCACTCCCAAACATGGCCCAGACCCCAAAACCCACCTCTTACTCTGCCATGCAATACCAGGAGTGCAAAATGTCTGCTTGGTCTCTCCCCTGTCTGCTTCTCCCCCATAGACCAGAAGTGTTTCAAGGTGAGGTACCAGACATGCTTTTCCCCTTACCCATTTGTACAGCACAGCCAAATCTTTCTCCCACAGCATCTCCAGAAGGTGGCAGTGGCAAAGACATCTGGGAAACATGCTGCAGATTCCAGCTCAACTCCACAGCTTCTTAGGAGCATGCACGTTCCACTTTGCAGCTAGTGGGACAAACCCCACGGAAGCACAGGCACTTAAAGCCTCACAACTCTTTCCACTGCCCCAGCTCCCCACTGCTCTGCTTAAAACCAACTCCTTGCTGCTCTGTTTCCTTTCCTGTAAAAGGTAAGAGAACCGAGGCTGGAAAAGTGAACTTTGCTCCTTCTGCATTCAGATCTGGCACTAGCAACAGATAAGAAACAACAGCCAAGGCCAAGCATTTTATGTCATCTACTTCTGGCTCAGATTTTCCTTATGAAGCCTCATTACCGCTGCCAGGAACAACTCATGGGTCTGAGCAACATCCCCTCTTGCACCTCCCACGTCTCACTTCCATCTCTCTTAAGAGGTCGAACCACATCCCACACCCTCCACACTCCCTCACTCAGGTGCTCTCCTTCCTTATCCTACCAGACCAGTATCCTGCTTCCAACTGTGTCCAGCACTATCAGCATCAAAACTGTGCATGAAATGCATACAACAAATATATATCTTACAGTATCCCCACAAAGACCCCAGCTGGCATACTGTGGCACCTACTCATGCTTGCATCCTTACCCAACTCAGCCTGGAGAGTCATAACTACCCAAACAGCAAGAGAAACTCTGCTTAGAAACATGGACCAACCTGGGCATACCCAAACGTGGCCCAGACTCCAAAACCCACCTCTTACTCTGCCATACAATGCCAGGAGTGCAATATAGTAATTATCCTCCTGCTTGCTCTGCCAAGAGTTTTATTACCACACAGCAGCCAGGACTAACTGGATTCATTCTCCTGGATGCCAGGCTGTTGAGATCACATCCAGAGGAGTCTGGCAGGCAGGACAGAGCAGAGCACTGGCAGGAGAGATGCTCATCAGCAGTGCTATTACAGTGCTGATCCCTTCCCAGAAGGCCTGGCAGTGAGCAGGGTATGTGCCATGGGGAGGGATGGCATGAGATGCTCTCTGCAGAAGTGGAAAATACCTCCTCTCTCCATCCTGCAGCCCTGCCACTCCTCATTTCTCTCTCCACATCTGGGCTTCAGTCACGGGGCAGCAGGGAAAAACACCTTTCTCAGATTGGGAAGATTGTCATTATCCTGGGAGAAAGCTCTGCCAAAATGCACGTGCAAAGAAGAATGGAGAAATGATTTTCCAAAGAGTGACATTGCTCATTTCATTTTGGCTCTGTGCTGTGGCAAAAGGAAAATCATGTTATGGTTCTGAAAGGTAGGATGAACAAGTGAAACAGAAGGAGACTTGGTGTTCACCTTCAAGATCTTGCAGGTTTTTAAACAACCAGGGAGACTAGGGTTTTTGTTCCTCAGAGCCAGGGAAGCTGTGATGAACTGCAATTTCCAGGAGTCACTCCCTCAGGCTTTCCATGACCTCAGCTATCAGTGCACATGCTCAGGGAGAGCTGGAGATAACACACTGTTGAGGTTAGGAGCAGAGTAGAGGTGAGGAGTAGGAGAGCATCTCCTCTGGGTGTTTCAAGAACAAGACTGATGAGGCCACTGGGGATAGCAGTAGCAGACTGGGACATGAAAAAGCAAAGCTCCCCCTTTTTGTTTTGCAGAGTCACTCCATCCACCTTTCATCTTTCTAGACAGAGATAAAGAAGGCACAAGAAAAACAGTGTGAGAGGTAAGTGCTTTGTAAGTGACTAAATCACCTGGAAACATCAGATAGGCCAGTTTGCCACATGCAGGTATATATGGTGATAGAGATGCTACATGTACAAATACATGTAAATATCTATTTTCCTTCTATACACAACAAGTAGCACAACACAATCCTTGGAGCAGAAGCCAAACTTTGTATAAGCGACAAGTGAATTCACTTATAAGGTGACCCAGCTAGTGGAGACACAGCTTATCAGTCAACCCTTTCACAACTGTCTCAAAAGCAAGGTAGTTGTTGCCAGGTGTGTGTATGTGCACTGGGAACAGCTAGAGCTGTGCTACAACTTTTATTAGTGGGAATAATACAATATGCCTGCTGGAAACTTCCTAACAGAGACAGATAGCACTCCATCAGCCACTCCCACCTAGCATTTTTGCTTGACAAGGGAATACAAGCAGCTTTCTTCCACCCGCTTGCTGAAGAATCTCTCACACCCTTTTGGAGGCTGCACTGAAAATATCCAAATTTCAGCTGTTTGTACTTGAAGAGAAGCCTCAGAGTCCTGCCCACTTCCAAACTGGCATAAGACTTCCCTTCTGCAGTTAGGGCTGGGAAGGTAAAGCACTGGAGAAAAACCTTCTTGGGTTGGTAGTCCCTCCTTACTCAGAAGATGGCTTTAGTATTAAATCCAAGAGGAAAGCCACAGCCCCAACTGGGCTGTCAAGAGTTCCTCTTACTCAGTGTTCCACTCTTCTGCACTATGAGAAAACCCTCCTTTAACACACCTGCCTTGAGACAGGAGATACAAAACTTGACTGTTAAACTCCTGTAAAACGTACCACAAGACAGACTAACCACCTCAGACTCCAGAGAACAATCAGATGTCACACGTGGGACGTTATCTCAAGGCATGTCCTCATTGTTTACTGGAGTCAACATAGAGCACTTACATGGAAGAGCTCAAAAGCTGCCAATTCCTCCAACTGATGACTAGAGCTTCCAGCAGGGACATCTGACTCCAAGTACTAAGATCAGCTGCAGCAAATCAGCATTATGCCTTTGACAGGCACCTGTCATCAGATGCCTTTGCTAAAGTCTAAGTGATGCTGCCCCACACACTACCCAACATCCAATGATTTGCAAGTTGGGAACTGCCTGTCCTAGGCACACAAACTCCTTCAAAGAATATAAACACACTGACACTTTTCAAGTTTCTGTTGAGCTCAGCAACAGCTCAGAAGAGACAGATGCTCTACTCCCTCCACCATAAGCAGTCATCTTCACTGGCAGTGACAGTTGCACAGGAGTGGATGGACCTTGATTTGACTGATGCCATGCCAAGGGACTCTTCAGCCTCAACACAGGTGGGAGATATCCTGTCACTCCCAAAGCTTCCCTAAGAACCAAGGCAATGGCCTCACAGATGGCAAAGGAAAGCACATTTTGGCAAAAGAGGCTTGTTTCAGAACTGTTTCAACTGCATTACCTCTAATGACCGATGCCTTTTTAATTAACCTTTGTTCTAGCAGAGACCTAAGGAACTCTCGGAGCAAGCCAGGAAACACTACAGGGGATGCAGGAAGTGAAGCAGCGTCATTTAAGGGATGCTATAGAGTAGCCTGAACTAAAGATACATCATTGCTAAAATTCAACAGGCTACCTCAACAGGTTGATTACAAAAACCCATCAGGAAGTCAGGATTTTTTTTTTTTTTTAAATTTTACAGCAGTTTACATTCTTCATGAGATGACACAGAGCAAAAGCTACCAGGATGGATTCCCCATGGCAAGAACACCGCAGTGTAACAACAACCCATCCCCAGCTTCCAGAAAACCAAAGAACCGGAACATCGCCTGGATTCTGTGATAAACAAGGGCTCGCTCTCCCCCTCCTGCCTCCCAGGCTCCTACGAGCCCAATACAAAGGCCAAGTCTTTTTTGTACAAGTGAGAGGCTTTGCTGCACAAAAGGTAGAACGAGATAAGCATCGCTTCAGGAGATCATGACAACATTCAGAACACCTTTTCTAACGCGTAGACTGTGCAAAGCTTCCGACAACCCCCGCAACAGGTTAAAACGCTTCAAAAAAAAAAAAACAACAAAAAGAAGGGGCAAAACTTGAGTCCCCGTGTAGCAGTGCACACCGGCACTGGGCGCTGACGGGAAGGCAGAGCTGTGCTGCAATGGAGCGGCCTCCACTGACGGCAGCCAGGTACCGAGGGGCCAACCCCTCACGGCCCGGACGGGAAGGAGAGAAGGGGAAGAAGGAGCGGCGGGCGAGGAGAGCACCAGAGCCCGGCTGCACCGCACGGGCCTCGCTCCGCCCGCCCTCGACCCGGCCCAGCCCGTCCCGTCCCGGCTGTCAGGGGCCAGCCGCTTCGCGCCGTGCCGTTTCCCCACAGCCAGCCTCCCTCCCTCCCTCCTTCCCTCCCCGGGCCGCCGCCATTTCGAGGCACCTCACCTCGCCCTCCGCAGACAGCCGAGCCGGACCCCAGCGCTCCGCACAGCCTCCCGCCGCGACCTGCCGCGCTGAGAGGGAGGAGTGAGGGAAAGCACCAAGGGCGGGAAGGAGGGAGGGAAGGCAGTGCGGTCAGCCCAGCCCAGGACGCCCCGCAGGCGGTGCCTCGTTGGCACCTCCCTCCCTCTTACTCCCTTGCCCGCCAGCACAGCACAGGCTGGGCTGTGGCGCTTCGTTGCTGCGGAGCGCGGTGTGTCGTTCTGCGGGCTCGGTGCGGAGCTGCTGGCGCTGCCGGTGCTGTGCAGAGCGGACCCAGAGTGTCCCAGAGAGCAGCGACCCTGGCGCAGCCACCTCGGGCTGACACTGGCGTGTCCGTGGCCGCAGGCAACGCAGACAGCAAAGGAGCTGCAGCTGCTTAGAGAGAGAGAGAGAGGGTTTTCGGGGTTGGTTTGTTTGTTTGGATTTAAGGCGTCAGAGCTGCTTGTTAAAGAGTTTTCCATGAAACAGCCTGTAAATGAAGATCAAGCCCTGACTGGCACATGGCCTCATCTTTCCATTACCTCATTGCTAAAACAATTTCCCTTTAGCAACTCAATTTCCCATTGCAAGGTTCCTGCACATGGGTTGGGGCATGGTTGCTCTTCCAGAGAAAAAAAATCCTCCTTCCTCTCAGGAGTAAAGGGCACAAGGAGGAACCACTGGAAAAAATTCTCTGTCAGGCTGATGGGCTGTTGGTGACTCAGGGCACTCTTCCTGTGTGGGATATTCCCAGAGCAATGAGTACAATAAACAGACATTCAGAGTAAATGGCCTTATCCCAAGAGAGGAAAGACCATGGATAAATCCAGGCCTCCTCTGTGCTGCAGGGCTGGAGGATTGCTCCATAGCTGCAGCCCCACAGCTTGCACCTGAAGTGTCTTAAGTCCCATACAGAAACAGGTTCCAAGAAGAAAGGGGACAGGACACTACCCCAAAAGCTCACTTAGCCCCACAAGGCTTGGAGAGCAGCTGAGAGGAAGCATCATACCCCAAGGGCACCATGCCCAGGCACAATAGCAGCTGCACTTCTGGGGCCAGCTCCTGCCTCAGCCTATGCTTGCCCTTACCCTGCTTTGTCCCACTCCTCAGGGACACAAAGGCACCTTCCCAAGAGGAATGGATTCAGTCTTGCTCCTCCTCAGGCCCACCAGGGAAATGAGGTTATTACACAAGGGCACTGTGAGAAAAGAAGCTTCATTCACTAGGTGTGTTTCACACAGCCTTGTGCTTTCTTCCAGCCTGGGTACGTTTGAAAGCACCATGGTCATGCAAGAAGGGTGGGATCTTCCCCTACTGCAGAGCAGTCACTTCCTAGTGGCTGGAGACTCTTCAGGAAAGCAGTAGAGAATGGGAGGAAACAGGAAACATTTGGCCCTAAGATAGGCTCAATCTGCTGCCCCCAGCACATACAGCACAGCTCCTGTCCTGGGTTATGAATCAGCAGCACTGCCAGTGCCTGTGCTCTGTCAACAGCAGGAGAGGGACAGTGGCAAGGTCCATCAGGGTGACAAAGGGAAGAAAGCCATGGGGATGACTTGTTTTATTGGTTCATACTATCTCCATATATGGACTCAATTAACTACAGTATTGGCAAGCCAAACCAAATTTTGCAGTAAATACAGAGCCTGATCCAGACCTTACAGGAACCAATGGAGGCTTTCCCACACACCACAGCAGGCTTCCAGCTGGGCTCTGCTGTTACAGAACCCAGAGAAGATGCCGCTGTTTGAGACAGGTGAGTCTCTACCTAGACGTAGCCCACATTTAGGCCATCTCTCTGCCAGAAAGAAAAGGAACAAGACTTCATCCCTTCCCAGGAAGTGAACTCTCCTGACAGAAGGCTCAGTTTGTGCTGTTAGCCAAGACCAGCTGAATTCCCCTGAAGAAGCAGAGCTGGGACATGGAACACTGCAGATCATATGCACATCTTGGCCTGATTTAGTGCCTTGAAAATCTTAGATGGAGAAAAGCTGCAGCTTTCCTGAGTCTCTGATAATGATACCATCAGGTTGGGCTCACTGAGGAGGAACTCCAGCTTCATGAAACAGTGTTGGCACATGTGTCTTGCTGACACATTGATGTGCCTTATGTACAGCACCCTTTCCTCCTGATGACATCTTCCAGCTGCAGGGCATTCTCCCTCTGCTTGTCTTCTTGTACTGTCAGCAACCTGGAATATGCAGCACAGACCAAGAACACAACCTGGTTACTGAGATCTTCCTACCAGGGCATTTGGCTCTGCCTTTGCTCTCCCCATCAGCCAGGGACATCTATCATTATAAAACTGACTGACCTGAAGACCAGGTTTCTCTGGAAGCTGGGCTAGATAAACCATACATAGAAAGTGAGCATGACTTTCTAGGGAACAGGGAAAGGAATGGGACACATACAAGAGGAGACAGTATGGCTTAGTAGTCAGAGCACCAGACCAGTGCATGAGTAGTCTGTGCCTTATTCCCAAGCTCCCACATTGATGGCAGAATCCCAGGCTGTTTGCTTCACCTGCCTGGGCCACCTTGGGCTGTTGCATGGTAATAAAGCATGCTGAAGGCACATGCTATAGGAGACATGATTTACCTAGCTGGTAAGTCAACCATCCCAGTTAATGAACCACTAAGTCCTGCTGTGAATTTAACAAAGTACAGCAGGAGGTGAAGGGATAAAACAAAAGGATCTTTTTTCTTGGAAGATTTCAAAGACTTTTTTTTTTTCCCAAAAATACTTGTTTTTTTAAAAAACTAAAAATCTTGGAACAAACTTCTTTCACCCTTACAAAATATCTCACTTTTAAAATATTGCCTCCAAAATATCACATTCTGTGTAATGCTTAAGAAGATAAGGCAGAAAAAAAACCCTTAAAGATTCAGACAGACTTCAAACTGAAAATGCCAACTGACACAGCACACAAGGATTTTGTGACGAAATGGTCAAATTAAACTCCCAAACTTCCAGCAGCCAGCTCTGCCAGATGAAGTTTTGTGTGTGACAACATCCAGTCTGCCCTTGGTGCTCTCCAGGCATGGAAGACAAGGGACCTGGAGTCAGGGGAAAGAACACATTGCTCCAGGTCTTTCTTGTGCCGTGGCAGAAAGTCAGTCTCTGACAAGGCCATCTTCTTGCCCATTCCCCAGGAGAGCCCCATCAGTCCCCCACAGTCAGGGGGATAGTTGCTGTTCACTGACCTGGCCATGTGCAGCATGGGCTCCATGATGTTATAGCCAGTCATAGCACTGCACTCGTAGAAGACAGCCTTGTACTCCTGCCAGAGAGCACAGCAAGCACCCAGGTTGGCTGCCAGCTCTCCCCCACCATCCACCCACATCCCTGAGAGCTGGCCCACCCTCACCCCTGGGAGCAGCTGGGGCTGGGGGGGTGGTTGTTCCTACCCTGCTGGGGCACAGGCTCTGCTCACCAACCCAGGAAAAGGAGTGTGTCCAAAAGGGACCACTGGGCAGTTATTTGGGAAAAGAAACTATCTACCCAGGGTACTTGGCTTCCCTCACCTGTGTGCTGTGGGGTGCAGAGGATGGGGAACACCTCTGAAACCCTGTCTCTCCCCCCATGTAGAGCCAAGGTACCAATGAGCAAGTGGACACAGCAGGTGAGGAAGGAGGCAGGATGATTTTGCAGACCATGCATTAGGGGAGCCCTCAAACAGCCATTGCATGCTCTCCTCAAAGACTGAGCATCACTGTAAGGAGGCTTCAAACCTCAGGAGAAATACAGGAGCATGCCTCAAGGGCCTTTGTCTGCCACATGCTGGCCAATACCTCATCCTCTCTGGTATCAGAGGGACCTCAATACATGTTTACATTGGTGAAACAGGTGGGAGGAGGGGAGAGGGAAAGTGCCACCCTGAGAAATGGCTCTAAGAAGGGCTTCCTGCCAGCCAGGCTGCCCTGCTCACAGCTGGAGGGAGGCAGCAGAGCAGAGTCACACCTTTGCCAGCCTTTCCCCCTCCACCTTGGGCACATTCCGGGTCTCTCCCTGCGCAGCATCCGTTTTGTTCCCAAGCAGAAAGACCACAGCTCCATCCTCAATACCTTCCTGCAGCAGAAACAGAGCAAAGCACTCTAGAGACTCAGCTGAAGAGAAAAATATCTTGGAGCAGATCCTGTTCCAGCTCATGCAAACAAGACCTTCAAGTGGCAGCAGGATCAGGCCCTGTAGCTCATTAAAGAACCATTCCTCAAATAGCCCCAGGGATTTGTGGAAGGAAGTTTCAACTATGGGAATGTATTTCAAATGTTTGTTATGTACAGCTGAGATGCTGACAGGGGGGAGACAGGACTTGAGTTCCTCTCTGGAAAATAACAAGCCTAAAGACAAGCAGTTCACTCCTTTTTGGGGGAATTTAAAATTCAGGCAGAGCTTCTTCTAAGATCAGTAATTTTTGTGTCTGGGCAGTACCATTCTTCTGATGGGCTGTCCCAAACTCACCAATCCCTTGCTGAAAATCCACTGGCCAGGCAAACTAAGCAACTTTCAGCTCCTCTACAGGGTCTCTGTAGGAACTGCTATTCCCAGGTGATTCCTGGAGCCCATTACCTCTGGTGGAATTCCCTCTAGTTCCACTGGCTCACTAGAGCATCACCAGAGTAAGGACTGCAGATCAGGGCTCCAAGTTACGTCCCAACTTGACTGCCCTGGATGACTTAGAGTACCTGAAGAGCTTCAAAGCATGAGAAACAGTAAGATGGGGAAAGGAAGAGAGATTATTAGAAGTTACAGATTTGCTTCGATTTTCGGTGTGTTCAGTTAAACCTTCCTGAAAGGAGCCTGATTTTCAGGGGATAGTTAGTTTTGAAAGTCTTGACCTTTCATCTTTTGGAGCCCAGTGAAACTGCTAAGTGTTTGTTGGGTTTTTTTCCCCAACAGATCTGTGGAAGTTAATGATATTAGAAAACTCCAACCTGTGCTTATTCATTTCACTTAGCTCTTGGGTTTTGAGACCTGGCAGAATCAAAACAAACCCAATTTTGGCCATTTTCCTCCAGCTCTGATTCATACACACACACCCCTTATTTCAGTATTACACAGACAGGTGGTTTTGTCTCCCCAAGCAGATGCAAGCCAGGCTGTGGTCCTGTGATGTGATGTGCTGTGCGTGCATGCTGCAGGTCTGAGTGCAAAGGCAGCAGGGTCCAGCTGGGACACGACCACCTTCAGGAGATGTTGCCAATGCACACAGGCTGCTACAAACACACACCACTGTTTTGGCAGGTCTTACCACCTTCTACCATAGAAAGAGCCATCCCTCATTTAACAGGCTACCACTGGCTTTGGTGTCTTGCACAAGAAGCCCCTGCTCCCAGACTGACTAGCACAGATAGCATCTGCTTTGATCATTCACCTTCCCAAGGTCAATAGGACTTCTTGAGGCATTGGAGAGCATTGCTCCCAGCCAGCCTGCTGGAGCTGGCCTGGAGCAAGGCTGTGACAGCAGCAGCAGCATTAGAGAGCTGAGACTCTTCTCTCACCTGGACGCTGCTCATCCAGTTCCGCACGGCCGTGAAGGAGCACTCGGCTGTTGTGTCATACATCACCAGGATCCCATCTGCCTTCCGGAAATACTGCTTGGTAATGCTCCGAAACCTGAGCCCAAAGGAAACCAAAGGCACTCTCAGAACCAGGGCTGCCTGATGATGAGAAACAGAGTGGAGTTATCTGTCTTTGGGTGCAGGTTCTCTGCAAGGCCTGGGAGCTCCCCTCTGCATCAGGTGTGTCCCCAGGGGCTGGTGTGCACAGACTGGGGACCGGCAGATCCTTGCACCTTTGAGGCAGGCCATGGGTGAGCAGGAGGCTCTCCAAACCTTTGCAGGTTAGCAGGAAAGAAACAGAAGGATCTGTTTAGGTGGGATAGGAAGAGGTACTTGTGCATAAATAAGACATTGAGCCAAGTTCTCTCTTGCAGTGACACATCTAAGACCTGCCAATGCTGCAGGAGCCTACCCTAAAAGTCCTTCTGCAGGGACAATAGCTTTAGCTTGGCTTCTGATGCCATTTGGCCTCAGTAACATGTCACATTTCATAACAGAAAAACTCTCCTTACTACTCAGCTTCAGCACTGAAATAACCACAGGAGTCCTCTACAAAATCATTAGTTCTTCAGCATGAAATCTCCTTTTCAAGAGATTCCTGTGCTTAGTACATTCTCACCAGCTCTGGACGGTCTAGCTGACTGAGGGAGATAGAATCCTTACTCTGCTGGCACAGCTCAGGTTTATCATACTTCCATGACCTTAGCTGCTTCCTGAAGCCCTGGCCCCACAACATCCTTAGCCCCAAATACCCAGGACTTGTTTTGCCCAGGCTCTTGAGCTGAATGGCTCCCATGAAATAGCTTTTCATCTTCAGCCCCAAAGTGCATCCTAAATAAAATCAAACTGGCAGGAAGGCAGTGGTGAGCCTTCATCTCTAGTAGCAGGTGAGGGTTGAGTGTGTCCTCTGCTACTCTGATCCTCACCAACAGTGCTGGTAACATCTGCTGATGGCTCATGCTTTAGAAACTAGAGGCAAAAAGCTGCACTGCCCCTCTAGCAAGTGTTAGCACTTCCACGAGGCTGGCAGCAGAAGGGACAGGGGAAGGGGCCAATAACCTCACTGACAGTGTGCAGCAGGGTAGTTCAAATCACCTTCCCCACAGGTCAAGCTAATTCAGCTGGCTTTGTCAGAATGGGAGCTGGAATGGTTGCCACACTCCTTTCCACCCTCTGGTGGTGAGCAGCTGGGGACAGCAGTAGCACAACCGAGTTAGAGAACAGGTTGCCTACCCAGAGCCTTCCTTTCCTGCAGCCCTGTCCTGCAGCTTTCCCAGAAGCAGTCTGAGCAGGAGAGCTTTGAGGGCTAGAGGAGCTTCAAACCTCACACCATACAATGATTTATGGGTAGACCACCTGAAGCCACACGTGTGCAGGTCACACATACAGAAAACTACTTTTCCATCAATCCTCAGAGCAATCTCTCTGGGCCCTGCTGCACAGCCACAGCTTCTAGAAAACTCCTAAAGAGACTTTTGCTGCAAAGAGAGCCCTGGAATAGCTGCTGAGACCTCTCTTGTCCTTCAAAACTAACAATTTTTCTATAGAATCTTTTTTGTTGGAAGAGAGCTTTCAGATCATCCAGTCCAACTGTTAACCAGCACTGCCAGGTCATCACTAAACAGCACACACATCTCCACAGCTTTTAAACCCCTGCAGGGATGGTGACTCCTCCACTGCCCTGGGCAACCTGGGACAGGGCTTGACAACCCTAACTGGGAAGGAATTGTTCCTAGTATCCAACCTAAACCTCTCTTGGTGCCACTTGAGGCTGTTTCCTCTTGTCCAACCACTTGTTCCTTGGGGGAAGAGACCAACCTCCATCTGGCTCCAACCTTCTTTCTGACAGAAACCAGGTGCAGATGCTCTTTTCCTCCCCTTCCCTATACTGAGCCTTGCAGTAGGGCATCCTCACAAATTCCTTACCTCTCTTGTCCAGCTGTGTCCCACAGCTGTAAGACAACCCGGGTGTTATCCACCAGCAGAGTCTTCACCTGGTAATCAATACCTGTCAAGAAGGTAAAAATGAAGATAGGATGAGGAGAGAGAGTAGCACTATTTAGTTCAGGGAAATGGCAAGATAGATTCCAAACTGGGAGAGGGACCACCTTTACATTTAGTTGGGCTAAAATACAGGCAAAAAGCAACTCTCCCATCACTTACCAATGGTTGCATTGAGTTCAGCCAAGAACCTGTCGTAGCAGAAGCGGTGGATGAAGGAACTCTTCCCAACACCAGAGTTCCCTACAAACACCACTTTAAAGATGCGGTCTGGGGAGCAGCTGACTGGTTCCAGTGCCTGCAGCTGCAGTGGAAGAAAGGGATGCAGTTTGGAAAAGCTCAACTGCAGGCTGTGCTTTGATGTAGGCATTGGATCCCTGCGCTATAAACCTACAGAGCCAGAGTTAGATGGGAAGAGAGTCAGAAAGCCTCAAGCCCCTGGTAGCAGGTGTCTAAGGAAGAACCCCAAGTAATGGCTTACTCTGAACACAAGGAAAAATTCTGCTGTGAGGGTGCAGAGCACTGGCCCAGGCTGCCCAGAGAAGTTGTGGAGTCTCCTTCTCTGCAGAGATTCCAACCCCACCTGAAGGTGATCCTGGGCAACCTGCTGTGGGTGACCCTGCTTTAGCAGGAGGGTTAGACTGGATGATCCTCAGAGGCCCCTTCCACCCCCCCACACCATGCTGGGATTCTGGGATGAGACTTACTCTCGTTTCAGTACCAACAGGCTGTCCTCTAGGAGGCAATGGAGCATCATCTAATCCATCTGCATTTCTTCTACAGCCAGCATCACCCGTCACAGTCATCTCCAACCACTCGGTATCTGCTGCTGCTGACCATCTCTCCTCATCTTTGCTCTTCTCTCCAAAGCCTGTGGTGCCTCCTTCTCCTGTCTTCAGCCATGTGCTGCTGCCTGGGAAGTATTTACAGTTCTTCCTGTTGGGTTCTTCTGCTGCCACATCCACCGGGAAGGTGAAGGGAAGGTCCACAGAGGTCAGTTGTCTGTATTAAAGCCCACAGGCGCCAAAAACAGGGTGGGAAAGGAAAAGGAGGAGGTTGCAAATTCCCAAAACAACCAAAGTGATCCAATTAGTGCCTATGCAGTGCTGCAGGAACTCTACTCCACACATCCACTGCTCACACTCCCTGTGACTAAGGCATCAGCAGCACTCCCAGGGAAAGGGAGCCAGCTGCCCCAAGCTGCACTGTGTGCCAACAGAGTTCATTATCCTCACAAAAATCCCCTCTTTGAGGGGGTGGAAGGGACAGACAAAACCTTCTGAACAGTGACTCCAGATCTAATGGATTTTGTTTGTGGTTCTCAAGCAATGTGATGTGACAGCACTGGGACAGAGACAGGACCAACAAGTACTTCTGCCCTTCTCCCCTCACCCTCACTGCCTGACTTCTCCACCTGTTAAGCCTTTCTGGTGGGCTTATGCCAGCAGCATCTTTGCAAGAACTAGCTGGGGAGAAGGATGGGGGAACTTGGTTGTCTGATCCCATGGATAGCATGTCTGATGTGAAAGAGCTCTGCCTCAGACCTATCCAAGCTACCTCCCAGTCTGGGCTCAAAATCCAGCCCTGCTCCACAGGTCACCTGGTTTGCCATTTGCTCCAGGAACCTGAAGCTCAGTTCTATAAATGCCACTACCAGAACTGCAAGCAGAAAGGGTGCATTTGAGCTAGAAGAAGAACATAGACCTATGTCTCTGGTTGGCACCAGGAAGAACTGGAAAGCAGCAGAACCTTCTGCAGAGACCTGGTAGGAAAAGGGAAATGTTCTGCCTCTAAACCTTGTTTAGGGCCAGCAGGTGCAGAGGAGATCCAGCTCCAAGCCAGGTCAGTGCTGGCCTCCCCTACCTTTCCAAGGAACCAGGCCTTTGGCCAATACTGGTGCGCTGGTCAAACAACTCATTCACAAAGGCTGATGCTTAATGCCAACAGAGTCCAGGCAAGCAGGGGTATGTAGGGATTGAAGCCACTGTACAATCTGTATGTAGAGTGGAAAAAAAAGGCCTTGGCCACACAGACATGTTCTCCTGCCCTTGCTGAACGGGAGGCCTGGCATGCCAGGTGAGCATCTGCATAGGCATGGAGGGAGATGGGCTGGATGGATTCACCTGGAGCTGGGCCTTCTCCTTAGGACTTTCAGCTGCCAGAAAGAACACAAGCCTTGTGCAACCAGATCCCAGGAATATGGGCTCTGGCTTGGGCACCAGCGGATTTCTGCCCAAGGAGAACTGGCACACCTGGGAGATGATCCAGTCACTTTACTGGAGCTGCCTGAACTGCTCAGAGGCAGTCTTTGTGACTCCCATCCCATCAACAATCCCACAGCTTCTGATGGTTGTTTAGGTTTGCTCCCCCATTGCTGCATGTAGGGAGGGGGTCACCTGCCTGTGGAATCAGCTAACAGCATCTTCAGCTCCACACTGAGCCCACACCACCTGATGCCAAAGGGCAGCTGGAGCCACAGTCAAGCTACACCCTCCCAGGCTCCCCAAAGCAGCCAGCAGCAAGGTGGGAGAACCCAACACAGGACACAGCTTGACTGACAGGTTGCTCCAGCAGGCACAGACACCACAAACACAACACAGATGCCCATCTAACCGTTTGACTGGCTTCTCATCCAGCAGGTAACTGCCTAGCACTGACCCTTTCTTCAACAGGGGCTTTGTGCTCTGAGGTGCCTGGAAGTTGAAAAGAGAAGGGATGAAGAATGTGGTTAGGGTGCAGGAACATGACCAGCCCCAGTTCAACTCTGCCACCTCTGCAGATGGCTCTCGGGAGGTGAGGCTCAAGCCCTTGCAGCCCCACACCATGCACTGGTAGTGCCCCACCAGCAGATTTGGACAGAAGGGGGTACAGAGCTTGCTTTTCTCAATTCAGCTCACTGAGCTTGTCAAAGAATGCATCACTGTTGTTGCTTTCCCATCTGCAACAAAATCCAGCAAAAATGGTGGTGCTACCCCAAACTGAACTACTTCCTCCAGCCAGAGCTTTTATTTCTGTGGCTTGTTCTCCACTTGGTCTCATAGCTGAATCTCTCTTTCCCCACCTGCCTTTTCATTTTGATGATGTGTTCTGGGACAGACCAATTGCCTCTTCCTCAGAAGGCATTCGTCTCCTCCTCCAGCACTACTCACCTAGAGCTGCACAGGGAAGGAGACTGCTCTGCAGAGAGCAAGGCACATGCTCTGCCTACACAAATGTCCCTCTGTACACTTACCTCAGGTCACACACTTCCCACAGCCAGTGTACCAGAGGAGGAAGAACAACTCCTCTCAGCATCCTCTTCCCCTACAGAACAGCTCTGTCATCTCCAGCAGAGTCAAAGACAAGCAACTTGCCTGAGATGACACAGAAAAGCCCATGGCAGAGAGGACTGACTTGCCATGAGCCATGCTGAAGCCTAGCCCCCCTCACTCCAAAGGGGCTGCTACACACAAAACACTGCATGAGAGGCAGCATGGCAAGGTGTCCATCATTTCAGCAACAGGGGAAAGGGAGCTGTACTCAACTCTCTCAGTCTGGAGATCTCTAACATGTCATCTCACAAGTTATTTCTGGGGGCAAAGGTGGAGAAAGAAGAGAGAGCAGCCTGACAGATCTGCCTCTGGCAGCAGTTCTGGACAGACCAAACACCTGCAGGCAGCTCTGGGCAGTCCTTCCTTTGTGCTGCCCACAGCCCAGGAGAGGACTACCAACAGCCCTGGCTTATTTTGAAAGGCAAAAAATTAAGAAGCTGCTCTGCTGGCCAGAAGTCCCAGGACATCTTCACCACAATGCAGTCCAGCAAATGGAGACACTCTGGACCCCACAGAGAAACTCATTCCAGTAGGAACTTGGTGGATAAAACCCCCAACAAAACATCAAAACTTGTTTTATATATAAAAGTGATGTTCAAGAGAAGCTCCAGCCACAGAAACAATCCAGCACCTAATGGCTCACAACTGTGCAGCACATGTCTTCCAAGGCAAAGGACCCTCAAGTGTATAGGGACCCTTCAGTCAACACTGCTACCAGGCTGTGGTTCAGCCAACCAGTGGTTCTCCAGTGAGGATGGAGGAGGAAGGTTTCAGGGTTTGGGCAGACAGAAACAGGGAAACTGTGTTAGGTCACACTGGAACCGAGTCACAACCTTCTCTCAAGTCACCTGCAGGGTAAAGGGACTCCCAAGCATCCTGTAGTCCTACCTGGAGAGGAAACAGCCTGAGGAGTACCTACCTGGGCAAGAAAGGAGAAACAAGAGGGTATGTTTGCCATTGGTTCTGCCATGCTTTATTGGCTGCCAGCTTTGTGCAGCATTTGGCTTTCCACCGAGACGGCAAAGGGACAGACATGACATCACAGCTGTACAACAACACACCATGGCAAGGGTTCCACAACAACACCAGCACGTGGACAAGCCCTTTGGATGGGGAAGATTCTGGTTTATCAGTGGGACAGAAAAAAACCTGGTTTATCAGTGAAATAACAAATAGGTGTCCAATGTAGTCAAAGCCCCAAAACACTCTTCCTGATGAGCAGACATGAAATTTGCTCTGTCAACACCAGCATGCAAGTGTAACTCCAGGGCCAGATGGGTCATGGGTGTGAAAATGAACCCACAACCCCTGGAGGGGGTTATCTGTGTGACCTAGGCACTGGGGTGAAACAGTGTCACACCCTGGCAAGGCCAGGAGCTCTTATGAAGAGCAAGGTATTGAGCTGGGCACTAAGTGTGAAGGAGCAGCAACTGCATTGCTCTCAGCCACAAACAACCTGACTCCTCCTTCCAACCACTTCAGAATCTTTGCTATGAAAACACCACTGCTCATCACACCTTCATTTCACAGAAATAACACAACTCTTCCCAGCACTAACAGAAGGTATTTAAGGCCTTGGGTTTCTTATTAGGCTGTAAAAACATTAATATTCTCTGGCAGAAAGCATGTCCCACACTAGAGATCCCCATCAGCAGGCTGGACTCTCCTTTTTGTTGCTGCAGGGAAGTATTGCTACTTTCTCTCCTCCTGACAATGGGATAGACTGGAGAGCAGATCTTCTGCAGTTGTATGATGATAGCAGCATCTCTGCAGTTCCCTGGAACCCTGTTTTCCTGGGGACCAAAGCAAGAGTAGCCAACAAGATGTCTTGGCTGGCACAAGGATAAAAACCTTACACCAATAATGGTTTCATCTGCCCAACATGGCACAGCACTGCCAGATGAGCAATGGTCGTAAGAAAGAATTTAGTCTGCTGCCAGCACAGGGAGCAGGGAGAAAGCAGCTTCTCTGTGCTATGAATCCCTCTGCTAGATTCTCTCTCAGGTCCACCTGCAACTGTAATGTTTCAGAGCAGCCCTGAGCAGGTCCTAGCAGGGGAAAAGGAGAGAGCAGAGTAGACAAGCTTTGCACACATACAGGTACATACCTGAACTGTGGTCTCCATGGACTCCCAACCCTACCCACAGGAACCCAGAAGCTGATGAAGCACTACATGTTGCAAGAGGAGAACAAAGCATTTGCTTTGCCTGCTTGCCCTGGCCTCTGCTACAGAGTGACTGTTTATTACTTCTCCAAGAGGGAGCAGGAAGCTCTGGTGCACATACACATACTTAGCAGCTTTAAAAATGGAGAAAAAAGAAAATAAAAATCTTTTTTGTTTGTTTCCCAGAAACAGACACAGAAAGGCACAGGCACACACCCCCTCCCCTCCACCCACAACAGCTCCTCAAGGTACTTGGTACAGCTGCTGCTCCTCTTGGAGAACTCCAGCCTCTCCTAGCAGGGCATCTTGTCCCCTATCTGAGCATGATCCCTGTGCCTCCTTCCTTCCTTCCATACCAGCCAGAAAGTGTCCTAGAGCCAAACACACTGCCTGTCCTTGCTGCAAGGCAGCCACTTCCAGATCCTCAAGTAGGGCACAGTGGCAGAGCAGACAGACACATGGTGGCAAGGATGGCTCCAAGAAGTGCACACAGCAGCCTTACCAGTGACATTTGGGAACACAAAAGACTTTTTCATGGAAAAATAGTAAGAATTAAAAATAGATCACATATCCATACTTATCTTGGAGACTGGGAAAAGCCGGAGATGGAGGTGATTGTCCAGATGTCAGAGGCCCCCTGCTTTCTCCTAGCCCTCTGACACAAGGCTCCCTACTGCACCTCCACCCCAGCAGCATTCACAGGCATGGGGAGCTGCCCCAGAGCAACATCTGAAAACATCTGCTACAAACTCAAGGGGTCAGAGAAACTCCAAAACCTTCCTGTGCCCCTCCACCCCCAAGTCAGCCAGCAGCACACCTGGGAACCCATCTTCTTCCTCACCACCCAGCTCCAGGGATGCATCCAGCTTCATTCCCCTCCTTGAAGGTGCCCAGTGCCCATCACAACACCCAGAGCCCAGGTGTGCAGCCCTGCATGGGGCTGGGTGACAGTCACAAGCTAACATGGGTTAAACCCGGGCAGTTGGCACCAGCAACCAGAAGAACTTATCTCCAGCATGGGCAGAGAGGTGCTGCAAAGTCTCTGTAAGGTACAACACCAGGTCATTGTCCCCCGTGGAAGTGACAGGGCCCTGAGTGGTGACAGCAACAGCAGCAGATGAAAGGAGGGTGCTTGGGAGTGAGGATTTTCTTTCTTAGACTAACCAGCTTCTTGGCTTCAAAAGCATCTCGCTCATCTCGAAGTTTCTTGTTCATGTCTCTGCTCCAAAGGAAGACACAGGAGAGACACATCAGAAACAGTAAAGATCAACATTTGTAAGCTAGAACAGACAGGGAGCTTAGGACTCAGCTGGCAACATTATTTATTGCTGGACACATTGGGATTTCCATGTGTCCCAGCTCAGGTAATGGGCTCCACATGGTTCCCTCAGCCAGCGGGAAAGACTAAATTCCTCCAGTGGAAGGATTAGGTGGTGAAATCAGGCAGCCTGTACTCTGCCAGATTGCACAGCTCTGTCTGGACCTGGAAAAACAAGCAGTGTCTGAGCACTGCTTCAATACTCTCCCAGGGCTTTCCATGGGAGAAATGAGCACTGTGCTGGAACCTCAACCCCTTAGGTGCACCAGAGCTCAACATCTCCCCCCCAGCCCTGCTCTCACCTGAGGAGCTCCAGCTGCCGAAGGAGGCTTTGTTTCTCTTTCTGCATGTTCTTGGAGACTCTAAACACATCCCTGGGTGAAGCGGATATTAAAAGGGGAATTATGTGAGTGGCAGAGAAGATATAAAGATCCTTTTTTATGGTATTCTCAAAGGCAAGGCCCTGCCCTACGCTGGGAGGATTGAGAGGAAGCAGTGCTGCCGTGGGAGCTGGGATGGCTGGGTGGTACCCCAGCTCCCTTGCTCGCCTCAAAGGTGAAGGCAGGCAGGCAACCCATTTTCCCTTTTCACACTCCAGTTTCCTCAGCTTCTAGAGATGGAAATGATGCTCACTGCCATCTGGATCCCAAGCATTCCAATGTCTTAGCTATGTATTATGGGATTAAGCCCAGAAACAGGAAGACAAGCGATTGGAAGAGAACCTCTAGCAATTTATGGTGGTGACAGTTGAACTGGAAAATACATGAAGGAGAAGCCTCCTTTAGGCTGAGGAACATCTGTATGTTTTACACTGCTTTTCTCAGCCAAATATCAATAAACAGAGTCATTTCCTGCTAAAGGCACGCACAAGGAAGCAATATCACTCCCTCTTTAGGACCATAAGACATCTGGGGCGCTACTTCTTTTCCTCAAGAAGAGACAGGCAAGCCTCTGATGAGACCAAGGCAAAGTAGTTCTTTAACTACTTGCCCACTCTTCCTTCTCTGCCTGGGTCCCTGTCCTCACACCTTCTTCCCTGCCCATTCCCACCTGTCCTTCTGCTCTTGCTCAACCTGAGCCTCTTTCTGGAGCTTCTGTAATTGTCCCTTCACTGCCTCCAGCTCCCATTTGCTCTTCTCCAGCTCTTCCAGCAGGTTTTCATTGAGGTGCTGGAGCCGTTGGTTCTGCACGCGGGTCTCCAGCTGCTCCGAGTTCAGCGACTGCAGCTGATGCTCCAGCTGCAATGAGAGGAGGAGGAGGAAGGGGCTTGTGTTACAATCATGTCTGTAAAAACCCTCAGCAGATGGAAACCATTCTCAGTTGGAAAAGGCTTTAACAGAAAGATAGTAGAAGGGGACCTACTTCTTTAGGAAGGATTTAGATTCTGTTACCTTCTTCTGGTGGTAAAGGATTTTCTCCAGCTCCTGCTCTTTGCTGCGCAGTTGCTTCTGGAGCAGGTTACTCCTGTCATGTCTCAGTGCTTCCTGCAGAGGTAAAGATACAAGGCTGTGCATACAGCATCCAGTACACTAAGAGCTGCTCCTTGGCCAGAAGAGACACCACCAGACAAAGTTTTACTTCAGCCAAGAGAGTTGAGGTACCTGGCAGATCAGCCTCTCCCTTTCTGCTTTGATCTGTTGCTCCATTTCCTCATAAAGGCACCTGACTTCTCGGTCATGGTCTGTTTCCTTCCTACAGGAGAGAGGGTGGACACAGGTCAGGAGAGAGAGAGCACAGAAGGGAAACAGGAGAGGAGGCTGGAAACCAATTCCCACTGACAGCTGCATGGCACTGAGTGGGAGTTTAACCAGATTAAATGTTGTGGGTGGGCACTGATGTAAACCAAACCCCTTGGGGATCAGATCAAGATGAAGAATCATTTTGTTACAGCAAGAAAAACCTCTGTGTCCTGTACTCCAGCCTCTCCAGCAGTGGAGGAGGCAAGTGGAGGAAGCAGGTTCCTCCCAGCAAAGGATCAGGATGTTCTTACCTCTTCAACGCCTGCTCCATAGACTCCTTCTCATGATTCACTTCCCTGATGTATGATGAAACACGCAGCAGGAACTCCTCAAAATTGGACAGGAGCTCCGGGCGCTCCTTCCGGAGCCGAGCCCACAGCTCCCGAATCTCACACGGACTGGAGCAAGCATACAAGAGAGAGAAAGGTGTCACCTTATGGACTGTTACTCCAACTCCACTGAGCACTTGGCACAAAGTGCCCTTCTCCATTACACCATCCTAACACACAGAGGTGTTGGACAGTGATGGAGCACATGTGGAGTGAGATCTACTGTAAGGTTAAAATAACAGAAGCCATCTGCAAGAGGAGGAAAGTCACCTAGGAAGCAAACCTGGAATGATTGTTTCTCCAAGTATTCAGCAATAACACAGTTGGTGTCTAAACCAAGACTCCAAGAGCTGAACATTCAGCAATATTGCTGTAAGCTATGGCCAAGCAGCAAACTGCCATAGCCCAGGGATTTCAGCACACATCACACTGGTCTTTTCCTCACAGCAGGACTGTGCTGGTGGATGTTACTGTCCTCCTTGTTTATTCAGTCTACAGGTTTGGAAACTGAAGCACAAAAAAGAAGTCAATTTGTCCAGATGTCACATCAGCACAATAATGGAGGAAGCCCTGGAAACCTACAATAATGACTACACTTTTTTGGCATTTAACTTGAACACAGCACTTAAAAACTTACTCTTTCCCAAAGAGACACCTGTCACTTCATTCTTCCTCTCAGGGAAGAGCTCTTTATTACTTTTTATTTTGTTTTTTAAATCTCTGAAGTACTTTGGAAAAACTGCCTTGAAACATATAGAATAATTATACCCATAGACACTAGACACTAGATCATTTTCTTTGTCCATGTATTTGTCTCCCTTAACATTCTTTGTGAATACAAAACAAACCACAATACTATTTTGTAGCAAAAGCAGTGAAGACAGCTCAGATTCCTGCTCCACCAGCAATTAGCTTCTGTTTTATAGTGCTTCTTTACAACAGCTGGCTTGACACAAAGCACATCATGAGGTAGCTACTGAACTCATTGCATAAAACTGCAAGTCAGTGGTCAAAATAAAACACAGGGTAATTCCACTTGAAGACCTGGTGCTTCTCAAAGCAGAGTTACAAAGAGCAGAGACTGTTCCTCCAGAACAGCCTTTCACAGTGTCATCCCATTAAGTGAGGCAGAACAGCTTCCCAGGATCTTTCAGGACAGGAGTTGTTTAGCATTAGCAGAAAGATGCAGGTGATTTGCATCACAATGCAAATGAGACCAAACCAAAATCTGTTTGGTGACAGATGCAGCTCTGAAAGCTCCTCCTCTCTCAGCTTCTGTCTCCAATCCTGTGCCCCTCTTGCCCCTACCTGAGAATTGGCAGCACTGTTGGATATTGAAGGAGAACTCACAGAACCAGCTGGGCACCCCAGCCCCAGCAGATGTGCACCAGTAAGAACCAGTTATGTGTAATACTTCACTTGGGAAGGTCCTCAAAAGCCAAGAGAGCAGTACAGAAAGCCCAAGCAGTGCTTCAGAGGGCAAGCAGCTCAATTCAGCTCTTTGGTCTTTACTGGTACTTTGAAGTTTGGGCATTTCAGGATCAAAACAGAATTAAAGCCATGAGACTCCTCTACTTACTCTTCAAATATCTGGGCTGCTCCAAGCTGCTCCATCATAGAACAGAATCGTTTCTCTTCATCATCATCTGCTGGCTCCAAGTCATCTGACCAGCCTGACTCAAAGGTCTCTTCATGTCTGGACTGATCCATTCTCCTCGCCCCTTGATGCAATTCAATCCCTATTAACTTCTCTGGTAGAAGAAGGAGAAAAGGAGGAGAATAAGTAAAGTCAAATTGGATGTCACTTGATAAGCTGCTCTTTAGCTGGCAGCCCAGCAGAGCTCCAGGAGAAGCTGCCTGCACACTGATGGTGTAGAACACAGCTCCTGGTCAGTAAAGGGCCTCTCTTTTGACGTCCTGAGTGATGTCAGTGTCCAGTCTGCAATGCTGGGACTAGAACTGGCTCCCAGCCCAATAACAGGCTGTTAGGGCTCTGCTCACATCTGCATGAAGATGAGCTACCCACAGGCCTTGGATGCTCAGCTTGTGAAGCAAGCAGAGTTAGGTCACTCCACTCTCATGGAGTGGCACTGTGGCTTCAGTTGCCACTGATCCCACAAGCTCCCTCTGGGACTGCCAGCCCAGCCCTGGAGAGCACCATGCCTCCCCTCCCCAGACTAAAACAAGTGAGGAGCAGATCCAAGCACTGCAGGAAAAGGACTGCCTCTTGGTAGTATTGTACAGAGTGGCTGAACAAAAATGGACTGACCCTCCACACACCCCTCCAGCCCCATCCCACACACAGATGATTTCCAGCTATCTGGATCCTGTTTCATGCTGAGACACTTAATGCCATGAGAACCTCATGCTGGGCATGTGACAAACACTGCTGCTCTGGGAGTAAATGCTTCTCAAAGAAACAAATCAAGCAATCCTGTCCAAAATGCAGGCTCCCATCCTGTATGCAGAGGTCAATCCTTGAGCAGCAGCTACTCTTCCTTTCCAGAACACATCTGCCTGGTTCAAAAGGCAGAAATGACATCCCAAGTCCAAGGCCAGAAGCCACAGATGTTCAGAGCACAGATGAGAACATGAAGCTGCTCTAAGGGGAAAAATATCCACTATCTGTGTACCTCAAGTGACTTAGCTCCACCACTTCTTAGCTCTATATATCCAGAATCCAGCTGCTTCTCCTCCACTCTCTAGAATGTGCTGTAGAAGAACTTGCAGTGTGGAGATACAAACCCCACTCAGCTTAAAGCCTGAGGCTCAGACAGTTAAATTAAGGAGATTGGTCTTAGATTAGGTACTTTGGATGTCTGCTTTAAAGCAAGAGTTATGTCTCATTACAGCTTTTCTACAGCTGGGAAAACTGAGGTAGAGAATGATCTGAAGATTGCTTTGACATCTTAGAAAGATCTCAGATTGCTTTAAATGGAACAGTTGAAATGCATGCTCTTTTGTCAGTTGTGCAGATGGATCCTGTCACCTCTCAGAGGCCAGGCAAGGAGCCCTCTGACACAGCAGACTCATTTGGAGCTGCAACTGTTTCCCTTGACTTCTCCCCTGCACACTGCAGAAGGAAGACAGTGACATGCCAGGTCAAACTCGTGAGCTAGGGGCAGAGTCTGAAAAGGGTTTCAATGGAGCTTGACACAAAGAATGACCATGAAGAAAAGAAATGCAGAAGTTAAGTGTTTTGCCTTGGCTGGACCAAATCCCACAGAGCCAGGCTGCCAGTGCTGAGAAAGACAACAGTAAGAGGCAAATACAAGCTCATTTGCCAGTGTGCTAGTCTACTAACAGGACTCCTACTAATATCCTTCAACAAGACTGCTACCAGATGGAGACAGTTGCCAAGAAGAGTATTTCTGTCTCCTCATCCAGAGTGTCCTTATCCAGATGAACAACTGTGGACCACACAGACAAATACAGGCTGTGGTATGCACCATCTCCAGGAGATGTGCAGAAGCTGGCTCCACCAGGCAGGCAGGTAACAGCTGTGGAAGAACTGGAACTTCACAAGCTCTCTCGGCAGCCTGGGCCAGGGCTCTGCCACCCTCACAGCAAAGAAGTTTTTCCTCCTGTTCAGATGGAACCTCTCGGGTTCCAGTTTGTGCCCACTGCCCCTTAGCCTGTCCCTGGGCACCACTGAGCAGAATCTGGTCCCAACCTCTTGCCCCCCTCACCCTTTAGCTCTTGCTCAGCATTGAGCAGATTCCCTCTGGCTCTGCTCTTCTCCAGGCTCAGCAGCCCCAGGGCTCTCAGCCTTTCCTCCTGCCAGAGCTGCTCCAGCCACACACACCTTCTCCAGTGATACTCACACCAGCATGAGGCATTGCCCTGCAGAGCTGACACAGTTTCAGCAGAACTGCACTTTCTTTCTTACCAACATCATGCCATAGGTGGGCTTTCTCCTTCCCCTGCCTCTGTACACTCCTCACCTAGTCCCATGCTGAACTCCACAGGTGTCAGGTAGCCATTATTGTTCTGTTCCAAGCTGTCAAAAACGGTTTCCAGCTGCTCAAGGCTTAGTGGCAGCTCACTCTGGAGCCGCTGCAAAGAGAAAGGAACAAACACTCAACATTAAGGCATGACTCAAACCTTCCCTGTGACTAGCTCCTGCCCCCCTCAGCAACGTGCCCTCTCAGCCCTGCAGCCTGGCCACGATGTGCCAGGACAGCTGAGCCATGGCACCAGCACAGGGACACTTCTCACTGCTGGATGATTCAACCAGGATTGCAAAGAGGGAACTGAGAGTTATTTTGTTTGAAGGGAGCTCGACGCTCCTCCTCTGGAACCACTGATCAGTGCCTACCCAAAGGTGGCTGCCCCCTGGGGCACTGCCATCCTTCCCCTGGTCACTGCTGCTCCCAAGAGAGCCCTCCATGGGCACATCAGGGACCAGCTCCATCTCTGTGCCTAGAGACAGAGGACACACTTGTGTCTCGATTCAGTTCCTAGCTCTTGAGAACATCTTGCAGATCATAAACAAACTGTTCAGTCCATAACAGACTGCTAGCTTTCTTCTGTCTGCCTGTTGGGACTGCATTCCTTATCTGTATTCCCACAGAGCAGGAGCAGATTCCCTTCAGAACACATGGACAGAGGACCTAGAGTGAAGGAACATCCAGAGAAGGTTCTAAATAACAAGAGGTGCTGCCTAAAACCTCACTGCTGTCACTTAAACATGCAGCTTTACACAAAAAGCTTAATAAATAGTCATTAATTTAACAACATAAAATTAGGCATCACACAACCCAAAACAAAAGGAGTCAATAATTAAGCCACCATGGACCTGCCAAGTGTTAATTACAGATAGAGGGAGAGATGGGACAGGAGAAAAAACAATCCACATGTAAGCTTCCTGACAAAGCATGAAAACTGAGCTGGCAGAGGTGCTGTTAGCAAACACTGACTTGAACTGAAAGCAGCAAAATGCATTATTCTAGAGCAAAGTTACAGCCCAGGCAGCAAGGGAGGTTTTGAGATCAGGCTTTACCTATGACTGAGACAACAAAGTTACAGCTTTTATTTTTTTGTTAAGACGTTGGTGTGGGGATTTGGGGTGTTATTTTGGTTTTAAAACTAAACCAAAGACTCCCCAGCCCCCTCCCCAGATTTCCCACCCACTGCCTGCTTAGCATTTGCAGGAAGCATTGCTTTTGTAATTTATTTTATACATCCCTTAGAAATTTGAACTTGCAGTACAACTTGTCCCAGGAATTCCCTGGAGGTCCAAGGCTCTCCTGGGATTTTCAGTTCCTAGCAGCAGGCCATTGCAGAGTTTGGCTCCCAGAAATCTGAATGAGACAGAGCCCACGTGCACACCCACACCTGCTGAAAGGGAAGACATGCCACATTCTCCCCTCTTCTGCCACCTAGGACTTTACAGCTCCTCCCAAGAAAGGTGAAGGATTTTTTCCCTCACCTGCATGTCCACCTTGGTGATAAAACCCTTCTCATCCTTGTCACACAGCTGGAAGAGCTCCCTTGCCTTCTCCAGCATCTCCACCTGCACATCTTCCAGTTTGCTCCTTTGGCTGGAAGGAGAAGCACTAGGAATGATTCCATCCTCCTCATTCCCTTCATCTTCTCCTTCCCAGTGGACGTATCCCAAGAGCACTCCCCTCTGGTTCTCCATCTTCTCAAAGCCTTTTACCCCAGGGCAGGGGCAAACAGAAGAGCTGTGGGGCAGGAAACAGAGTTTGTGTCAGAGCTACACCCCACACATAGCTACACACTGTACACAACATGGGTGTAGCCAAGCCTGCCAAAAAGCCATAACCCTCCACGCCCTGCCCTGAGCAAGGATGCTCTGGCACCACCTCTCCTCCACTAGCTCAGACCTACAAGGCAGTCAGAGTTCTCTGCTGGTGAAAGCCAGGTGTCAAGGGAAGGTTTCAGGAGGAGAGGATGGGAAGGGAGGGAGTATTACAGCATGCAGGGAAATCTGGATGAAAGCACAGGGATGGTCCCACATGAGCTGAGGCAGGGCCAGCTCCCACCTCTCACACAACTCCCTGCACACCCTGACCAGGATGCTTCTCTGAGCTTGGCTCCTCTGGTAGCAGCACATGCTTTTTCTCCTCCTGTTGCTTCTCTGTGCCACCTTTGAACACCAAACCTGCATCACCCAGATAGGAGGAAAGTCTGTGCCAGTGATGGAGGGAAGAGAAGGACTGTGTCTGGCAGCTCCCCTGCTGGCCTTCCACCTCTGACCTTCTCTGGTTAACACTTCCCAAACAGTAACTCCATCTCCTTCCATGTTACCCCAGCACAAAGGAAGGCCAGACAGTTCCTACACTAGGACAAATCTAAAAAGCTGGGCACTCCTGCCCCCTCTGCCTTCTAGCCTCTGTTTTGAGAGCTCACAAGCTGCCAACTAGCATTTTAATCTAAAAGGTTCACCTTTATAGGAAGGAAACCATGACTATGGAGACATTTCAGAGGCCAAAGAAAATAATTCCCATTACTTACAATTACCTAACCCAAAAAAAGGCTGGGAATGAGAGCACCCCTCCAAACACAGCACTGAGACTGTAAAGGTGTCTAGAACACATCCCTCCCCCAGTCCACCTTCCAGCTCACTGATGCCAGGGAACACCCTCCAGACAGCTTTCCTTCAGCAGCACCACCACCACCACCACACTTTTTAAGCCTTGCTGCACTGATTGCTTTAGACTTCTCCTTCTGCAGATCCCTGTTCTGCACTGCAGGGCAGAAGAGAGCTGTGCAAGCAGGCTGAGAGCAGATTTAAACAGTGCTGGGCAAAGAGGGCTTGAGGCTTGGCTGTTTTAATCTCCAAGAAATTCAAAGCCACGTCCAGATGCCATGAGAACAAAGGAGTTAATTCTGTTTGCACTCTGAGGACAATGGGAGGATGAAGAGCATGATGGCCAGAAGAATGTCACATGAAAGAACTATATGAAGCTGACACAAATGGAGAAGGCAATTGTGTACCACGCTGGTTGACTCCATTTATTACTGCTGGTTGGTGAGCCAGAGGGTGGTTCTGCTTCAAAGGACAAGCACAACACTTCTCTCCCCCCTTCACATCAGGGTTTTTTCAGGACACCTCCCTTCAGTGTCACTTGAGAAGACACTTATTTGAAAGTCTACAGAAAACTACCTAGCAATGGGTACTATTAAATATTTCCAGTCAAGTAGGCATCTCTGGCAAGCAATGGACACAGAGCTGGCCATGAGCTTTGGGGAATCCTGCAGAGGAAAGAAGGGAAGGAAGCATGAAACGTGAGAAAGCAGGGGAAGAGCTCTCTCTTGCTCTTTTTCAAACCAAGCTTTGTGTGTTTATGAAGCCAAGACAGCAAAATCTGGATGCTAAAGCTTGGTTCTAGCCATCAGCTGGACAGTCAGCTTGCTTCTGATGACAACTGAGCAGGAAGTTTGCTTGCTGTCAAGACAGCTAAGACCACCTCTTGTATTTCTGCACAGAGGTAACAGAGTAGTTTCCTTTGCTTATTATAAATACCTGAAGCATAAACTGCAGTTTGTCCTGTGCAAAGCTGCACCAGAAAGGCAGCTGGATCCCATGGGCATAGCATTCTTTGGGGAATTCAAAAGACCTGGATTTTAATCCTGACTCAGCTTGCCATATGGCCCTGGGTAGGTCACATCACCTGCCTATGCCTGTAGATTGTCACCTCCTCCAACGTGGTTCTGATGCTTGTGACAGCTAGCACTTTATTTTAAGGCTCAGTTCCTGAAGACTAATAATCACATATGAAAGTCAAGCATCAACATAGTTTCAAAGCTAAAGAATGAAAAACTTGAACACAAAACTTGAAGAAACTGCAAAATTCAAGAAGTGACTGAAGGTGATTTTCCTGGAAAGGGAAGACACCAAGGCAGAACTACAGGGTGATGGATCCCTGCTGAGCGTCTCAGAAAGCTGCTTCTTGTAGCAGTAAGCAGTGTTAAAGTGGTAAAGAAAAGTCATGCCTAACATTACCAACAGCCTTATCTGCCTGACCATGACCACTGTGTGCACATGACAACTTTAGGCTGGTGTTTTTTTTTCCATAGCCTGATCACAAGGAGGAAAGGAAAGTGGGGAATGCAGCCAGGCTTTCCACCGCTGGTCCCTGGATGAGTGCAGGCAGCACAGGGCTTTGCACCCACACTGAATACACAGCATTCCTAGCAGTCCTGCCCCACTGCAAGACAAAGAGCCAACAGTTCACCAAGGAGGAAAAAACTAATCCCAGCTGGCTAAGTGGCTTACCCAGGATTACAGAGAAAGTCCAGTGTTTGGATCCTGTAGAGCTCTAAGAGAAAACAGGATTCTGCTCTCCTGTACCACTATGTTTTTCATACAATCATTCTGGTTGGAAAAGACCTCTGAGATTATCAAGCCTAACCATCCACCCAACACTCCCATGCACCACTAAACCATGTCCCCAAGCACCATGTAACATCTTTTCTGAACACCTCCACCACCTCCCTGGGCAGCCTGTGCCAATGCCTGAGAACCCTGCTGGGGAAGAAATTCTTCCTAATACCCACTCTGGACCTCCCCTGGTGCAATTTGAAGCCATTTCCTCGAGTACTATCACTTGTTACCTGGGAGAAGAGAATGACCCTCACCTTACTACCACCTCCTTTCAGGGAGTTGTAGAGTGAGGTCTCTCCTGAGCCTCCTTTTCTCCAGACTAACCAACCCCAGTTCCCTCAGTCACTCCTCACAACACTTCACCACCTTCACTGCCTTTCTTTGGACACCCTCCAGCACCTCAGTGTCCTTCTTGGAGTGAGGGACCCAAAACTGAACCCAGAATTTGAGGTGCAGTGGTAAAAGGGAATATTAGAGAAGACTCATTACAGGTACATAGTAGGTGTCCAGGGTCTACCACAAACTAAAGTGCTCAGAGCACAGTCCTGAGAAGTTTCCCAAAAGACATCCTCCTGCATCTCTGCCTAAGACAATATTATTAGAAACAACAAAACCAGCCTCATACTAAAGCTAAACATTTAAGCCCTTTGTTTAAACAGCTCAGAACCCCACACACCCTTTCCTCTCTGCTCCTGTAAGAAAGAAAGGGAGTCTTACAGCCTTCAAGGCATGAATTCACAGGGCAGTTAGGTGTGCACTGCTCACACTCCTGATGGGTGAGACAGGACTGAGCTCCTGCATGAGAAGACACTGCACAAAGAGAAGAAAGAGGAGGCTGGGGTAAGACATCCCTGCAGCAGAAACCTGTTGCTTTAGCAAATGACACATGCTCAGCAAAAGCACCCTAAGAAGGGGCAGCACAAAGCATCTGTTGCTTGCTCATGGAATGGGAGCATCCCCAGGAGGAACAGGGACATTCTAAAAGGGCAATAAAAGCTTCACAGGTCCTTAGACCACTTTATATCAAATGTATGCCCCTTCTTCTGTTTGATCTACCTTCCCTTCCCTCCCCAGGTTTGAAAGCCAGTAATTACTATCACAAGAGCTTGCTGCAGGACACAGTCACATTTACACATCTCAGATCTCACAGCACTGTGACAGTCAGTGATCAAATACACTTATTTACAATTATTATCCTAGCTGCATGCAAAAAGCACATCTTCTCAATGCTCTCCATACACATCTGAGCAGGTGAAGGCAGAGCAGAGGTGAGGTATGGCCAGGGAATGATGCTGAGCCCTGGGTCAAAGTAGTTTCCACTCCACAAGCTACTCCAGGGAACTGGGCACTCATTTGGTGGCTGTGCCACTGTGCCTGAGGGAGCTGGGGGGGGAGAGCAGAAAGAGAAGTTCTTTTTCAGTATACTATGTTCTAAATGAATTTTACTTTTTCCCTTCTCTAGGAAATTGGTTTCCACTGTTTGGAATTTGTTTGGGTGGTTGTTGGGTTCTCTCTTCCCAAAGGGAACAGCAGGAAAAGGAATAGGCAGAAAAAAAATCAGAAAAACATTGATAGTTTTGTGAGGGGTTTTTCTTTCAAAAAAAAAAATCTAGGAAACCCATACACACCCTGGGCAGAGAGCCTGAAATCAGGTGTACTACCTAGAGCTACACTTCACTCACTCACTCTCTCTCTCTTTTAATTGCCTGCACTTGATTGTGTCCCTTTAAGGAAACAGGAAGGAATCCAGGAACCTTTGTGGTGTTTACTCAGCAGGAGATTAGCACAAGTCCATAGCCCTGAGCTAAGCCATGCTGCAATATCGATGGATGACTTCATCAGGGGATATGCCAGGATAAGACAGAGGAATAGCTCAGCAACATGGAAAGCCTGGAGAAAAGGAGGCTCAGGGGAGACCTTCTCACTCTCCACAACTCCCTGAAAGGAGGCTGGAGTAAGGTGGGAGTTGGTCTCTTCTCCCAAGGAACAAGTGATGGGCCAAGAGGAAATGGCCTCAAATGGCACCAGGGGAGGCTTAGGTTGGATATTAGGAACAATTCCTTCCTAATCAGGGTTGCCAAGCCCTGGCCCAGGCTGCCCAGGGCACTGTTGGAGTCACCATCCCTGGAGGGGTTTAAGAGATGTGTAGATGTGGTGCTGAGGGACATGGTTTAGTGATGAGCTGGCAGTGCTGGGTAACAGTTGGACTGGATGATCTGAAAGGTCTCTTCCAACCAAGATGGTTCCATGATTCTAATTCACCCTTCCTCTCACTGAAATTCATCAAAGAGGAACACTTCTTTGTAACTTACCACACCAACTTCTTGAGCTTTGCTGCAGACTCTACACTCCTCTTTATTTCACCAGGTGAACAAACAAACTGCTTCAAACTCCACTCACTGATGCTTCCCAACCCCACAGCACAACAGAAAGCACCAGGACATGCCAGGAACCATCAGTGTAAGAACTCTTCAACACAGACAGGTACCCAGAACACACCAAACCAATATCTGCAGCTCCCACAGTGTCACCAGGCTGGCACTGCAAACATGGGTTTGCACTGGGACCCATCCTGCTGATAATGGCTTTGGCTTTGCTGGAGAGTGGAGAGAGAAAGCATCAGTTTTTCCTCTAACAATATTTAGGCCAAGAGTTAATCCCCAGCAGCTAAACCCAAAATCCAAACCACATTTTTTCCATAAACAGCTAATGCTCTTGGATCTGTCAATGTAACTAGCACACAGCTGATTTTTCAGAAATAAAGAGCATGACAAATAGCAACAGTGAGTTTAAAAAAACAAACCAATATTTTTTCCCTTTACTTGGTAAAGGCTTACAGGTTTCCTTTTTTTTTTGAGAGAGACAGAAAGGCACACTGCAACATCTCATATGGATTCATCTCATATACCACAGCAGCAGAGGAATGGGAAACACAGCAATATTATCCCCTTTGGTTTCAGGGAGAAGAATTCATTCTGTTTTCATAGGCTGGAGATGATGCTGCACATCAGAAAGGCAGCAAAAAGTAAGCATCATTCCCTTGGTCAAGTAGAAAAGGCTCTGAGCAGTATCAAACAGCTGTTAATTGACTGCTGTTAATGTTCTACCACTGTGGAATGGTTGTTAGAGGACAGAGACAATCAGCTCAGGAACAGAATTGAGAAAGACAGGATGTTTTAGCTGGGAAGAGATAACACAGCCTGTGCTCCTGCTAACAGTGCTGGGAGGGAGGTTGGAGGTAGGTGCTGCTGTGAGCTCAGCAGGCAGATCATGCCAACAGAACACCAACCAAGCATGCTGACCACAGACTAGGGGCTCTGTGCTGCTACTGCTGATACTCACAGGCCAGGCACGTAGGCAGGAGGCAAACAAACTTCCTTTGCCAGTCCAGGTGTGGGGAAGAGGAGGTACTGGCATGGGAGGCTGAGGATGTCACAGGCGTCCAAGGGCTGCAGAAGCAGTGAGGGTTTTTTCCTCCCCAAATTTGTCTATGAAGGACCCAAAGCATCTATGGAGGACCCAAAGCATCTGTTTTGTTGGCAATTTTCTGAGCTACAAACAGCCCAAAGAGTGTCCTCGGTTAGTATCATTCCACACTCAAGCTGGGAAGGTGAGGGTATCTGCCATTAGCTGCTGTTGGAGGCACACTGTTGGCTCAGCTTCCTCAGCATGAGCAGAGGCTGCTTTCTCATCAGTAGGAGTCACCCTCAAAGTACATGGCGTATAGACACGTTCTTCCGTATTTTAGGGCGTATAGACGCGCTCTACCGTATTTTAGGGCGTATTGACGCTTTCTACCATATTTTAGGGCGTATAGACGCG